>VCII01000193.1:1200000-1800000 GCA_006030095.1 Triplophysa siluroides
CTAAAGGTCTTATATACGGTACAGTGCAGTGCAGTATTTCTAATGTTGAATACTTACATTTTTTGTAAAACATTTTCAGATGATCGTAGTAGGATTTCTCACGTTTAAAACAGACACACAGAGCGTTTTTTGCTTTAGCCTATCTATACGCTGAAATCTAATAAATAACAAAATTGCACCGAACAGGTCAGAATAGTCTTGTCAAACTGACTACATAACACAAAAAGAACAAACCAATAAATAATACATAACAAAAACTCTTTAGAAGTCAACGTTTTCAGGAACTAGTTGGAAAAACCTTGATCGTCCTCTGTTGGCCTCCTTCCCTTTTGAGATACTTTTTGAAAAACCATAAATAATTTTTGAAGCAATACCCACTACTGAAGTACAGTTGAAGCCACAAAGAAACAGCCGTTTACATCGAAAACGGTTAAAACCTCCTGTCACTGGATTGAGCAGTTTAATAAATGCGTTGAGGCGAGCAGTTGGAAAGATTCGTTGAACCGCACACAGATGAACGGATCACTCCAAGACTGCTGTTCCCGGTTGCAACCACAGTGACGCTAACCATTTTCATGTTACTAATAACCTCTACCTCCAGCACGAGTGACAAAAGCCATTTGATTCCGAATTTCACATTTGCTTATAAAAATAATGCGTTTAATAGGAATATTTATTCAAATGACATTTAGAACGTAACTATAGTGTAACCGTGAAATTTGCTGATACTGTGTGGACTTCGAGGTTACATTTTCTGTTTGCTTTTGATTTTACATTGCGTAAAAAAAACGTTAAAATCATATGTAAATATGAAAAACAGTACGATTACTACAAATAACGAATACGACATTCTGCATTCTACAATAATAAAATAAAGTATTTTTTAGCTAATTGCGTTTAAGTGGTTTTGAATATTTCAATCTAGATTTCGTTTAGTGAATATTATCTGGTGAACGACTTTGTGACTACATTTCAATAGCAAGCTTCTCGTCACTTCTCGTCACACGATGACAGTCACATGACGCAACAACCACGTCATCTGTGTTTGTTTTCCAAAGCGTCACCCCCCTGAATCCTCCATCTCACATTTTTATTTTGCTAGTCTGGGCTTATTAGCGACTGACTCTGGGTGTGACAGTTTTGCGATGCAAACCTACCGTCGTCGGAACATCTCTGCGAAGATACAGCCGACACTCCACAGATCTACGGGGGTAGCGTAGCTGGACTGAAGCAGCACCTCTGGAGCACGATACCACAATGTGACAACCTGCACACATACAATACAATAAAAACAATTAGATGTGTTAAAAAAACAGAGGTATAAACTGTCCGAAATTCACTCTTGTCTACATACGCAAATGACAATTCGACATTGCAGTTTATTTCAATTGGAACTGGTATCACCCATCGGAATTGCATAAGGATGAAATCACAGCTGGCAATTGCGTTCCCCCTCTCGATTTCTACAGCTCTCTGTAACTCCGAACAGATCTCACTGACCAATCAAAAGCAGGATGACAGCATTGGCGAACGCCTCGTACAGGCTGCAGGAGTCTAAGAAGTCTCTGTGTGCAGGAGACTGCTGTTAACAGCTACAGTAGGGAGAGCCTCCAGACAAAACCCAATGACCCTGCTCCAGGGTGGACCGTTTCCAGGTGCTTTCCCTCCTCTGCCTTCTCTCTCTCGCTCGCTCTCTCTTCCCAATAGGCGCAGGGCCCAGAAACCCCCACGCTTATCAGCCAAATCAGTCAGGCTTGTGTTTGTCAGCAGAGCCTGGAGAGTACATCAGTGACTTATCCTTAAACGCAAGACGTACGGCAGAGGACCGGAAGGATGGTCAATGGAGGGTTGACACTAACATGGGAAATACAGTGAATACAACGTGCACTGTTGTTCTGTTTCGCAAATGATATATAGAAAGTTACATCAATAAAGTGTGTTACCAAGTCTAAGCCCGAATTAAAATGTGACTACATCCTCATCCCCAAATCTTTCAATTCGAAAATGGACGTAAAACTGGCGTTAAACTGACGTATTCCCTATGGTGTAGAGTATGTAAATCATTCTGATATGTGTTATAATGGTCCCGCCGTGAATAAAAATAGGTTTCACATTTGCGCACAGCTTACATATACTCATAAGTAGCTACATGTATTCATACGTAGTCTATTTTTAGTGAGGGGACCGCATGTGCTGTGTTGACACGTTCTCATTTGTCTTCCTGGTTTAGTGGAAATGGGGAGGAAGTTAAAGGTGAAATAAAAAGGATGAAACATTTTGGCCTCTTTGTTGCCATGTGACCACAGACAAAAGCACATGACATTCTAAAATAAGACTCCTGTAGCACGTGAACTTGACTTCATATGTATAAAATCCTTTAAAACACGTTGACATTGCAATGTTCCAGACTTGAGGCACAGTGACTACATTTCAGTTTTACTACTTTGACGTTTACGTAGGAAAACGTCTCATTTGAATGCCTCCTTCAATACTTCTAAAAGCCAGTTCTGATTGCCGTAAACAGTCACAAAGTGAACAACCATTTCACAATACAGTCATGACTTCAACATGACTTCCAATCCAAACATTCAAGTCCAGCTGAGCATGTTAACGGCAAAGAAACAGACCCTGAGCTGTTGTCTTATCTAAACCAAAGCACGCTGCATGACTTCTAGGAAGAACCACACCACCACCGCTGCTAACTGATGTTCGAGCTGAAGTATATCCGTTGTTTGACAGTGTTAATAAAAAGCTACACCACAAACATATGCACATTCGCTCGTTCATACAGCGTCTCATTTGTAAAAGTTAGCAAATGTTAAGTTGAACAGCAGCGATCACTGCAACCTCCCAAAACGCTTCAAAAATGATGCGTGACACTTAAACAATGAGCTTTCAATTCGGCACGTTTTACTCATGCTGGATTACTGCAGCGAGGTGCTTGCTGACATCACGGAGGGGTGAGACTAAAAAAGGCGTTTAGGAAATGTCAGAACGCTCGGTTTTCCTCGATGTCGTCGATCGTGACACAAAAGATGGCAATGACCTCTTTAACATTTACCCACAGAGTTCCTCTGTTAAACGAGACATGCCACAGTTTGCATCACTAAACCAATGGTAGCGCACAATGCAGCGTGTACTCACGGCATGTGGCCTCACATCAAACAAAACACACAGGCTGGAACCTATGACTCAAGCAGATAGCTGCTTTTGATGTTAAAATAGTTATCATATTATCATTTCACTAGAGTAAATCTTGATGTAGCATCGCTTTAATAGTAATTCTTAAAGGAGTTCTGCACATAAATGTAAGTATTAGGGAAATTTTAAATGACATTCTGAAGTACAGTGAGTGCACAACTAACATGGTTGAAGGCTCTAGAAATGCACTTTGAAGACAAAAAATATTTTCCTCAATCTCTGACTAGGTTTCTGTAATAGTTTCTTAACACCAGTCAGTACAGTTGATGTATTTTAAGATGAAAAACGCACTTTAAGGGACAGTTCACCCAAAAAATTTATTCCTGTCACCGATTACTCCGTTTCTAAATTTGTATTATTTATTTTTGTATTTATTGTTGCACTGATCACAAAAGAAGATATTTGTAAGAATGTTTGTAACCGAACAGTTTCTGGGAACCATTGACTACTATAGTAGGAAACTAAAGTACTATGTTGGTCAGTGGTGCCCCAGAACAGCTTGGTTGTTCACATTCTTCAAAATAACTTATTTTGTGTTTAAAAGAACTAAGACATTTATTCAGATTTAAAAGAACTTGCGAATGAGTAAAAAATGACAGGATTTTGGGGTGAACTGTCCCTAATAGCATTTATAAAGAACTGCACAGTATGTTAAATACTTGCCAAACATTTCTAAGGAAGACATCTTAGAGAAAATCTGGGCATTAATGGGTTAACATTTAATCTTTAAAGTTTGGATACTATTAATTCTTATTCCACTGCATATAAAAGTTGCTTTCAAAATGATATACAGTGGTGTGAAAAATTATTTGCCCCCCTCCGGACTTTTTTTTCAGATTCAGATCATCAAACAAATTTTTATATTAAAAGAAATAGACTCAAAGAAAAAAAGACAAAGAAAACCAGTTTAAAAACAAAATGCAGTTTTTAAATGATGGTTTTATTTATTAAGGGAAAAAACAATCCAAACATTTCTGACCCTATGTGAAAAAGTAATTGCCCACCTTGGTAAATCATGAATTAACTGTGATGAATTGAATAACTGAGTTAAATTTCACTAGCCACACTCAAGCATAAATACTGCCAGACCTGTTGAATCAAGAAATCACTTATGTAGAACCTGTCTGACAAACTGAAGTAGTCTTAAAGATCTCAAATAGAAACACATCAGGCCACGATCTAAAGAAATTCAAGAACAGATGAGAAGGAGGTAGTGCTTTGCAGCTTCAGGACCGGGACGACTGGCCATAATTGATGGAACCATGAGTTCTGCGCTCTACCAGAAAATCCTAAAAGAGAAAGTCCGGCCATCGGTTTGTGACCTCAAGCTTAAACGCACTTGTGTTATGCAGCAGGACAATGATCCAAAACACACCATTGATTCCACCTTGAATGGCTAAAAAAAATAAATTAAAGGTTTTGAAGTTGCCAAGTCAAAGTCCGGACTTAAATCCAATTGAAATGCTGTGGCATGACATTAAAAAGGCTGTTCATGCTCGAAGACCCTCCAATGTGGCTGAATTAAAACAATTCTGCAAAGAAGAGTGGGCCAGAATTCCTCCTCAGCGATGTGAAAGACTCATTGCGAGCTATCTCAAACACTTGATAGCAGTTGTTGCTGCCAAGGGTGGCACAACTAGTTATTAGGTTTAGGGGGCAATTACTTTTTCACATAGGGTCAGAAATGTTTGGATTGTTTTTCCCCTTAATAAATAAAACCATCATTTAAAAACTGCATTTGTACTTACTCTGGTTTTATTTGTGTAATATAAAAATTTGTTTAATGATCTGGATCATTTAAGCATGACAAATATGCAAAAAAACTAAAAATCAGGAAGGGGCAAATACTTTTTCACAATACTGTATATGATGTAAACAAATGCCAGTATGTACACTTTAGTTAGCAAGCTAACATTCTCTTTCTCCCTTTCCAGGTTTCTAACCATCCCTGTGGTTTTGAGACAGCCTGCAGAGGTTTTTCTGAAACTGGCCGCTAATAAAAGGGTCAGATAAAGCAGCTCTGGCTGACTCCAGATTTAAAGCGAGCATTCTGTGCATTCCTATCCGGTGACTCGGTGAGACAGTGTGGGCCCGCTCAGCACGAGGGAAACGAAACAGTTCTGCAGCTTTGCTCAGCACCGTCAACTGAGCGTACCCACACCGGCCCCGCAGCTCGACTCCTGCACCGGGCCACCCTGCACTTCTCCTTACCCCACCCCACCTAATGCACTCTAGCCCCCAAACCCTCCTTTAGATTTACCCCAATAGAATTAAAACAACAGATACACAATGTGACACAAATCCTCTGATTTGGCTGGGGCCTCTGTCATGTCTCTCTCAAAGGAAGCGAAGGATGAAAGGCCTCTTCAACACAAGACGTTCATCCGCATTCTTTCGGACGCCCCCGGACACTTTTAAAGGGGCAAGTCTGCTAACTTGGCAGAGGACAATGCTGCTTGCTAAAAAAGCTAACCTTATTCAGTTGGAAATAGATCAGCAAGTGATATCATTAGCTAGCTGTTGAAAGGCCTCTGTACGTAAAATTTAACTCCTTAAAGATCCAATGTTCCTTTTTTTGGAGGATCTATTGTCAGAAATGCGATATAGTATACATAACTGTGTCTTCAGAGGTGTATAAAGACCTTACATAATGAAGCGTTATGTTTTTATTACCTTAGAATGAGCTATTTCTATCTACATACTACTCGGGTCCCCTTCTATGGAATTCCACATGTTGTTTCTACAGTAGCCCTAAATTGTCAAACTGCTCTACAGAGCGTGTATTGCAAAACCGTTATCTCCTTCGGCAAAGAACTGGGAACGTGACGTCATCTAAGTGCTGTGTCAGCCACCGTAGTGCTTCGAAAGGAAGGGGTGGAGCGAGTCGTTGGCTGCAACTCGCAACCTCACCACTAGATGCTGCTAAGTTTCATACACTGCACCTTTAAAACCCAAAATTGGTGTTTAGTGTGTTTTTGACCATTAGTTTTGCTAGCATCCACATGCTAATGTGCTTTCTAAAAGTTGACGAAATTAACAGTAAATGTTTCATCTTGCACTGACAGATTTTACCCAATGAAATCCTCTCAAGAATGAGAAAGCCCCTCCCCCTGATACCGCCGCTGCACTCGTCAAGCGACTTCACTGGCTCTTCAAAAACCACCATGCGTGTCTCTTGCATCATTTCATCCCTGTTTATTTGCATGCGTTTCACCCATAATGCAAAACCAAATAAAATAATGACCAAAGAGCTACGTGAGAAATCCGTCTGTAATAAATCCCTCATTTAAACGTTCAAGGTTGGTTTGCATAAAATAGGTTATTCTTGCACGACTGTTTGCTGCCCCTGCACACTACGACCGTACAGCACCAACCTCCCTCCTTACCTCCCGCCATGTTTTGTCTTGGGACGAGCCATTCTTCGCCTCCCGGCTGTAAACACTATTATTGTGAAGCCCTAGAGTCATTCTGGGCTTTCCCCCAACTCATTTAAAATAGCAACAATACCCCCAGGTTTGACCAAGATTGGAGAAACAGATAAATGAAAGCCCAAGCAGCATGCGTAAACTGTATACAGTAAAGAAAAAACCTCCACAACTGTTGCCAAAGTATGCAGAGCTTACAGGAATGCTGTATGGGGCCCTCTCGGAGCGAACAAAGAAAGCACAGTCAGACTATTTTCCCCAGCGCTACCACATCCGCACACATCATTAGATGGAAAATTCCTGATATATGCTGTAATTTTTTTGCGCTTTGGTACAGGCAAGCCTTTAATATCCAGATGCCATTGGATCCTGCAACGCACCCCCCCTCGATTCGCTCTTCTTCCCGATTGGCTCGCAGCCAACGCCCCGTCAACAAATAATGCCGACCAGGTCTGGGAGCAAAGGTTCAAATCTCTCAGTGGACAGCTAGCAAAAGAGGTCACACAGGAAATACCAAATAAGACGCTCCCCGTACATTGTGCTACGGCACTCTTTGTGTGCCTGATGGTGTTTTGTAGGCCCCCCTTTTTCCGCTGGAGTTCAAGCATACAAGGCAGTTTATCCCCCCTCCTTTCTGCCTTTTGGAATACCGGGGGTGATATCTAAACATTCCCAGAGTGTGCCGCACGTGCTCTCCTGCGTGCCATGTTTTCTTTTTTCCAGACAAGCCGCTGCCTCTCGGTCAATCCAAAGCATAAGCACATTGTCTGGCAGCGAAAGCCGCTGCGCTCAGCTCGGAGGAAGAGTCGGTGAAAGTTTAGCTGAAACTGATTTTTTTTTCATAATTAAGAATTAGGATTTGAACATGTCTTTGCTAAGAAACAAAACTATTTGATCAACCCATGTGCACTTTAATACAAATCCTGACTTTCATTTCATTCTAATCAACAAAAAACACCTTTGATTCACCAATTTTTCCAAGCTTGACTCAGTAAGTTCTTTGAGTAAATCTAGATCGTTTCAAACCAAAGGAAGCACAGATATAGAATGTACTGTATCTCATGCAAACCTGTGACCACTTGTAAATAGAGAGACCGGCCAAGTAATGATGGGAATGTGATCCACCATCGTCTGACTTGAATATACCACCTTTTTGTTGTCATCACACACAACATCATTATTTAATCAATAGCTGGAAGTTGCGAACTGAGAGATACAGATTTGACGCTATTAAGCTTCTGTAAGACATCCGGCAGACTCCTGTTAGAGAATCTGTTCTGTGCATCATTCATACTCAAGCCTCTTAAATCGACACGCCGTTTCAAATGTAAGACTCTGATTGGACAAGCAATGTGGACTGTTGGTTTGGTTTTGTGCCGGATGGTGTAGCCCAGCTCAAAATGGAAATCCCATCAAGCAGACTCATTTTGTGAAAGGGGGTTGAATAATTTATGCTGTCGAACAATGAGTCATATCCCCTGCCCACACGTGTATTGAAATAACTGTGAGCTGATTTCGGGAGGCCTAAATTCATTTTCACAGTCAGAGCAGGGACTTTTAAACATGAAAGGTCGCCTGTGTGCCACTTTTTATTCATGCTCGCATCGCGATGATTATGGACAGCCTGCGCTCGGTGCCGAGTAAGCGGCGCAGACCAGGCATGCTTAATGAAAGGGGCAGATGGAAAGACGGTTAATTGCATTATCAGTTTGTGGCCCTTCAGTTCGTGTGCCAAGCTGGTCGGATAGCCAAATTATAGCCTCATGTCATTCATGTGCCAACGTAAGTAGCTACCAGCCACGTTCATTACAGTTTTTGCAAAAGGATTAAGCAGCTCGCTGAATATTTGGGTCAAGTTGATTAAATGTGGTTATTAAATATGATTTCTTTAATTAGACTTCCTGCAAACAATGTTTTTCTTCCAAAATCTTCCAAATATTATGTTTGTCGCTAAAACTTCGTAAAAAACAAAATTGTGGCTGTTTGGATTCTTTGTTAAGGCTATCAAAACGCTTCAATGTGCTTTTTAAACAATTTTCTTGCACATTTGAAGGGCAGCGAATGATAGAGATTCACATATACAGTTTATCGTCATGACAAGCAATGCATTAAAGTGATGGTTCAACCAAAAATGACAATTCTGTCATCATTACCCTCATGTCATTTCAAACCTGAATGACCTTTTTTCTTCTGCAGAACTAAAAATAAGTTATTTTGAAGAGTGTTGGTGAGTGAACAAAGGCGGTACTTATTCACTTCTATTGATGGACACAAAACCAATGCAAGTCAATGTGTCCAGCCATTGTTCAGTTCCGAGAATTCTTCAAAATATCTTCTTTTGTGTTTTGCATTAGATAGAAAGTCATTCAGGTTTGAATTGACATGAGGGTGAGTAAATGATGACAGAATTGTCATTTTTGGTTGAACTATTACTTTAAACTACCGAAACTTTGGAGTATGCTGTGCTCCAAAACCTTTCAGATGTCAGATTTGTAGTCCATGCACAACAAGTCTAGACTCAACACAATCTGCATCATATCTGAACTATGTATCACATCACACGTCCACTGAAACCTGACCAGCGCTGAATGCTGGGATGGTTTGGGTTAGAGGACGACAGCTTGGCAAGCTACGGTCGCTAGGTGATGCAAACATAAGGGATTCATTCTTCCATCTGAGGTGAAGGAAGTGACAGGGCCCACAAGACTCCCACAGCTCAAACTGTTATGAAGTTTGTGGTACGTAGAAAAACGGTCTCAGGAAAAGAGGGATTACTTTTTTATCTCTGCATAACTCAAGCCACGTTAACCGCTACAGCAAATCTGCCCAACCCCACTGAAAGCAGTCTGGAGAATTCTCATGATGCACATCTGAAAAAAACTATTCACAGACGGAGTCTGCTTTTAACGGAGCCCAGAATAAAAATTCTGTCATCATTGATTCACTCTCACCTGTATAGGACTATTTCTTCTCAACACAAAAGAGGATATTTTGAGAAATGTTTCTGCGGTTTTTGTGTCCATACAATGTAAGTCAATGGGGTTCAGTGATGTTTGGTTACCAACTCTCTTCGAAATATCTTCTTTTGTGTACTGCAGACTTGAAATGACAAGATACTATGCCTTAAATTATGGTAAAAATATGAAGAGTTTGGTTCCAATGAGACAACTCCGTTTTAAACAATTTCAACAAAAAAAATTGTGCACTTCAATTGACAACAATCAAAGTGCAGTTGGTTTGTATCGATTTAAGCCAAAAAATACAGCTAACTAACACAATTAATACATGATAATATAAAAAAAACATAATTTTGGAAGAAAATTGAAACGGAGTTATCTTCTTTTTGGAACCAAGCTCTTCATATGTTTGAGGATATAAGCCAATAAAATGTCCTGGTATTTCTGGTCTCTTTGTACAATGCAAACGGGTTTGGAAATCTCCTTGGGATCATGAATCTACTGATATGCCACTTCTCTGAGGTTCTCCAGTATGTTTTAGTTATCTATTAAAAGAGGCATAAATTGCACAACAATAAGTCTGATAAATGATTTAAGGCATTCGCCTGCGGTTTCTTAAATCCAATTTCATGAGCAATGAGGTGCACGTGATGTTTGCTTGAGCAAGGCTCTAATCGCTTTCATGGGACAATCCCAGCTGCCTTCATTCCTACAATGACTCCATTTGGTATTTATCAAGAAACCACAACCAATTTCAACTTCAGAGCATTGCCATTGCCATTGTGTCCACATCCACGTCAACTGTAGACGTGTTGTGCTTCATACAGTATTTCTCAGCGCTGAGACGACTTCCCCATGGCTTGTTCGTGAGCTAAGCTAAAAGCAGCAAATGCACCCAAAAAGGGAAAAAGAAGAACAAGAACATTTCTGTGTTTTGTATTCTTGGCCTGCAGCTTTCGGCTGTCAATCAAAAGTTGACAAAAGCCACTGGGAGACATTCTAGCCATCAACAATGCTTCGGACCCATGAGATTTGTAGGGTCAGGCTAATCTCAACCTCTTGTAAGCACCCGATGGGTGGTCCATCAGTTCTCTGTCATTCGGTTTCTTTCTCATCTACAGGGTGGGGATGAGAGCTATACAGTCAGCAATAAAACAGTATGATGTGTTCATCCAGAGCAGTTCCTCTTGAATTATGTGCAATTGCTGCTCTATAAAAACCCAATAATGTATGTAATAATCTATAAATGTTTGGTCCCAATAATGAAACTCTTTTCATTTCAAACCTTTATAACTTTCTTTCTTGTGCAGAACACAAAAGATATTTTGAAGAAAGCTGGTAACCGAACAGCACTGGCCCCCATTCACTTCTATTGGACACAAAACCAATGCATGTGAATGGGGGCCAGTTAGCAACTTTCTTCAAAATATCTTCTTTTGTGTTCTGCGGAATAAAGAAATTCATACAGGTTTGAAAAGACAAGAGGGTGAGTAAATGATAACAGAAATGTTTTTTTTTGGGTGAACTATCACTTTAAGTGTGCAAAAATCATGGATTTATGCAGCCTTCACGTGCTCTCGGAATGATCGGAAATATGAGTTTCCGAGGTAAAAATGGCACATGAACGCTCTCTGATGTTGCGTTTACCACTGGGAAGTTGGGAAATAATTTTGATATCAAGAGTTCCCGAGATGGGCGGGCCTTGCACAAGCAAAATGGCAGATGGGAGACATATATGATTTATTAGTTTTTCCACAACAGCTTTATTGCCTTGCCGTTAAATTAGTACATATTAACATATATGAATAACCATTTGAAGTATATTGTATGTTTTATCCACTGCGAAAATAACATGTATTTCACCAATGTTCCAGAATAGTCAGCAAGCCGACTAGTAAAACTATAAAGTAGGCTGTACGGTTGAAAACGACAGGCAATAACATTTTCCCAAGACGCACGCAAGCATGACTCCGGCATTCTTTCCGACAACAAAGCACCTGAACACAACCAGCTCGGAATCATGACCTCAGAACTGGCAACTATCACATTTCCGAGGGCACGTGAAGGCAGCATTAATCTGACAAAAGCATTGTCGAAATGTATATAAATAACTTTGGATAAACGCAACTGCCAAATGCTGAAATCTGAAATGTAAATATACGCTAACATGCAATTTGAAATCTGACAATGTTCTGTACTTCTGACAGAAACTCCCGCAAAAGGGGATATTCCTTTTTGCTTTATGCAAAACAGACATGACAGACTTTACTCAAACCTGATGCCTGATTCGGTCTCCGTGTCAGAACGGTAGTCTGTTTTGAATCAAGGTGATTCTGAAAGCCTCCTCTTGGGCAGTTATGACTCAGCTGCTGTTTGGTTCATTCAGCACTTTTGCGAATGAAGTCTTCAAAGCCGACAGCTAACGTTAAGTGTTGTCACAGAATGTGGCCAAAAGCTAACAGCATATCTACAAGTGACTGTTTTTGCATACACAATAACGACATTCCTCTAACTGCCGAAAGAGAGGAAATGTTTTTTTTAGCTGCCCTTAGGGCGGGTGATAGGGGGATTCCAAGTAGAGGAAAATTAATCAGGAGAGCCGCAGTGGTCATGTTCACTGTTCCCCCTCCATCTTCTTATCTATCACACTTTCTTTCGCAGTATACACAGGGTGGGGATGTTTTCTAATGGTAGATTCCCAGGTGATTTTGAAGAGACTCTGTGATCTAACGACTTAACAGCCTGCAGTCCCTTTATTAAAGAACTGAAACATCAGTTCTACAACCGCTGAAACCACAGGAGGCTCTGGCACTCATTCAGAATCTGCAGGCAGAATGAGTCTGTGAAAAAGCAGGGTTAATGTAGCATGCTCTCGCTCTCTCTTCTGCATGTGATACGGGCCATGCTAACAGCTAAAATTAGATGCGATTAATTCAATATTTGCTATAAAAATCTTGACCAGTGGTTCTGGGTGTTTTTGTTACAGAGCAAAATCTTTCTGTGGGGTGCATCCTGTCAATTAATACACATATATACAGTACAGATAAATGCACGCTGCTTAGAGGAGAACTATATTTGTGTATATATATGTTATACATAGTGTATATACAGCCGTGGAAAATAAGAGACCATTGCAAATTTGTATAATGTAATCCGCATTTCTAGATGTATTGTGGCCAGACCAGTGTCTTTTGAATAAAATCAAATCAAATCTCAGGAGTGACAAAGTCATCCAACAGCAATGAGAAAGACTGACAGCATGACAAGACACATGAAAACTGTGATAAAAATTGTGGTTATCACATAAGAATGTTTTTTAAACGTTTCCTAAATACATTTTGTATAGCTTAAAAGTAAATATGAACTTGTTTTCTTTGCACTATTTGAGGTCTGAAAAAATACAGGGCATCTTTTCTCTTATTTTGACCTGTTTCTTCAGTTTTCATTTTCTGCAAATACATGCAAATAGAAACAATATTTTTTATTTCAAATAATGAAACAAAAATGATAATGTTACCTCAACGCATACCTATAAATAGTACATTCAGAAAAACTGAAAATAATATATAATTAAAACAGTCTCTTAATTTTTTCTGCGGCTGTGTGTTATATTCTGAGTAAAGCCATTGACATTTTTGTAGGCCAAGCCAGAAGTGAGTGTCGCACCTGCTCCCTCAACCAAAAGCCTATGCATTTTTCCCCATATGCCTTTAAAAGACTGCAAATTGGCTATTACACGTTCACTTGCATGTTTGCTAGATAACCTTCACAAATGAATACAAAATGTATGGGTTTTGGTCCCTAAATACATAACATGAGACTATAAACAGACATATACACCACCATCGCTCGACTTCCACCACCAAAACTTTTTAAGAATGTTTTAAAAACTTGTTCCTAGTAAGTAACTGCCTGCAGTCGCATTTAGCAACCTCCGTTATAAAAACGCTGTAAAGATGATTACCGTTGCGTTTTGTCATAAAATAAAACATGAAAATATCTACAGCTTTTGCTAACAACAGACAAACTCTTAATGGCAAACATTTTTCAGTCTGCATCGAAGCAACAGAGGCACGTGGTCACCCATGCGTGCTTCTTCTATTTCCCCTATTTTACTACATAAAAAAAAAAAGCTAAACTCACCGAATCTACACCGTTAGTTAAAATAGTTTTAAAACATAACCAATATCTTAACTAAAGCCTAAAAGTACAAAAGAGGACACTATGCAAATCTTTAAGGGAAAAAGGATCTACAAGGAAAGAACGGACACAGTGTCCGTTCAAAGGCTACATGCTATCTTGTGACATCAGAACTCTCCTCAAGAGAATGTGACTTCAAACGCTGGCAGGAGTGAATTGACGAGACTCAATCGGCCCATCCACTTCATCCCAGCATAAAGCACTTTGTGAGGCCAGAGACACCGAAAAGCCTCTGGTGGTTTCACTTTACACATTATGCGCTTGCTTTCAGGCACATGTCTGATAGATGGACTTTCAGTGTTACCACATCTGATTGGATGCTGACCAGATTCATTCTGGGGGGGGTTGTGGTTGGTGGTGTTGTCTGTATGATTGGATGTCACACTCCAAAACTACAAGAGGGCCATCAAAAAAATTAAAAGGAAACATCTGTATTATCTGTATTACACAAGAGTGTCTTTGAAATTGTCGTTGTGCGTCATTTGAGTGAAAGGATTAAATGTGAAAATAAAAAAAAGACAAAGTAAAAAATCTCAATGTCACAAGGCAATGACATAATGTCCACGTACAAGGTGTTTGTTGCGTTTCAACTTTTAGGGGAGAGCAACACTGTTACTTACCACTGAAGTAAGAGCCATCTGAAAGCTGTAGATGCGTGCCAGACCAAAATCAGCCAGCTTGATCTGTCCTCCACTGGTGACTAGAATGTTCTGAGGTTTAAGATCTCGGTGAACCACGCGGTGGGAGTGGAGAAAATCCAGCCCCTGCAGCAGCTGGTACATCATATCCTGCCAAAACAAGACCAGAAGACCTTAGCCATTCCAAATACATAATCCCAAAATACATTCTAATAACCTAAAGTGGAAAAAGCAGATGGTACAGTATTGATATCAAAGAGAGCGATTAGGATGGATCATGAAATATCTCAAATATATATTTGTAACACAGATTATGGTCATTTGAGATTTGACAGAAAATGTGTGCTTGTCACTTTAAGATATAGTGTGACCGAGCAGACAAGCTGCTGTAAGGTTTGATTCCTATAGGCCTCCGCTTCCCTGCAGCTGTCTCGGGATCAGGGCTAATTGTGAATTGACTTGTTCACTCTACACCCCCCCTCCCCAAAAATCTGACCATAAGGCTTCTAATACAAAAAGACAAAGAGATGTCAGGAAAAACAGAGGTCAGGCACAGAATGGCCTAACTGCCATTTCCTTTGGTAGAAACTGCAGAGATACACAAGAGAGAAGCTGAGGAAGTCTGACTCACTTATACGATCTGTTCCAAAACATTATGAGCTTGAGCTCCCTATGAAGGCTTCATTCTAAAAGCATCTTAGGCAACTAAACCGTGACACCTTATTTAATATATTTAAATTAGCATCAAACAGAAAATTGACAACTCTATATAGTTTTTCACAGATCTGCCCATACTTTGTGTATTCCTCTATTTTACACATATATTGTTTCTCGAGTTACGTTCCTCATAACAATCTGTAGAAAAAATATTTTGTTGTACTGAGTGTATGAAGTGAATTTCAAGGAAGGGGGTCAGTTCAAAATGTAGAGAATTTCCGTCTTTTATCCACGTAATGGAGTACCGTAGAAATGACGTATTTTTGTAGGCCAACCCGGAAGTAGCGCTGGCTCCCTTGACCGAAAGCCTATGCATTTTTCACACAGACTTTTGGAAGATCGCTAAATATTAGATAAGTGATCAACAAAGGTTTATGATGTTTACACGTTTTGTCTATCAAGATAAAGTCGAGGTCAGACTTTACTTTGAGCATGCGAAGATCGTTCGGACAGTGGTACGAAAATGGGCGGGGGCGATTCCTCCATTATTAACATTTCTGTACCAAGAAGTCACGCTGTGATGTTTTGATCTTCTATTGGTCTCACGCACTTACGTAACGCGAATTCGCAGGTCAGAGTTCACCAAACTTGAATTTTGCTACGCAGCGAAATACACAGCAACAGGCTTGTCTTTCCAGTCTGTCGCATTCGCATGTGTATGTATGGAAGTCAAAGGAGGGAAAAGTCAAGTGTGACCGTAGCATAATACTTACAAATTTACGCAACATTTGTAACTTTTGAAGCCTAAATATAAACGCCAGAAGTCAAAAATTAACATGAGGCTACAAACAGACTACACTACGCTCGATATTAACGTCACCTCTAAAAGCCTCCAAAAACTTTTTTCAAACTATCAAAAACGTGTTCCCTGCCAAGTAATTACACTGTGAATGAATCTCCATTCACGCATTATTAGTGAGATTTATATGTGCGATGGCGTCTAACGTCCCTGCCAAAGAATGTAGTCTCTTTTAGCAACTTTTCCGCAACCACTGTTTTAAGATAAAATAAAGTCATGAGCGTGTTATAACTGGTGTGTTTTATAACATAGATTAAACATTAAAGTATTTAGAGGTTTTTTTTAACCACATATCTTATTTCGGGCGATTTTCAAAAAACCCATTTTGACGGCGCTGGAATCGGAAGTGCTAAAATGCTAACTCGCATCCAAGGGTTTGCAAACAAAAATACGTCATCTCTACAGAACTCTATAGCCACGAAATGCTAAGCAAATTTATATATATATATATATATATATATATATATTCAAAGTACAATTAATTTGGCTTTACAAGTCAATTTACTATTTAAAATAATTTATTATAATTTATTGTCAGCTTACTATGAAAAATTGTAAAATTGAAATAATTTACATAAAATGGTAAGTCGAAATTGCTTATCTTAGTTTGATGAGATGTAAATCTTAAATTTTAAGTTTTCAAATATAAAATTTAAATTAGTAAGTTAATACTTTACATTATTACTAGTAAAGCTCATTTTTCTATGAACTCAAAAAGTTTAAGCCAAAAGTCTTTTACAGTGTAGTGTAAGAGCTTGATTAGACCTATTCTGGGTACCGTCACTCACATTTCCAAACGCCACTGTGATTCAAAGACGGTGAACGAGGCAAGAGAAATGTTAAACATTGCTATTGTACATTTTGTGCATTGTGTGAGGCAACTTCATAGATTGCCTCACTAGAAGAAAGGGGAAAGAGGCAAACAGCAAGAAAAATAAGTGGAGTCAAAAGTAGGAAGAAGCGGCGAGCAAGAAGCATTTGCTCGCAGTTGCTGCTTGACTTGTTCCAAGGCAGAGGTATCAAGCAGCGGCAGCCTACCCCTGAAAAACCTGCTGCCAAGACCTCACAAGTAACATGGATCTGAGCCCACAGCGCTGTTCATTCACCAACCAGCTGGTGAGTGATTAAAACCGCTGAAACAATGGGGTGCACACTCAAGCAGAAAACTACAAACGGCGCGAGTCGGACCGGGCAAGTGGAAGGGGATGAAGGTCCTGACAATGTGCGCACCAGGGGCCCGCGCTGGGGGACGCGTGCGCTCTTGAAGCCGGTGTGCCTTGCAGCCAGTGCAAACAAGGAGCCTTTCTGAAGAGCCATCCATCCGTGACCTCTCAGACCTGCAGGTCCGGCGTAGCACATGCGGTTATTCTGGGAGCTCCTAAAAACGGCATCACCCCCTACCAGTTCCTCTGTCTTGGCCTGAAATGGCTAACGGTTGGTCCACTTTTACTTAATTACAACAATGAAGGAGAAGGGTGACCCAGGGGTAAACAGACATATATCACCTCAGCTACTTTTACTTATTGTATTACACTTATCACAGTAGCCAAAAGTGAGGGTATGTGAATAAAATAAATTGGAAATGTGTAATAATATAAATTATTCAGACGTTATGGGGAAAATGCTCCAGTTAACCAATCCTGATATACCTGTCAAACGGTCTCTCATTATGAAAAAAGAAATCATTCAGATTCCACCTGTTGAGTTTCCAAGAAACATGTCTTTGTTGTAACATGCTATTCGTGCAACAGGGCCACCATAATTTACAATCAAAACATTAATGCTTCAAATTAAACCAACAGCGGCGACCTGAAACAACCGCTGAGAGGCATTCAAGGCCGAAACAAAAGCAAGATTGGATAGCACCTGTCCTAAAGTACCTCTTCTCGGAAAAAGGAGGACATAAAGCCGAGGAGGAAAAAGCGGAAGAAAAAAGAAAACTCCCCAAAAACAGCAGTCAAAACAGGGCTTCCAGAAGGCACCCCCCTTTCTCATGCTAATTCATGAGAGGCAGCCATATTGTTTATTGTACCCGGGCACAATGCAGGACATCTGCCAGTTAGCGTTGGTGTAATTCCTTCCCCATGCTTCATTAGGCTCTCCTTTATGGACCAGAGACAGGCCTCGAGAAGGCGCGGGGCCGAAGGGCCTAGCCGCACTCCCCAACGCAGGCCGGGCCGCTTGATCTCCTTCCAGCTCATTTGATTCCCGGGGCCTCTCTCATCAATTAGCATGCGGTGGGTCTGAAATGGGGCAGGAGTGGGCAGTTTGGGGGCTGAAATGGGGTGGAGGCTGGGACCTCTGCAATCTGGTGTCCTTAGGAGGGTGCTGAATGAGGTTATTGGGCATCTATGGGAGGACCGCACAGAGACCGCAGTCTACATCTGATGTCTGTTATCTGGTTTCCCATAGGGAAGCTCGGTCTGTGTGGCCTGATAGAATGGAATCTCACTAATGCATATTCAAGAGCGCTTGAGATACACATCTTCTTCTCAAAGACTTTACTCTTTTCATGTTCAATACAACTATAATTAATGAACAAAATATGTTACAGTTAGTTTATTTACAGCCTCAGTTCCCATTCAGTCTCATTTGCACTCTAAATAATGCGGAGTTCTTCTAAACCCATGGTTGGGTCAAAAAAGGACAAACTTAACAGTTGGGTTACATTAACCCTGAAATGTTTATATTTGAAACAACCCAGCATTTAACACCATGTCTACACTGGAGGCGACGCAACATGACCACCTGCTTTTTCTTAATGGCTTTGTCGCGCCGCATCCAGTGTGGCCAAAATGTAAAACTATAATGGGTTCTAATGAGTTTCTAATGTCTTTTGTCGTGTCGCGCCCAGTGTTGACACGGTGTAAGGCTAAGCCAACCTGGCACAGATTAATTTATAACCCAACACTTGGGTTTCTTCCCTTTTGACCATGGGTTAAAAATAACCAAGCATTTTTTCAGAGTGTATATTATCTCTCTATTGTCCAAAATGAAAGAAAAAAAAAGTACAGGGGCCAGTTGCATAAACTTAGCCGCTAAGTTCTTGTCTCACGGACTAGCAATTAGTTAGGACTATCCGATCTACCTTTTTATGTAACTGACTTTAAGAAGTTATGATTAGTCTTGATGAAAAAAATTAGATGACCTGTAGAAGATCAAAATGTCACAGCGTGACCTCTCGATACAGAAATAAAAAAAATGGAGGAATCGCGCCTGCCTATTTTTGTACCACTGTCCGAACGATCTTCGCATGCTCAGAGTCAAGTCTGACCGCGGCTTTATCTTCATAGACAAAACGTGTAAAATTAGATGACCTAAATGTGTCCTGTATGATGTGTACAGATATAATTTCCTAAAAGTTTTATCATCCATAACAATTTATTTTTCTACGTATTTGTTATGGAAAAACTTGTATGGAAAAAATGTCATTCTAATTTATCTAGTGTAAACTAATGTCTCTCGACACACAATATTTCCTTATCGATACAGAAAACTTGCATAGGAAACCCCTTAGGTGTCACTTTTTAAACTTTTCAAAACTTTCCTTAGCTTCTAGTTTCTATTTCAATTTGGCACCAGCGACAAAGAGAGAGATCTAGTTTGTTTCAACACTCAATGTAAGATGTCCTAGGGGGAGCAGCGGCGAAATACGATGATTGGATTTGTAAGACTAGCATGTGGGAAAAAGTCAAAAATAGATTATGTGAATGTAGATGATCGGGACAAAAAAATCTGACATTTCCGCTCGATGCTTTTCGAACAACGGTAAGAGGACACTGACGCAGGGTCAGTCAACGGGATTAATTCTACCCTAATGAAAATGATATTTGGACTGAATGATTTATTGGCCCTTGAGAAAACCCCTTGGAGTGCACAGGTTTATCTTCAATGAAAGGCTGAGCTACACAGACATACACACGTTCATAAACTCTTTGCATGTGCACAAACACACAAAGACAAGCAGTGAAACAACATTCCTCTGGCCAATCTTGGTGAAAGCCAGAGCTGAATGAAAATAGAGGCCCACAAGTAGCCAGCCCTTTAATTAGAAGCCCATCCACCACATGCACTGGCCATCAAAAGCACAGGACTCTGTGATCTGAGACTGAGTTCCATACTTCATCTGCATTCTTACAAGCCCAAAATGCGTATTTTTTGCTCGTGAGTCCTGAAGCACAAATAAAAATGTCTCCTTAATTTAAATACAACAGCTGTTTTAAGAATATGGAGCATGGGAAAAAGCCGGTCGGTGGATGTTAATCTGAAGCAGATAATAAAACATGTTTACCTGATAGTAAAAAGTTAATTTAAAAAATGAATAAAAACTGAAGCTGTCACTTTGTAATGGGTATTTTTTTAATTAAATTGCATAATCAAAACAATGTGAAATTATATTTGCAACTCTGTGTACTGACTGAAAGTGTGCACAACAAGACCAGGTATTAGAATAAAATAAAAAGGGTCCATTTACATGTTTTGCTACAAACCATTATAGTTTTGGGGCTAAAGGCATCAGATTTGCTTTTTTTAATAAAAATGGCGACAAATGTGGCGGTATGGTGGTACCTTTATAGTTTCGGGAGGCACTCCAGGATCAGGTGCTTTCTCCAAATATGTAGTTAAATCTTGGTCCACATGTTCAAAGACCAAAGTTAGTTTGGTTTCCCGATCAGTCCTGGAAACTGTGCATACATCAAACAACCTAGAGGAAAGAACAAACCATTTTCATTGCAAGACAACTTTTAAACAACTAAACCCAATTCGCTTTTAATGATGGGACTTAATAAAGTCCCATTCTTCCTAACTCAGTCCGGTCAACCACATCTCTCACGACATTAAAAAAAACTACTTAAAACCAATCTCTTTTGTGACTACTAGAAATGAAAATAAAAAACTAACCCTCTCTTTCTCTCAACCGGGTATTTTTCTGGCTTTTGTGGAAACTAGTTACTTGGTATTAGCCCCTATTGTATATCCTGTCATGATGCAGGCTGATGCCTAAATGCATATATGTGTGTAAAGCATTACAAAATACAAAACCAGCCCATATTTATGACAATAAAATATGAGTTTGATGTTTTCTACAAAGATAATTAACTATCTTTGACTTTTAATGGAAGTCAAATATACCTAAACTACCAAAAGAATCTCTCATGGTAACGCTATCCAAATCCCATGACATCATAAAGTAAATTTCGCCAGGAAAAGCGTCTCCTAGAATCCAGATTGTACCTCCACAATGAAGTCTCTTAACCAACAAAACATATGGCATGAATAATATTCTCATTATAAGAGAGCTACTTTCACAGTGTTCCTAATGCACAACCCTATACGATTGTCAGCCCCCAAAATCTATTAAAGCCAAAGAACTTTGTCTCCATAAGATGTACTTCCAATGTTTTCCTACGACAATCAACATTACACAGATAAAAATGCCAAAAAAATTAATTTGTAGCCCAGACCTTGGTCTATCTTTTCAAAAACTATGTGTTTCTGAAGACCGCTGAGCCAATGATGAGCCAATCAATCTATTAATGTCCAGAACCCCTCCCTCAGAGACGTTAAATGATATCAAATCAGGATTTTCCTCCTACCCAAGGAGCCTACAAGTACAAGCTACAAGTGACACTGGCAAAACAATGCAAGATGACCTTGATATTCCAGACACCAACAAAGAATTCAAATGCAATCATTCAGGTGAGAATGACGATGGGCTACTCGGATATTTACGCATCAATGGTTTCACACCTGCACGTAAAGGTCAACATTGGCTATCGTTTCAGTTGACAAAGGTTAGGTGAATTGTAGCGGAGGTGCATGCGTCAACGGTACCATTTGCATTTGACAATCTAATTATCAAAACAATGAGACCTGCATAGATGCACGAGACATTCTCATCATGTGATAAAGAGAAAATGAAACTTGGTTGATCTCTTTGAAGATGTTGTATAAGTTTTGTTCTATTATTAGGCCTAGTGGCTTCAATGGTCAAACAGATTTCTAGATCAAATTGGTGACTTTGGTGAATACCAATATTTTATGTAACAATACTAAATATGGTCGTTGTCTATCTATTACCTCAGATGTCCAAATAGTTCCAGGAAACGGAAAAAAAGGGTAATTTTTTAAATGATCAAACACTGTGTTGTCAAATTTGACAAGCACTTTGTGATACTTTTAATTGGTTAGATAATTCCAAAACCGTTGACAAACCAAGAGTGACTAATATAAATGATTTATGACAACAACAAAAATCACGAAATATGGAGATACAAGGTTTCAGAAGGACTGTGTATGTTTATAAATTAAGATGCATTTAAATGGTCGAAAACTGTCAGAGTAATAAGTGTGGACAACATATTATGATAACCTCATAGCAAGATTATTAAGAACTTGCAAGTAACCCAAATTTGATCTATTTCAATAACTGAACATTGATGGACGTAATATATCAGTCAACAGATGCCAATGGAGCAAAAGCAACCTGGTGTGACATTATGTTCAAACAATATTCTTATGGGGAACTACCTAAAAAAGGTCAAGAGGGACATGTTGATGTGACAGGAAACAGGCACAATTTGAGGAAACACAAAGTGATCAAGCATGTACAAATCAAACCACACTTTAGCATGCACGATCAGTTAAAATCATCACTTACACATCCATTCCCAACAAACCATTTACCTGACCACATTTGGATGTTCAAACGACTCCAGTTGTCTTAGTACCGCCACCTCGCGGATAGTGGACAGGGGCATTCCCTCTTCCTCCGTCTGGACCCGGACTCTTTTCAGGGCAACGAATCGGCCCCCGTTCTTCAGATCCCGTGCTTTGTAGACCTTTCCGTACGCACCTTCGCCGATCTCAGCCACCGGCTCGTACTGTTGGGTCAGGCTCTCTTTGTCCATGTTTTCTCACGGCGAGGTACTTGCGGGGAATCCCGAAATGTGACGAGCGCAAGGATCGTTCACAAAGGCATTATCGGGAGAGCGGCGCTGGCACGTGCACTGCCTGTAGATCGCGAACACAAAAGGCAGCAGAGGTAAACACGAAAGCGATCAGATAAATCCTAACCTGTGCGTCGAGGACAAAACACACAGCGTCACACATGCAACGTACACAACCGTTCCGCGTGCGTAACCGATCGTCAATAAAAGCGCATAAAATAAACATCTGGAATTCTCAGGAATAAAGTAATGACTTGTTGAACCCTCCAGTCAACGCAGGTACGTAACGTGCCACGCGGAAAACGATTATTTAACACGCGCGCACATCGCCAATAAAAACATTCACGAAAACGCCAAATTGCGTTTTCTCATTCTCGTTTCGAGATTGTCAAAGATCGTCCCATCTGTTCTTTGTGCCACACAGCCCCGAGCACGTGGTTGTCTACTGATTTCATTGTTTAACTCTGCGTATCAATAAACTCCGAAACTGAACGCCTACATTTGCTCCCACGCTTTAGTCAGATCCATTAACCACGCGGCGGTCTTTTAAAACGAATTCACAAGCTTCCAAAAGTGCACTCAAAGCCGGAGGAACGCGAACAGATGCGCTTTAAACACAACAAAGTGAACCAAAGTCGATTTGAGGATGTCGACATAGTTACCCGTTTGGTGATATTCCGCCTGGAGAGTCGCGTCATTCATAAAGTTGTGTAAAACAGCGCTCACTTTCCCAGCGTCTTCACGCACATCACAGCAGCGTCCTCGCGACTGGCCACACAGGTAGAGGGATGGTGCACGCGTTAACCCCCATCTCCAGCAGCACCGCGCCACTGCAACTAAACGGGCAAACCAAGCGAAAGCAAGGGATCGTCTCTCTCTCTCTCTCAAGACTGAGCAGATAAAACGTGTGCGATTTTCATCGATCCGCAAATAACCGCCCTTCCCTCTTATGCTTTTCCCATCTATGCAAGTTTATGCGGCGCTCGTGTGTGTGCTTGGTCTCCTCCTCGCTTTCCCACGCTGGCTGAATGTGCCTTGACCCCCTTCAGAGCAGTTTGACACAGAGCAGGAGCGTTTCCGCATTCCTCGCCGACTACAAAGCCTCACCGCCTCCTCTTGCTTTCTCCCTGCCTGCTCGCTCCCTTACCATTCATACAGCTTTCTTGTTTTTGTCTCGGTGTCAGAACGGGATCACCGCAGGGGAAGAGACGCGGAGAGGTTATTTGATGCATGGGTACATTCATTGACATCATTGATTTGATTTGTGCATCTAATGACCCAATATCTCTCATAAACGCCTGATCAATAACTGCAATTCTTGTATCATAAGCCTATTTTGTAGTATTGTTTTCAACCTGTTAAAACGGTTCACAGTGAAATATTCGGAATGTGGGGTGATAAGCTCTCTGTCATAAGGCTCGTGTTCAAGGCCCTAGTCTAGTTCAGGGGCTCTCTGTAAGGCTCGTGTTCAAGGCCAAAAGATATTTCATGCTGTCTCATTCGTCCCGCTGCAAGGTTTTTCTTGCTATTTCTGAAACGTTATTGCTTTTATTGATATATACTGCAATGCAGAATTAGATGTGGTCAGTGTTTAGGTCGCCAGATCTGAAATATTGATAATTCAGACCTTAGCAATGTTTTTAACTGTGGCTTTTCAGTGAAAACATTTTAAGATGTTAAAATATGTGAAATGTACAACAGATATACAATTCCTATACAGTGGTTTTGTGTTATTTAAAAAGTGCATTGCGGCTAATATGACAAAGCTGACGTTTATCCATGACATTCATTTTTTATATTTTATTAAAAACTTTTAAAAAGTCTGATTATGCCTGTTTTGTTGCATTTTTTTAGGTGGCGGACAACTTAAGTATATTTTTAAACATGTTTTTAGATATTAATAAATAAATACAAAAACAATAAAAGTGAATTTATTTCCTTTAAAATTGTATAAAAAAATGCAATGTGGTCAATATGAAACAGCTGATATTCAAGCATTCATTTGATCAATTTTTTTATATTTTGTAATGAAATGTGACCAAAACGTTCGTTTTATTTAAAAATGCATTGTGAAATTCTGATTATGAATTTTCCTTTGCATTTTAAACAGGCTATATTGTAATAGAAAATGTAGGGGACAAAATGTGTTGATAATCAGTCAAAGAATATTGGTGATTCTTCCTAAATTAATTGTATTATTCGTCGTGGTGTGGGGGCTTTGTAGTTTGCTGAGGTGAATGAATCTGCTTGTCTCAAGCATTGAGAGAAACTGAACGCTCGTTGATTTTGAGTGAGAGCCGTTCGGCATGGGGGCAGATGATGAGTCTGAAGTAGGTTCGTCTGCCAATACAGTTTCCCCATGCGTGCCCCCTCTTGTCAACTTAAAATTCAACTTTTTTGCATCACAAAGCGCACATTACACACAATGGGGTCTAAACCAATAACTGCGAAGGCTTCCCTGTACATTTATGCATCATGATTGTTCATTTTAAACCAGCTCTGAGAGCCATTTCCCAGCTCGAATACATTACCATGCATACACATGCTGAATAGGCAGAGAAAAACAAAACTATTAAATTGGTGTGTGTGTGTGGTATGCTTACTGTCCTCTGAGACATACCAAAATAGTCATCTTGAAAAAGGAGAAACGGTTGCACATTTTCTGGTTGAGTTTGTGCAAGACAGATGTCATAAAAGAAGCAAAAATGAGTCCGGGTATGTATGTAAAACAAGAAAAAAATCTAGCAGATGTTAGAACCAAAACCCTTTTGGGGAAACAGAACACACAGAAATGTTTGGTGAAGGAAAGAGTGAATGAAACGCCAAGAGAGACGGTCAGGATGAAAGGAATTTTGCGTTTGAGATGATTATCTCTTTAGAGGAATTTTAATTGCATCCCAAATAAAATTTTTAATGGTTTCTAAAAACAAACACATGCTTCAAAATAAAATGTAATCAGCAAAAAAACACCTATATTTTAAACTTTGTGAGGTTTTCCTGTCTTTGTTACCTCTTATAGAGCTGCTGCTGTATTTCAAATCTGTAATTTGTTGCATTGGCTGAATTTCCAGACTTTTTGCATCAGCTCTGCTGATCATTAAAGGGATATTTCACCCAAAAATTTGAATTCTGTCATCATGTACTAATCTCTTGTCATTTTAAACCTGTCTGACTTTCTTTCTTCCGCAGAACAAAAACATATATATTTTGAAGAATGCTGTTAACCAAAAAACGGCAGTACCCATTGACTTGCATTGGTTTTGTGTCCACACAATAGTGAATGGGTACTGCCGTTGTTCAGTTACCAACATTCTGCAAATGTCGTTCTGCAGAAAAAAAAGTAATATAGGTTTGAAATGACAAGAGAGTGAGTAAATGATGACAGAATTTTCATTTTCGAGTTAACTATTCTTTAATGTCTGCTGGTAAGTCTAGATGAAAGGGTTCAATCATACATTATCAGTGCTTTTTAAATGACAATCTCTTTGGTTATTTGAGACCCTTGAGTGGCAGATGGGGATCAGTCTGTCTATGTAAGAGACACTCTCTCTAGTGCCGTGCCATAGGAGAACAGGTGACATTCAACTAGATTACCTTTCCACCCCATACACTTCTAAGCAGACACCAGTCAGCCCGACAGCAGCCTCTTAGATCGGCTTTCTCAAATCAGATTCAGCCACACATGGAGGCAGCATTTGTGAAAGTCACCCCAATGGTTCTCATGTTCCCCTTACTTTTAGTTGATTCATTGTTCCCTCTGTCCACAGAATAACTGCTTTCAAAGTGTGACCACACCCAAAATACGTGGTGTCCGTGTGGTTGGTAAATGATAAAACAATGTTGGTCATGCATCTGTGGATGAGGGAGATATTATAAATGCATATTAAAAGTCAGTTTTATATCTAATGTTGAATCTACCTTTCTAAAAATGAAAACAATCAAAGTGCAAATAATTATTATTAATAATATAATAAGAAATTAATTGATTGTTTAAATAATCAATAACTAAACAAGTACTGCTCACTGACAGATGCTAAACAGTTGTGGCCAAAGATGTCCAACTTTGGACAAAAGTTATATAGATGGTTTCTTTGGACGCATATGCCTGGCCCGAAGTTAACTTCCGGTTTGTGTTGGTTTATAAGTCTGGCTCTATTTATATTTATATTTAATTTAATATAATATAATATATTTAATCTAATTTAATTAATATTAATATTAATTGTAAATAATATTTTATTGTATAAAAATATTGTCCAATAAACAACTTGTTGAATAGGTCTTGTAACGTTGTCACATTTAAGTTGTTTTTTCTACTGGTAACCCAAAATAATACTGGCTATAGACACTGGCTAGCTAATGTAATTTACTTTTTTTCTTTTGCTTGTTACCAGAAATAATCGTACTGGACTCTATTCTTTGCGCATGTGTCTCGGAAGTTAAGTTTGGGTCACAAAAGCGTGTATGCGCAGTAATGTTTGTTAATGTTGTTGCTTTGAAACCGTCTATTCGCTCTTTATTCAAATATTCAGGTTTATTTAAAAAATTGTATAAATGTTCCATTGGTGTTTTTGGATCAGCTTAAGAAGAATTTAAGGAGGCTTGGGAAAACACGTGCAACATTTTTTAAAGCCATAGGCCAAAGAATGACTTCAAAATATTACCACAAGAAAATATGACCACATATTTATAACAGATGCAATTGTAGTTGATGTTTGCTTTATTTCCAGTGAGCATTTTGTTCTCTATGCACTTTGTGTATTACAATAAACCCATATTCTTTCATATGCATTCGAAGCGAATATTGTACAAATATGCCCCCCTGGCCGTCACTTTTGGCCAATATTTGTTCTGTTTGCAGGATTTGACGGACTCCAGTCACAGACAAATGCAGGACCTTGACTGGTTCTATGTAGTCTACTGTAAGTACAGTAGATGTGCTATATATAGTTAGCATATAATTATAAAGCTTAGGAATGGCATAAAAGTTAGCCCTAATTATACATACATAGCAATAACTTCTCAAAACCTGCAGAGCTAGATACCTATGAGAGAGAGTTTTAGAAGCAGGTGTGGGCAACACCCACATTACCTTGCTTACATGTTCACCCCACTCAATTAGTTAATACATAAGAGACCCTTATGGTTTGGCAGCCCTGCACCTTGTTCTTAGTTATAGGGTGATGAAAGTAGGTCCACCCATGCCGATGGATACCCCCATATACTAATTAAAAGACTCACACATTTTACAATGTTTCTTCTGTCTCCAGAGTGCAAGTTTAGGAAAACATCAAAGTGGTTAAGCTGCTGATTACCAGTATTACCACCACTGTCTTCTACAGTCAACATTTTCAATATATTTAAAGGTCGAGTGTATGAAATGTAGCGACATGTAGCGGTATGCATGCAAATTGCAACCAACGGCTCACTCAAGCTCACCACCCCCCCCTTTCGAAGCACTACGGTGGCTGACACAGGGCTAAGATGTTGTCATGTTTTCGCTTCTTTGCCAAAGGAGATAAAGTATGTACGAAACGTGCACTGTAGGGCAGTTTGTCCGTTTAGGGCTACTGTGGAAACAACATGGAGAATTCCATGTAAGAAGACCCGCATGTAGATAGAAATAGCTCATTCTAAGGTAATAAAAACAACGCTTTAGTATGTGAAGACAGTTATGATGCATTTCTTTCAATAGATCCTCCAAAAAATCACACATTGGACCTTTAGGTCATTTTGGATAGAAGCGCCTAAAAAAACCTAAAAGTAAATGTTACCACAGCCAATCGAATCTAAAAAAAAATGACATTCGTTGTGTTCTGTCTTCAGTCATACGACTATAAGTCATTGTACAAGTCGTGTGTTAAAGAGAGCTAAAGGACATCAATGATAGTCCAGCACTCTCTCATATGAAACATCTGCTCTGAACATCTCCATTCAATATAGCGCCAGGCACAGAGACAATGCTCAGTTGTTTTCCATGTTGGATTGATTTTTCATCGTTTCTTTTTTCCACCCTCTCTTCACTAAAGTCCAGTCCAGGCAGTTAGTAAAGCCTTCCCCAGCTCAGGCCCCTTAAGACAAGACTCTTTCTGTGGCGCATTTCCATGGCAACCAAGTAACTAAGTTGAGGAGGAACATAAAAACCTGCTTTTTGGAGAAAGGAGGAACACCTGCCACCTCTGCAAATGGAGAGCCAGACACACAGTGCTTTAACACATCATACAGAACACACTTTCACTGGCTCTAAATAAGACCCTCACATCTGTTATTGCTTACATGAATAGCCATTTATCAGTGATTTGTGTGGAGACTGTGGTGCCCTCGTGAAATAAACATTGTAAGGATATCTCATAGATCTCAAAGCTTTCACTGTCATTACAGAGAATCAATGTTAACATTGTGTGTGTGTGTGTGTGTCTTTAGTTGATTTACATTTATGTTCCAAGCAGAAGCTTTCTCACCAATTTAAAACGTTATGCTTTATTGTGACATTCACAGCAGTTTATGCTTAACATTCGTAAATGTTATATTTGTACTGGTTTTATAAAACCTAAAAATGACACACAATCCACACCTGACAAATATAGAAATACATGAAAATGTACTCCCATGCATAAAATAATTTACATGGTTGTGTATAGATAAATAAAGTGTAACCGAACTGAGCTGCCTACGTACTTTTTGTACAAAACACAATCCTAAATGTACTATATGAACAAAGTATATTTTGATTCAACACAAATACACAATTTGTATAGAGTACAAAACAGGCATCATATACTTTTAAATAAAAACAAAAATGTACATTTTGTACATGTAATTACATATTTTTTGGTTACCATCTTGACCGCATCTGAATTTCTATAGTATCATATATTGTAAGTTTTTTGTTTCATGGTTGAACAATTACTGTGCAATTTTCAAACAATTCCCAAAACACATCATAAGTTCATATACGAAGCAGATTTCTACACAGGTAAGCCCTTCTATCACAGATCAAAGGGTATTAAAGGGAAAGTTCACTCAAACAAATGTTGTAATTCACTCACCCTCATGTTGACTTTGTATCTTCTGTGAAACAGTAGCGGGGCAGTCCCAGTCACCGTTCACTTTCATTGTATAGAGAAGAGCAGCTTGTACATTCTGTTAGAAATACATATTTTGTGTTATACAGAAGAAAAGCATAAACGTATTCAAAAACATGATGGTGAGAAATGACAGAATTTTCATTTTTGTGTGAACTGTTCTTTTAAGGGTCAGCACGTTGCTGGCTGTGAGGAAAGAGTTCTGGAAAGTATCAAGAGCTTTCTTGATTTGTTCATTAACAGCATTAATCATTAACTGAGGTGCCATTGTCCCAGGCCAGCTGTCCACTGTTTATTCTGCTCCGAGCATTGGGACAGCAGAGCTCACACAGCGCTGCCTCTTTAACTTGCTAAACTGACAGCTGCTCCTCACATTCATGTGAAAATGAAGCACTGTTCCAAAATCACGGTATGCTTGGAGAAATACAGATGTACACGATACAATATTGCATAGGTGAGGAGTTCACGTGAGGTCAGTTTGGCTGAATCTCAACCTCATTTTAACTATTGCAATGCCATTTATATTGCCACGCTACCTTTTGTTTATTTTAAGATGATTATCTTTATGTTGGCATTTTTTTGCCACTTGTAATGTTTGGTTTTGCAGCGTGCTATCGAATATTTACTTTTAAACAACCAGCATAGAGAAGGAAGTGTGTTGGTGTCATTTTCTTTGTGAAAGACAAGTGTAAGATCCGATTTTGTCGCCAAGCAACTGCTTTTTGCTTGCTTTGTAAACAATGACATTCCAGTGGAAACTGCGGTTCACATCATATTCTCACTAACTTTAATACCCAGATTGTGAAATCATGAGTTTAATTTCAACTAACTGCACATGTTGTAGCCATAAATTCATACAGTCCTTTATAGTTTTATACACGCCATAAAGAAAACAAAGGATTATTGTATCTTTACAACAGCAGTTTTAGATTGCGCCTTTGAATGTCCCGCAACCAGTACTTTGATTTTGTAGAGATATATCGCTTTATTGTTTCCTAATTCTTCGCTTTGGATAAAAGCTAAATGCCGAAATGCAAACTTTAAAACAATGCGATTATTATAGGCTACTTTTTTCTAGTTACTTGAGGTATTACATTTCTTTCCGTTCTTTAACACTTCACAATACGTTTGTATTTGTTAACATTACTCAATGCATTCGCTAACATGCACTTAAAAACCATGTAAATAAAGGGTAATATTCTGACAGCTGGAGAAAAACTTGTGAAAAGTTAAAAAAAAAAGTAAAGTAAAAGCACATTTTGTAAATTTGCTGTTTATTTATGTGATTTAACATTTATTTATTGCATTTCGAAAAAAAATATGTGAAGATCCTGTAATAAAACAACTGTAAATGTACATCAGTGCAGTGTTTCAAAAATAGATCCAACAACTGTAAATGTGAAAATATGTAGCATTACACAACTTACCTTAATTAGATTTTTTTAAATGTAGTCACTTTAGAGACTTATTGTATTTACATGAATCATGCTTGTGTTAACCGCATAACATTGAACCTTTTGGTGGAGCAATTCTGTTATAGCTGATGTGTGTGTGAAGTTAAATAAATCCCATCTGGCTTGTCTTATTGAATAATTTGGTGACAGACTTAACCACCTGAGCCAAAATACCTCTGGCTCTTTCTCTCTGGCAGCTACGCATTTGTGTGTGTGTTTACCCTGCCGCATATTTGGAAAACCATTTCTTTTGATAACATCATGAGCGCAAACTTGTCCTAGCTTCCCTCTGAGTATTTTTATCAGAGCACTTTTCTCTTGATCCACTCGGCCGTGTGCTCTCTGTGTGTGTGGATGATGCATTGCTCTTACCACACCTGAGCAACATTACATGTCCTGACAAAATGATTTACGGACGGTTTGGTGAGGTAGCAAAAATGTCAGCTATCTCATAAAGACATGGTCTGTTTTACCTACAATATTTTGAATATGACAGCATTTTGTGGCACAGGGATGTTCGGCACTTTTTCTCAATTGGTGAATGTCCACTGTGACGATCTAGGAGGAATGAACTTATGTACGTATGTGGTTTCCTAACTTATTATTTCTTATGTATATAAAGCGCAAGAACATCGACACCAAATTGTAAATGAGTTTCGTACTGAAACAAATATGATTCAATATTAAAGATCCAGTGAATGAATGTTTGCGTTATCTAGCGGTGAGTTCACGAACTGACACCAAGATCTCGTCACAATTTCTTCTTTCACGAAGGGGAGAACGTATTTAGGAAACGCACTCTGTAGAGAAGTTTGTCCATTTAGGGCTACTGTAGAAACAACATGGTGAATTCCATGCAAGGGGACCCGCGGTGTGTATATAGAAATTCTGTAGCTTATTTAAGCTTCATTTTGTAAGATCTTTATACACCTCTGAAGACATAGTTATTTATATTATATTGCATTTCTGTCAATAGATACTCCAAAAAATTACAGCTTTGACATTTAACAGTAGTAATATGGAAGTGACTGAAATCTGTGATCTGTGGAAAGTCAAACAAAAGATGTGTTTGTGCGTGTGTGACATACATAACGGTTCATTTTGTAAGATCTTTATACACCTCTGAAGACATAGTTATTTAAATTACATTGCATTTCTGTCAATATATACTCCAAAAAATGACACCTTGGACCTTTAACAATACTAATATTGAAGTGATTGAAATCTGTGATCTGCCATCAAGAAGAACAGCTGACCAGTCTTCACACACATTCTCCTCTGTATATTCCTGAAGGGAAAGTGAACCAGACCACACAACAATGACATCATTCTCGATCATAATGTGGTACTTCACTAACTCTCCTGAAAGCTCAGTTCGGCAGAGCTGCAGTCCAGACATTTTGGTGCTAAAACACTTTAGGGAACTGTAAAAGTATACGACTGGCCTTAAAGGTTATGCATGCAAGTAAGCCAGTGCAACTGAAAGTTAGGAAAAATCTGTCCTACATTCATGAGCTTTTATTTAGACTTTTTCATTTTAATCTGCAGTTCGAGAAGTTATAGATGATTGTTACAGGCAGGCAAGTTTCTGAGACGGCCTTATTGGAGAGATCGTGGCGCTGAGTGCTGGATTTGACATCCTTGTTTCCTGTCACTGGCAGTCACATGCCGAGTGTGTGGGCGAGATAGTGAGTGAAAGTGGAATGCGTTAAAGAGGCGAGGCAGACGACTCTCTCTCTTTCAAGCACACATAAAAGTACTGTTCTGACTGTCTAAGCCACTGCGAAGTAAAGAATGTGAAGACGTTTACAGGCAGAGCGGTGCAACAAGTCATTAGGGCTGGGCAGGCCGAGGCCAAGTACTTAGAGAATGAGAGAAATTTGAGATCAACACGTCTAAGGAAAATAAATCATGCATGAGGACGTGAACATATGTGTGTTTTACATGTACCACCGTTCATGTGTGTCACACACGCACCTTTTGTTTGACTTGCATAGACAATGATTTTTATACTGTAAACTGAATATTTGATCCCCTGCTCCTGTCTGACAACCAAAGTATCCAAATATTATATGTTTCATTGTAATATATAGACTATACATTGATGTTGTTTGATGAAAAGCGCGCTTGTGCTGTTCATTTTAAATCAATACTTGGTTTGATATTTGTGCACGATAATGGGAAGACATTCATATACTTTTAAGTGTGACGTACACGTCAAGAACTAAAATCTTTTTGGGACACTTTTATGTATAAGTGAGATGATCGAAGGCCTGAAGTCCAATGAAATTGCTAAGGAAGTGTGCAGTTGCTCCGCCACAATCTCATCTAGAGTCTTGGTGTTCTCTTCCTCTCTTTCATGTTCTTCCTCTCTCTCAATTCCACATACTGTATGCTTTTGTCTGCTGTATTTAGAAATCGAGATTTGTTCGGTAAAGCACATTTGAAAACCACCACTGAAAGTGTATTAAAAATAATCCCTTTAGGAAAGTCCCCAGAGGAAAATATTATTGTTGCTCAGAGGTTGCTCTTTTGTAGATCGGGAGGTTTGATCGAGTTCTCAGTTGTGTTTCAGTTGAGTTTAAACTTGGTATCAGATCTTTCTCCCATAATTACTTTTGACAGTTGTTAAAATACATTAAAGCTGTAAAATGAATGTAGATTGTATATGTAAAATCATCTGAACTAGGATAAATATGATGAGAAATGTGTACAATCATATTGAAATCATCATTAATATTGACTTTTCATTGCAGACATGGCAAATCTGAGCTCAGTTTGTGACATTGTTGAGATCTCTTGACCGCTTATAGAGCCATTTGTGAGATTTCTGGGTGTTTATTTATTTTTTTATTTGAGGAGAAACATATTAGATAAAGGAGATTTAAACTAAAGTTTCCATTTGCTCTTTATTTAATCTCATTGATGTCTAGGTGAAATAAATATCAATTAAATATATTAGATTCAATTACAGATGTTAAAGAGATCTCATCTATAATTGTTCTTGCTTTTAAGTCAGTATAGCCTGTGGTCATCTTGGTAGTCTGTGGGCTTCCGGCCTCTCATGCATTTCCATGGAAAAAGACTGAAATGTGTCAAGTTTGTAAAAATAATCAAGTTTTAACTGTTTGTCAAGAAAGCAATTTAATAACATTTCAAATCAGCAGTCACGTATGATAACAGATTACTTGCCCTCGCTCAAATCATGTTAACTTTTCATGTTAAGTCTATATAATACATTTTTGCCATTTTAGAGGGGGGAAAAATCAAGTCTTTAGCATTTCAATTGTTTTCAGCCATTTCTCTGTGAGTCCAAGAGTTTGAGAATGCAAAACATGCAAGCATGACTAAATACATTCATTTTACGCAGCTTTGTTGAAAATAACATCAGAATATATGAAATCTTTACAGCAACAAATCAGCACAACATACAGTACATGAGAGCTGCATACACTGTCACGTCACAAGAGTGACAAGAAGATTATCTTACTGTCCCACATGGTGCGGCTGAGAATCCTGCCGTTGTGGGGAGGGAACCAGGTCACTAAAAAGTGCCAACCAGATTGCCTGACTGCAATGATAATGGAGCGGTGCGGAGCCTTTCCTAGCCACAAGTGTGAGGCACTGTGAGGGCTCTTCATGTTGGCTCTCATTGTGAGTAACTGCTCAGAGTCTGAAAGTTTTGCCCTCAGAATGGAGGGCGTCTGACTTTCTTTTGGAAGTACAGGGCCTCATTTGTAGGGATGTTACATATTCTTCCTGTGCTGCCTCACCTCTGAGATTGACTGGCGAGTGAGAAAGAACATGAACATATAAGAAGTGTTGTGCATCAACCTGCCTGACCCATGTGTGTGTGGGCTCTTGGAATGTAACAGACGTTTTGTGTGTTAAAGGTGGTTTGAAAAAAATATTTATCGTTAAAACAAACACAAGCATAATAGGGCTAGCAAAATGTTCAATATTAGAAATAATCAAGACAATTGTGCGGAAGATATAAAATAACAATATTGTTAAAAATTAAGATTAATGTGTCAAAGATGGCAACAATAGGGAATTTTAATCCTTCTGTGTATCTCACGAGTGCAAAATGTAGATCTGCATTATCAAAATGGTGACAACAACCAACAATGGTGTGAAAAAAGACATTTGATGACTAGTTAAATAAAATTAGTTTTCAAACCGAATGCACATCTGTAAAATTGGGAAGATTTAGTATTTAGTCAAATTTTGTTTACCCAAAGTAAGACCTTTTATTGGTCCAATTGGAAATCAAAGGAAAATCTTATTGACAAAATTAAGACAGATATCAAGATATAAAATTTACCACAAACATACTTTTCTGCAACACTTAATTATGATTGCTTTGTTGCAAAGTTATTTTTGTTTACTAGAATTAAAACTTTTAAAAGGTTTCTGTTCATTTTATAATCAAATAAAATATTGGCCTAAAATTTTTTTGGGGAAAACGTAAACCATACGAAAATGTTTAATATTGCCTCAGAAATTAACTGAAATAACAATTATAATAATAAACAAAAATTAAATGTAATTAAAAATAAAAATAAATTAATCATATATGACAAAAATAATAGCCTAAAATGACAAAAAGAATAACAAAATTGCAAAAAAAACTAATTAAAATTTACATAAAAATAAAAGCTAATTTAAAATATTAACTAATAACTCTAAGTAACTAAGTATTTTGGTTCTAAAGCTTTGTTTAAAGGGACCGTTCACCTAAAAATGTCAATTCTTTAATAACTTACACTCATGTCATTCCAAACCTGACTTTATTTTTATTTTTATTTGTATGACTTGTCTTCTTCTGCACAACACAAAAGAAGATATTTTGAAGAACGTTGGTAACCAAACAACATTAATCCCCATATTCCATTAAATGGACTGAAAACCCTTGAGACATTTCTTAAAATATCCTTTGTGTTCCACAAAGTGATGTACAGGTTGGAATGACATGAAGGTAAATAAATGATGGCAGAATTTTCCTTTTTGAGCAAACTATCCCTATTAGTCCCCTGTCTATCCTTCAGATCAGACTGTTTATAATTGACATTTGCACATGGCAACATGCTTTTCATATCACTCCACAGAAACTTTGCTAAATTGCACAATTGTACAACAAAAACGCATAAATATGTAAATATAAATATAAACAGACAGATTGCATCCATTTGTGTGGTGGCACAGGCAGCAATACCTCATGTTCGGTGAGGTGGGTTCAGACTGAGAGACTGGCTGTACAGTGTCACTGTGGCCTCCTTCCAGACTGTCTTGGCTCAAGCTGTATCTTTCCATCCTGCGCAGTGTCAGTACAGAGGCCCTTGGACTCAACCAAACCATCCAAGCATGTGTCAAAGTGTGCAGGCCGTTGTAAACAGACACACACGCATATCATTTAGATACAAACGCTTACACATTTGCCTCTTTGTTACTGTACAGGAGATGGCCTTACAATGTCTATGCAGCGCTTAAAGATCACCAGACATGTGCAGTGATTCAATGTGGCCATCTAGAGGACGACGGTGGTACACGCATACTGAGACCTGGCCTGGATATGGTGATGTTTTAGTATAAGTTCTTCTCTAGTAGTTGAAACGTCATTAATCTACTTAAAGCTAAAGTTATGGTTAGAAGTCGAATCCGGCGCAACTATGCAAACATGGCTGAAGTTTTCCCAATATAAATCCCGGGGTGGACGGAGGGGACACAAGTTTACATTGATAACATTTTAAAAGTGTTTGAAAAGTGACTCATTGTTGACATGTAGTATCATGGGTAGTGTGTTTTTATATTTGTTTCCGGTCTTGACAACAGAGACAAAAAATACATAAATGGAAAAAAGCTTTATTCACTTGTATTAGAGAGTATGTGACAGTTAAGTTCAGCTATAATATGACTGCAAGGCTGCATGATAAACCTAATGCATATTGTCGCTTTGTGTCTAGTAAGTACAATTTTGACTGTATTATTTGTGCCCCCTTCAAAAATTGCTCTTGAGAAATTGTATGAGTGTTGTCCCCCCCTGCTGTTAAATGAGATTTACGCCCATGGTTGTTGGTGTGTATTGGATGAGTGTAAATTAGCCTTAAGAATTAAGACAGTAGAACCTATTTATACAAATGTTATAATGCTGTGTGTGTTTTCACAAAATAGTGAAGTTATAGTGAATAGTGAAAGTTATAATTCACATCCTCGTAAATGTGGTTTATGTTTGGACCAGCTCTTTCACATCCACCGATCTGTGCTGACTGTTCAAGATCAATATATTCTTCTTCTTTACGTGATGAAAAACGAACGGGAAGAAATGTTATTCTGCTATCTGACTGTTGTTCCTCTATATTGTAATTTTTAAAACGTATTCAATGAACAATTTGGGGAACAGTACATATCTTACTTCTGTGTTCACACCAATAACAGTAATTCATAGTTTCTCATTTTTATTAGCTCAATAATGGCTCAGTGGTTGGAGCATGGAGCATGGCGCTGGCAACGCCAAGGTCATCGGTTTGATCCCAGGGGATTTCACATAGTCAGAAATGTACAGTGCAATGCATTTTAAGTCGCTTCTGTCCGTCCCCTTGTGTTCTCAGCCGGTTTCCCCGTGTTTTCTTTGGACTCCCTTTCATTGGACCTTTTTTTCCCATGGACTTCATTCCCCATAATGCATTGCACCCCATCACCCATCCTTTATTTTTTTCCGCACCTGATACACATTACCTGGGGTATATTCCAGAAAGCTGGTTATGTGACATACCCAGGTGAATTTAAGGGTTAGTTAGCTGATAACCTCAACTTTCGGTTCCAAAAACAGAGATAACTTTTAGGGTATGTAAGTAACCATAGCAACTTACTCTTTGAAGATAACCTGCTCCGGAGCAGGTTATGTTCCAGGGTTAGTTCATTTTAAGGAAATGTTACTAAGCTTTAGGGGTTGTCTGCGCATGTATGTGTTTTTGATGAGCGTCAAGTGGGCGTGAAAGCTCAGATTACGTATAATGTATTATAATTGTACAGCAATATTACAATTACATTTCCAATGTCATCCATCGCAATTCAGCAATCACAACTAATTTTTTTATGAACTTTATTATTTAACCTTTTAAAATGAAAAAATCTTTACATAAAATAATGTACGCTGTTATTGTCTAACTTTATGTATTAACAGTCAATATAAACTTTGAATTAGGTTTATTAAAACATCTCCAAATATCACTGGATAAAGATACACACCTTACAGTTTCCTACAGTTAATGGATGTTAATAGTGAAGTATTTTAACTCCATTGCATATCATTACTCTTGTCCACTTATTATGCAATATTGATGCATTGGGTCAAAGATATTTGTAGCCTAATGGTTAGAGAGCCAGATTTAAAACGCAAAGGTTGCAAATTCGAATCCCAGGCTGGCAGGTTTCCAAGGCTTTATTAGGTGACCCCCAATGGGATCTCCTATGGCAAACTGTTCACATGTGTAAATTCTTATTATAATTTGATATCCATTTACATAAACAATCCTTAAGATTTTCATACTGACTGTATTACTTGAAAATGTCTTTCTGATCCTCAGCCTCCTCCTACAGTTTAGTATTGAAAGTCCTTTCTCCAAATTACACTTAGCCTTTCAGGATAGGCCGTTTCCAACTCTTTTAACATTTGGAAAGCCATGGCCTTTTAGCAAAGAAAGTCAAAAGAAACTAAATGTATGTGTATTTGAAAGGGATATATATAAAGGCTACATGATATATTGTGACTGGGCCTAACATTTTTAACCTCCACCTCTGTCCCAGACCTTCATCCTCTACTGTAAATTAATGATCATTCACAGTGTAGTGTACTGAAAAGCATTGCACATTTTTTTTCCAAAATGATGACCAATGTAGTAGTTCCTAGAATTAAAAGAGTCGTTTAATTTGACTACATCAGCAACTGTTGCAAATAATGCTGATACAAGAAAAAGTCAGTTTTCAGAAAACCAAATGAAGGTAGATTTTTTTAAGGAACATACAGAGAAGGAACAAAAAGTAGGTTTTATACCTGCCTTCAAAATTAGCAATGTGATTAAATACATATACATAAAACAATTTTGGTAAAATACCATGGACATGTTAAAATAACAGTTACAAACATCTCAACAAATCTACTTTATGTAACAAAGATAGCCATGATGAGTACATATTTTAAATATTATTGTATACAAATACTGCATATGTTTTAAATATTTATATACTTAATTAAATATTTAATTTATAGCGTTTATAGTTTTATGAACACATAACTTAAACAATTTAATTGTATGATTTTTATTCCACACTTTATACACTAATGCAGATTTAAGTCTTATTAAAACCTCTGATTTATAAGGTTGTTTTACGGTCAAAAACTTTAAGGTTCCCGGCCGTTTCCATGGTGACTCGTGAAATCTGTGATCCATTGACAATGTCTTCCTGTTGTTTCTTTGAGCGCGCGTTAACTCTGGGTATCTTTCGGAAGGTTGATTAAACCAGTGGTTCTCAAACTGGGGGCCCCAAAATAAATCCAAGGGGGCCACAGACTTTGTGGAATTATATAAAATATAGAAATGTATAATCAAATGTATGCAATTAAACATTAGAAAAACAAGACAACCAACCAGAAGTATTGATGTTCCAGCATTGTATAACAGAATTTTTATGAAACCATAAACAAATACTAAGTTCATGATTCTAAGTTTTTATTTGGGGGCCACAAAGCGATGCACTCTAAACAAAGGGGGTCTCACAATGAAAAAGTTTGAGAACCACTGGATTATACTAACTCTTCTCAGGTGTTTTGGAACCGACATACCCCGAGTAAGCAAGGTTTGGGTTCATCAACAGAGAGTTCAGGGTTTAGCTGACGGTAAATTAACCCTGCTTTCTGGAATACACCCCTGGACCCTATATATGTTTGCATTTTCCCGTTGTTATTGGTCAAGTCTTATATTGTCTTTAACTTCATGTTGTTTTATAAGGAATTCTTGCCTGTGTCTGGAATTACCGGTTTTTGTGAGACAAGATTGGATTACCTTTTTTTGAGACAAGATTGGATTATCTACGGGATTACTTCTGTTTTTGAACATTGTCTTCTCAGGCAGTGGTTTTCAATCCTGGTCCTGGGGACCCACTGCTCTGCACATTTTGTACGTCTCCCTGTATGCTTACTTCAGTTCATGGATCTCTCCCTTAACTCTCTGATGAATAAAGTCAGGTGTGTTAGAAAAGGGAGACATGCAAAATGTCCTGAGCAGTGGGTCACCAGGAACAAGTTTGAAAATGACTGTTCAGAATACTTACCTGTGTCTGATATTACCGGTTTTCAAATACTTATGTGATTGACCTGTTTTTGCTTGTTCCTCATTTTTACTTTGACTAGTTTGAATAAACCCTTTTTCACGGAATTTCATGGTGAGTTCGTCTATTTGAACACTTCCAACGTGACAGCTTTGGATAAAAGCGCCTGCCAAATGCATAAATGTAAATGTATTACACCCCATGTGCTTTCACAACATGGCGTTTTTTCCCCCAGGGTAAAACAGAATTGCTTTTGGGTACACAATGACTCCTCTTAATAATTAGTATTTTAGTTTGTTTTCCTATATGGATTCCTAAAGGTTTGGATGAAAAATACACCTTGAGATGGATTGTATTTGTAACATTAGGGTGATACTGTTACTGTTTAGTAAATAACCTACTACACACACTAGCTGTCCTCAGAACAGTTTATCTCGTATCAATCTTGAGGGAAAAATGCAGCCTGAGCCAAAACTGCATTTTCCCACGAGAAATATTTATTTTCTGTTTTGCAACATCTGCCCCCTTAAACCTGTGCATCAGGGTTTATAATATTTCTCTTTTTCTCTTGGTGTCATTACTGTGTGTGTGTGTAGAGGTGTTGCACTAAAATCAGCATTATTTGTCCTTGAGGGAAATTTACCTCTCACTCTCTAGATACATGCATATAATTGTATGTGAATCAATAAACATTTTCTTTTTCAGATAAATTTGCACTTAAGTCATGAATTTTTAGATTTTAGATTAGATTCAACTTTATTGTCATTACACATATACAAGTACAGTGTAACGAAATGTAGTTTCGTTGACTAGGCAGGCAGAAACAACTGTTACATCATGTCACTTCATAAACTGCATGTACTAAAGCACTCTTTTGGCTCCCGCGGGTAACTATTGGGCTAATAGTTCAAACTAGATTCTGAGGTAGCAGTTAGTTTGTTGTGAGCCGTTAGCGCATAGCGTGCTAGCTACATAGCAGCTAACGTTAGCTACATAACACATTTGCACTTTTGCAGTCACCCAAAACACAACGCATGGACGTGAATGTGTTTAGTAACAAACGCAAATAATTTTCTGTAGTTATATTTTCGGAAACAAACTCGCGATCATGCGTTGTGCTTCGTGTAATAGATGCAATCACCTTACACTCAACTCGCTATGGGAATAGTAACTATAGATACCGATAACATTAGTCGACGTGCATGAACTAAGGAATCAGCAACTTTTGACCATAAAACATTTTTTGGTAGTCATCATTTACAAGCATAACACTACATTCGTGAGGCACGATCATGCTACCCGGCAACATTACATTATCTCTAGTCTACCTTACGGGTAAATTGTGAACCAGTAACGTTTGTGCGCCAATAAACAACATGAGCACAGCCAAATTACTAATAAACTAAGAACCAGACAGTAAGATTTTTTTTACATATAAGACTTTCATATCCAGTAGCAGAAAGGCTAACGTTGGTACACCATCCGTTTTGCAAACCGTTGCCTTGCAGCTCGCGTCGCCGAGTGTCCGTCAGATATTCAAAACGCACAATAAAAAAACATGATGTGTTAACTCGTTTTGGAACCAATCTCTTCATATATAGCCTACATTTTGTTACATATTTTCAGAAAATATATGTTGTACATGTAACCGGTCCAACTCGCAACTCTCTTCGCGGGCCTCGAACCGACGTCGGTCCGGATGGGAGACGGGCAGGCACTCTAACGAGGAGGCTAAAGACCCCAGACTGTAGCGTCTGCCTCTAGATAGTATGTGTTGGTCGGGGAGTGAGGTTATCAAACTGCACTGCTCTTCACTAGCTGGCCTCCTCTTTATATATATTTGTTAAATAAAATTACTGCAAGAGTTATGTGAAAAAGTGAGTATGCGAAATAAGTTTTTTTTTAAGACGCTCCCCAAGCAAATGTGGTCTATGGTCAGCCTATGTGTAAACAACTTGTGACCAGCTGCATTCACCAGTTACCCAAGGCTTCCGGAAGGAACTAAGATTGGGTTTGGTTGCACTTTTCATGCTTCGCCGTCGCTCTCAAAAGGAAAGAACAGCTTGATGTCCAAGTTGATTTATTAGATATAATGCAATACATTCTGAAGTAAAGTGAAATTGCTTTGCGTTTGTAGAAATACATTTGTATATGAAAAGCAGTTCTGACAGTGTGATGGCAGAGAGTACCAAAGTAGCAAAGTTCTTATCTTTTTGTAAACACTGATATTTATATAGATTAGCATAACACTTAAAATATTTCCAGTTTTTGCTTGCGGATCAAGCACTTGAATGGCAGAATCAGGCAGAGATTGTACAGTGTGATGGAAATGTCTACAGCTCAGCTGAGAAGTTCGGCCAGTGGGGGTCCTGCAGCAGTAAACCTATTTTCCTGTAGTTCTGATGCACTCTTAAGTGATTTAAACAGAACTTATAGATCCTATATGACCTATAAAAACATGTTTTATAATTATACTTATACATCTCTTAAGGTTATACTTTCTGTGGTTATGGGGTCTGTGCTGTAAGGACAGTAAACAACCCGTGACCAGCTGCAAACACCAGTTACACCAGCCTTCCGGAAGGAACTGAGATTGGGTTTGGTTGCATATTTCATGCTTCGCCATCGCTCTCAAAGGGAAAGAACAGCCTGTTGTCCAAGTTGATTTAATAGACACAATATAATGCAATACATTCTGAAATATAGTGAAATTGCTTTGCCAGCTTATTCAATAAACAGTTTGCATTTATGACTGTGTTTGTATTTTTGTTATTATCAGATCTTCATTGATAACCTGTGTAACCTGTGTGTTACACTAATTATAGAAACTAAAATGCCATAGCTCACAATGCTTTTTGAGCAGAGTGAGGGTGATGTGAAACACTGAAATTCCAAAGAAAGAAAGACTACTCCACTTTAAGTTCTGATGCACATAATGTGAAACGTAATTTGGGATAAAAAGCAACAGATATTTAACACAAATTACCATGAGAGTTTATTCTGCCTCTTTCACTGTACTGTCAAATTTAAGTAAAAATCTAAGTTTATATTATTTGTCTGATAATAAAAAGTCCACAATTGCATTACAAAGTGAAGTGAAAGTTCAACTTGTTAGTGTAGTGTTGAAATTTGTTGCTTACAAATATTTCATAAGTTGCGTCATTATTGAGTAGGTTTATTGTTTGGGAACATTAGGCAATGGGTTCTGATAAACCTTAATTTAGGAGTCATTGTAATGCAAATGTCCTATTCAGCAGTGTAAAAAATATCGATATTTAGTTAATAAAAACAATATTGTTATAATCATGCAAGAGATCCTACAGGGTTTTTGATGTTTCTATATTAGCTTTAAACCTGATGATTGGTGTGCATTGGTATTATTTTGTTTAAAGATCATATTAATTCAGGAATGCCACTACAAAATATATTTTCATGTTACAAAGAACAAATCCATCCGGTTTATGTTCTTTTGTAAGCGTTAGGATATGACTAAGCTTTAGCCGCCTATAGTTATGTAGAAAAAAATTTGTAATGCACTTTAGATAGATACATTTGTGTGTAAGTGTGCTGTTTTACGTCACTTTTTATAGCCAAACTTAATCTGACTACACACTTCCCCTAGAATTTACACTGACAAACACTTTTGCATGAACAGCCATTATCCAAATTGATTACATTTATGAATTTAACAGAAAAAAAACTGTGAAATCAACTTGCCAAATCCTTGTTCAATAAATGGTTGTTTGCATTTGTGAATAAACCCTTAAGTGTCTGCTGTATTTAACATTACTGACATTACTGAAGTAACAGGCATCCTTTACAGTAAAGCTGAATGGTTTCAATTCCTGTATTTATAACATACTGTGTATAAAAAGTCTACACATGGCTACACATACTAAAGTCTACACAATGGAACTGTGTGTGTTTGTGTTGTTTTCAGGTTGGTTACACTAATCCAACTTGTTTCATAATCATGTGACTGCATTGTTTCCCCCAGAATTTAAACTTAAACACACTTCCACAAGTTGAGGAACGTGTAAAGCATTTACACGAGTGTCCTGGACTGGTTAAAATGTAACCAGACTTGATATTTTTTAAGAGGGAGGGGCCACATACATGAATAAAAGTCAAGGCAGAATTAGGAACAGCGCAGACAGCAGAAAAACCTGACCCACAGAAGAGAAGACACACTTTAACAGCAAGGTAAACTACAACACAGTTGTATAGTATGAATGTAGGTTTATGTTCTTTTAATATGAATTATTTAACAATTTACTAAGAACCTGTTTAAACGTTCAGATGGTTCCAGTGTTGATGTTCTTCATGGCAGCGCTGGTAGCTGCAGATGAGACATTAACTGAGATCTCAGCTCCAGCGGAGTCTGCCTCTCCCTCTGTGGTGTTCTGTGACTCTTTCACGGTGTGTCCCGATGGCACAACATGCTGTCGAAGTCCTTACGGCCAGTGGTACTGCTGTCCAGTCTCTATGGTAAATAGATCAGAATCAATGAATCTGTTTTTTATGGTCTATGTTTAGTGTTTATAATTAAGTTTTTGATTCTTCTCTAGGGTCAGTGCTGCAGAGATGGAATTCATTGCTGTCAACATGGCTATCATTGTGATTCTACATCAACCCATTGTTTGAGAGGGTGGATGAAACTGCCATCTTCCGTCCAGTCAGCTTCCAAAGCAATTGAGAAAAATGAGGTGCTTCTACTTTATGACTCCAGAGTGTAAACACTAAGCAGTCTTTTTGAAGATTTATTCAGATTTGTGCTCTTTTTATAGAAATAAATCCATCACACTTTACATTGTAAAAACATACTGTTTTAATATGAAGACATTTTTGGCATATGTTTTACCTGGAATCCCCCCCCCAAAAAATCCCTAAAATTACAAGATAATATTCTGTCATAAAATAACCATGCATTTTCCATTTTTTTTATCTTTCACTTTTTTTAAAGTGTAAAATGACTTGTGTATTAGAGAGTCACTTCAAACACTGTCACGTGATATGTCATTACACAGTTCAGCAATGTAAAGTGTGGGAGGTTAGGGCGGGCCGATGTGAACGTTGTACCAACACTAATAAATAAAGTCAAGTGACTTGAGAATGATTTATAAAAGGAGCTAAATGTACAGAGGTATATCTGTCTAGTACAAATAAAAGCTCTGTTTAAAGAATTCAGCCCTAGCCCTGTCAACTATTAGTAAATTACATTTTAAATTAAATTTGAACTAGTAAAAAAACAATGTATCTCCCAAATTGTATATAAGGCTTCAGAGCAAAACTTCTAAAATCGTTTTCTTTTTTCAGTTTGTGCTCGTGGATAAGGCTCTTGACAGGCAGAATGAGGTTGAGATTGTACAATGTGATGGAAATGTCTACTGCTCATCTGAGAAGTTCTGCTGCAAGACCCGAGATGGCCAGTGGGGGTGCTGCAGAGGTAACCAACTATTTAACTATTTCAGACCTAATCAGATAAAGATTCATTTATAGATTTCAATCGAATAAATACATGTGTTTTAATTATAATTATCCATTTTGTTTATTATACCTTCTCTGTCTTATAGGTCCAGTTATGTAAGGACAGTAAACAACCCTTGGCCATATTCACCTGTTACCAAAGATTACGTATAATGTGATGACTATTAAAAAATAATTGAAATTGTCAATTAATAAATAAATAAATTAACGGTGTGTTGCTTTGGCGTGTGTATTTACTATTTTGACTATCATCTATTCATTACTCATCTCATCTGTGTATCCTATGTGCATGTAAATAGCAATTCTGTGATTTTATACAAACCAATTATTGATTTAAAAGACATATGAAATAAGGTATTTTTGCCAACGCATTTAATAAAAGATTGTATGCCTCCGTGAACGTGTTTTTCTTTTGATCACCCATCCGTCCGTGTTTTTCTACAAAATACGCCCCTCAGAATACATAGCTCCGCCCCATCACCCGTTTCTATAGCAACATCAAACGGACAGGTTTGTGAACAGGAAGAAAATGTCGGCGATGAACAGAAAATTAATTCAAAACCTTGCCGAAACCATGTGCAAACAAGTCAAACACTGTGAGTAGGCCCTACCTCTAACCTTTTTTATTTTCGTTTATTGCTAGTTTATTTTCTATGACATAAGTTTGACAGAGAGTCAAACCTCCTGGTTAAATAAAAAATAAAAACAGCCGCATTAGTTCATAGCGTAACAAACTCTTTATACGATTGGGATGTGTTTCTAAGTGATAAAAGTGAACACTAAGATGAGGTTTTATTGTTGCAGTCGTTTAATGTTGATCATGTTGTAGTCAACACAGTGGAGGTGGAGTGTCTGATAAGACTGTTTAATGCTCTGCTGGGAGATCAGACAGAGAGAAAAGCGGGACATGGATTGGACCGGCTCAACTTCCGACATATACTGCACAACACATTTGACATGACTGACGATATGATGATGGACAGAGGTACATTTTTCTGCCTGGAATCTAAAACAAGTGTTTTGTCATTCAAAACTTTAAAACATGAAGTACTGCTGCGTTAAGGCAAATCCCACAGTTGTTTACAAATAGCTTAGCTCACAACACAATATGAACTAACATATTTATGAACTTTATTTTGACTTAACGTATTTATATTGACTTTACAAAATGAACCCCAAGTCAAAAGATTACATTAATCCTAGTAGGTGCTGTTGTTTAGATGATCAAATTGACTTCTAATAAAAATATGACCTGTTCTTGTTACTTTATTACTGTTGGGAGAATAAATTCAGTTACTGTGAGTTAAACATCCATTGAATGAAATAGCTTATTCAGGGCATTACTAAATATAAAACAAAATGGAAATATTCATGAATATATTATTATTAGCACATTGCAGCTTTTTGAGGGGTATGTAAACCCCAACTGTATTTAGAAGATAATATATCAATCTACGATATTGAGTTGTTAACCACTGGTGCTTTCAGTCTTCCGTGCATTTGACAAGGACAATGATAGCTATATAAGTGTCAAAGAATGGGTGGAAGGTCTGTCTCTCTTTCTACGGGGGACACTGGATGAAAAAATCAAATGTAAGTATTTAAAAGTAAAGCAATAATCGTGGGTATGGATATGACATCACAGACTGTTTCACGTATAATCTCAGACTGTTTTGATGTATACGACCTGAACGGTGATGGATACATCTCACGTGAGGAAATGTTTCACATGCTGAAAGACAGTCTTATTAGACAACCCACTGAAGAGGATCCAGATGAGGGGGTTAAGGATCTTGTGGACATCGCGTTGAAAAAAATGGTATTTATGTTTGCAATATTATAGACTATTTTTAATACAAAACATTTCACCATTAAATATACATGCCACTGTTGTTATTCAGGACCATGACCATGATGGTAAAGTTTCTTATGCTGATTTCAAGTCGACGGTCAGAGAGGAAAAGCTTTTACTAGAAGCTTTTGGCAACTGCCTTCCACATCTAAAGGTAAAAATCACAAGCACATTTTTGTGGAGATAAAATTTTGCACCATTTTAATGGACTGTAATGGACTAAACTGCTACTGTATTTTTTGGCAGCGTATACAGTCATTTGAGCAACAAGCATTCCAAGAACCACAAGAACTTCACTGAATTATCCATGAAAGAAAATGGCACTTTGACATGTTTTTGTGGCAAAATAGAAATAAGTTATGGGATTGTCTTAAATTCTTCTACGAGGCTTTGCAGTGGTGCTCTTTCCAGGTTGGATCTCTGGCACAGATGTAACCTGAAAGAAAAAATAAACTATTTTAATGTACTACAGTAAAAGCAATAATTGACTATTGTGCAGCAGTATAAAATGCAGTTAAATATTTACAATAAACATAAAAGAAACAAACCTTTGTAATTGTTTGACGAATCAAATTGGCGGTTATATTCAATGACTCATCCTCCATGTCCAATTTGGCCATTTCTGGTAGTTTCGGACCAATCACGGGTGCATTTTTGTCCATTTCTTTTGAAAAGAGTAATTCTTCCCCGGATTTTCTTTTTCTGCTTTCTAAATGTGCAGTCCGTGGCATAAATCTAGCAGATGCTGACAGGTTCTTCAAATCTTTCTCTTTATTACTTGAGGATGAACAGGGTGTAAAATGCTTCGAAGCATCTGGTGCTGAAGGAACGTAATGGTAAAGTGAACCCATCTTGTCCTCTGTAGTTAATGTCCTTTCCGTTCTCTGAAATCGTAACGACTGTTGAAAACTGTGACGGCTATGAGGAAGATCATTCTTGGGTGGTGAAGGCAAATAGGCAAAGTCAGAATTGACATTCTCCTCTCTGATATCTTTAAAGTCTTTCTGAACCTCAGGAGCTGCAGCTGTTGGCGTTTCTGTTTTTGGTATCTCTGTGCCGTCATCCTGTTGCTGATCATGTTGATTTGCTGTGAATACAACATAAATATAGAGAGCCTTCGTAACTTGTTATAATCAAAAAGATGCTTAAAGGACTGAGTCTGTCAAAATGTAATAGTCTAAACCAATGAGTTCGACATGCTATAACATAGACTAATACAGTAGTTATAGCAACCCACAACAACCAAGGCTTACCTGCTTTCTGGTTTACTCTGTTAACGTATCTCCTCCTATCCTGCAACTTCTGCCTCGTTTCTTCCACAGTTTCATACTCGGGGGCATAACAAACATGCAGTTGTCCTCCAAAGAAGCTCTTTTCATCAGTGTGACGTTTAGCTGCCCTGCAAATATAACACATCACAGATGAAAACCAGCTGACTCTTCTCTGCTTTGGATTACCAAAAGATTTTGTCCATCCTTACCTGGCACTCGTAAACCTTTGGAAATGAAACAAGTAGACTTCAGTGAACTGCTCTGCTGGATATTCATCAAGCACCCTGTATTCCTCGATCACTCCGTAGAGAGCAAAGAGTTGCACGAGCTCTGTCATCACCCCAATAGCGGGCACCCCTTGAACTAACAGGAACCGAGACTCTAAGTTAATGGTGTATACCTGAAATCAGAGACGTAGCCATATAAACACTTATAAGACTTGATGGGTGTGGCTTAAAATCTAGTCAACTGACTGCAGTTTTGGGGGAAAGCGCACTGTGTGGTTAGGTAAGTGAAGCTTTTCCGAAACCTACAATAGGTTAATAGATGAAACTCACCTTAACGGCTTTGAGGCGTCTTCCCTCTCTGTACTTTGGACGTGTTTGAGCAACATGTTGTTGTTCATGGTGTTTTAATATCTTTGGAGTGTCCCAAACAGAGGGCTTAGCAACGGATGTGTCCATTTGCGCTGAAGTCAGCGACTAAAAAACTCGGTTTTGAGATTTCAAAATACAAGTCTCTGTTTTAAAATGAGGTTGTGGGGATATTCGTGTCTCTGCACGGCACACACATACATACAAATACAAGAACAAAACACATGATCATACAGTTAAGGTTTAGCGTAAGATTTTTGCCCATAATTTGGAAAATGCAGTTTTAAAATTATTTTTCTTCACTTTAAGTAGTAGATGGCTGGAGAGCTCCACTTTTTGCTACGCTATTAGACCAACTGAAAGATAGAAAGTTTTTTCAGTTGCATTTATATTATGGATTAGATTCATATTATTCATACATATTATGAAATCACAATTATAACTGTAAAAAAATATTTTTGTCAAAGTTTACCAATTTTTTACTGAAAAATACGTTTTTTATTTCATGTTACATTATGATTAGAGTCAAACCTGAACAAAAGTTACAAAGAGAAAAGTTTATCATTTATTTCAATCATCCGTTTTCCATATAATATCTCAATATTAGTTACTAGAGAAGTGTGTCTAAGCTAAATTGTTTTGTCTCATCCTTTCATCTATCTCTCTGTGTGCGCGTGATCATTTTGCATTGTGGATGTTTTTTGCACTGTTGGAAGTGTGCCACTCATTTCTGTCTATGCGTCTTCTGCGGTGTTTCTAATTTTGAGGATTCATTTTGTCTATTTTCTAAGCGACCATGAGTGTGACTTTTTTTCTCACCAACATAAAATCAAGATATCATTCCATTGTATTTTTTTATTTGTAGATCTAGAAAGTCTTGACTTAGGCTACCGTACAAAGTTTCATGCCATTTAGACAAAGATCACTTTTTTATTTTAGCAAACGTCATTTGCGGGTCAAAAAGATCCCAAAGACCGCATAATGTATCAAGACATTGACATTTATTTTATTCACCCATAACTATAATTTCAAGGGCTTCACAAGCTCATAATATGCTGTCCTCTCCTTGAGGATAATATATATACACAGTATATAAATGTTATATATATATATATTTATAACATTTCTGCATTTTATACTATGTATTAATATAGTAAAATAAGTGTTTATGAGAACTTCCGGATTGTTGGGAAAGTTCCTGACAGGATGTTGGTGTTCGTTTCACATTTCCACAATTGATATTTGGTCATCTTGGCCTTGTCTAAACAGTAACTATGAACTATATTTTTATTATACCCTCACCATTTAAGACATTATATTGTTATATTAGACAGTGTGACATTGCTGTTTTTAGAAAAACACGGCCTTTTAATAGTCAATACAAGTTAATACCGATTTTAGAATACCTAATTCTAAAATCACCACCACGGTGTTATGATGAAACAACATCACCTCAACAAAACTTTTAATTTGTTGTGTTCAGGTCATATAGAACATGTTAAAATCAATTATAACTTAAGAAAAAAAAGATCAACACAATCATAGTTTTGTGTTTGGTCTGATTTGAAATAGAAATGTAGTGTTAACCACAGTGGACCATTTTAGAAATATTAGAGACATTGCAATGGCTCTAGCATTGCTCCCCCCAAAAATAACACGTACATATTTAAAGTGGACCCTCCCCTCACTCTCAGTGAATGTGTTTTTACAATGAGCCTGTTAATGTCTTTCAGTGTAGGGTTTCAATGTAATACAAAGACTGCAAAATGAGGCACTGCACAATCTAGCATTGTGCTATTATCTCCTCGTATGCACATTTTGAAAGCTTTTTCTTAAAGAGTACATAACACGAGATCATGAAAATAACATTTCATGCAGTGTGTAATGTTGCCGTGTTTGAAAGTAAGCAGTCTGCAAAGTTGTTAATCCAAAGGTGAATGAAAAACAGAGTTGTTGGCCTGGAAAAAAGGGAGTCGACTCTGAATCACGCAAACGAGTCGTCACTAGCCGCCACAGATTTACGTCACTACATATAGTCCCCGCCTACGTTTTGCTAGGACTGCCTGCGAAAACGTCACTCTTCTCCCCCAAACACTGTAGCTCGTGAGCCTCATTCGCGGTAGACCAATCACAGCAGACTAGACCATCTGACCAACCACATCAGACTATGCTAGCGGAAAGGAGGGGCTTAAACAGATGAATCACGGAACAAATCATTTGGAGTCAGTCAAGAGGTAAGGTAAGAAAACTGCCTATTATTACGAAATAATAGTGTTTTTACACCTATGTACATAAACTTGTTGTTGGACACTCCATAAACCAAAATAGGACCTTAAAAATCCCTAGTTGTGTACTCTTTAAACATTTTTCAAATGTATAAATACGTACATATAAAAACATTGAAACTATGTACAGTCAAATACGAGAACATTAAACACAACAGTGAACAATACACAAAACAAACAAACAAGCTCTAACAACTTGTCTTAAAACGGAATCATCCAGGAAAAATCCATTGCTTAACAGTCATGTTTGTGTTTTTCAGGTCTGTTTCTCAATCCGAGTCACTGTCAGATGCTGCGTCATGAGGCGATTTGTCTTCTTGCATGTACAGCTCTCTTACAGTTAGGATGCGGGCGAGCATGTTTTCCAGAGCCTCATCGTTCAGCGAGGATGTGGAGAACCACGTGGGGCTGCTTGGCACACAGGAGCGTTCAGGATTCAAGTAAAACTGAGACGTGCTATGTTTCACGCTGGGAGAACTAGAATGGGAGAAAGAAACTTTAGCCAAACAGTCTGAGGTATCAGTACCCACCATTACCTTAGAATGGAGCTGTGTGAATTAAAACAGCAGCAGGTGACTTAACAACCAACATACCATTTCGAGAGATAGAACTCAAAAAGTCGAACAGGACAGCGGAAGGGATTCTCTGTATTCTCCTTTATCTTTAGCGGCTTTCCCCTTTCATCTTCTTTTTTCCTCTTTTTCGCTGGTACACCATCTAAAATGGACAACTCGACCAATTACTAACAATGAACAATTAAAAAGACATTTTCAAACGATTGAATGTATTTACGCTTGACCTGTGGTTGTGTCCTCTTTGTGGGGATAAAAGTGCAAATAGACCACTTTGCTGTTACCCTGGCCCCAACAGTAGCGCTTGAAGTGGCCGAAGTAGAGGCGACGATGCTGCTCCACTGTTTTATAATTGAAGAACTTTGTAAAGAAATAAAGCAGCGTGTTCAGCAGCACGCCAGGTGAGAACGCCCCCAACTGCTTACAGTCCCACATGTATTTCTCCTCTACTTGAGAATGAACATAACCTGTAGAAACAAAGATGGAACCCAATTCACGCACTTCTGCACAGTCCATTCTGTAATAAAAAAAGTGTGAAATTACTCGCCACTGGACAAAATAGTGGGTGTCCATCCTTTGAGCATGTTGGTCATATCCTGGCAGAATCTGCTGTAGCAGACGTCTGTGAATATGTTCTCCATCCGATTATTCTTAAACAGATGCTGCACACGTGGAAGACCAAATTAAATAAGCTACATTCAACATATTAACAATGAAGCATGACCAGTGGAGAAAAATAAGGTGCATATTTAAGAATCACAAATGAGCAACTGTGTGTGTGTGTAGTCTTTACCTGTTGGATGCCTAAGCAGAGATAAAAGATGCTATCAAGGCTGTAATTCTCTCCATTGGGTTGACGAACTTCAGAGATGAACTTGGAGAGGCCGTAGCTCAACTCAGCAGTGCTACACTTCAACAAGTCCTCCTTGAGCGTCATGCTTCGCGCTGAGAATGAAGAAATATGCTGTTTAACATGGTGTTATAAATGACTGTCCTCCATAAATAAATCATGATATTAAATTCATTTAAAGCGTTTGTCATTTATTTACTGATCCTGTACTGTGGCTCTGGTAGAGCAGGAAGCCAAAAATTGGAGTCTTACCGCCAAATTTGGGAGTCTCCACATGAGGTTGGGAGTTCCTCCAGCGCACCCAATTCTTCCAAGCACTGACACCAGACTCGTGTTGCATTTTGGAGAGGTCAGCTGGGCCGTCTGATGTGGCTGACGCTGCACACTTTCTGTCCTACACATCAAGAACACAAAAATCACGTCAGAATCATATAAGCTCGATATATTCTGCTTTAGATGTTCATACCCGTTTCTTTTGAAGAACGCTATCACTGTCTTTTCTGCGAGGCTTCTGTTTGACATCTGATACCTTCAGCTCCTTTTTGTCATGTTTTTGCTCTTTTATAAGTTCAGTGCTCTCTGTAATCAGAACAAATAAACATGTATGACATATGATGGGTTATATTCGTTTTTGTATTCCTTTCACCTTTTTAGCATAAATGAGACAAAGGAGCTCAGAGAGCTATTACCGACTGGAAAATCAGCTTGCAGGTCAATCTGTGGCTCTTCTGTTGGGATAGGGGTGGGGGTCAGTGTAGATGGATTGATGGATGGAACAGATTTAGACAGGGCTTTCTCTAGTACGGGAACAGATTTAGACAGGGCTTTCTCCAGCTCTGGAACAGATTTAGATGGTTCTCTCTCCAGCCCTGGAACAGATTTAGACTGTGCTTTCTCCAGCTCTGGAACAGATTTAGATGGTTCTCTCTCTAGTTCTGGAACAGATTTAGATGGTTCTCTCTCCAGCTCTGGAACAGATTTAGATGGTTCTCTCTCCAGCTCTGGAACAGATTTAGATGGTTCTCTCTCCAGCCCTGGAACGGATTTAGACGGTTCTCTCTCCAGCTCTGGAGTCTGATCCAATGTCTGAGGAGAAGAGACAGAATCCTCCTCCCAACTTAGATTGCTGGACACATCTTCCGAATCAACATCCATTAAGTTACTTTTCTGACCTGAAAAACGAGATTCACGTTACCAAAATAAAGTACATTTGCAGCTTCACTATACGGTCTGAATATATTTTCCATTATTTACCACAAGCTTGGATGAGTTTCTCCCTCTCTGCGTCCTCAGCCACCATCTCCGCCATCATGATGATATCAGCCTCCAGAGGATCGTCAGGGATCTTCTCTTTGATTTCTTGGATGGTCTTCACAATGCGTTCAGCACTGTCCAGAGTTGTAGGGAGGAACATGGGCACTGGAATCTACACAGAGACATATTTACATACAAAACTACCCTGAACAGTATGACACATCTACGACAAACAGTCAGAATATTTAAACACCAATATTCTGTTGGAGTAAGGAAGACAGAAGAGAGACGTACCGGTAATGGTAACCCAACAGTCTGAGGAACATACTGTGTGTAGAGATTCATAGGAACCGGCACGAACACAGGCACCGGCACCGGCACAGGCAACACTATTACTTTAGGAATTTCATCTGAGACCACAACAGTAAGAAAAGAAGAAGGTAAAAATCCTATTCATTTCTCTGATGAGTAAGGATTTCTTATAATCTCTCAAGACAGATTGCTAGAAACTTGACTATTAAAGCTGGTTAGTACCACTTTGTGTCTCAGCATTACGGGTGTTGGGTTTACAGGCAATGGTTTTGTGCTTGGTATTACGCGGTAAGGCCTTTCTCTTTTGGTTTCGATGTGGCGGGGCGCAAGTCCTCACAGTGCATTTCTGTGCACTGACCTAAGAAAAAAAATCCATTCACAACAAATCTCAGAGGATCTCATTTGTATACAGTGTTAAAGTTGTGTAAAATGATAATAGATTTCTAATACCAGCTCCAGTGACAATGTATTAGGACAGCAGGTATATTTACCGTTTGTTCTGGAAAACTTTCATCCTCTGGAACTTCTACAGTAACGGATGGAACAGAGCCTGAGGAATCAAAGAATTGAATTCTGTTAAAGGGATGGTTTACAAAAAAACATCTTTCATCATTTAATCAACATCATGTCATTAAAAACCTGCATGACTTTCTTCAGCAGAACAAAAAGGAGATATTTTGAAGAATGTTGGTTACCAAACATCCTTGGCACATGTTGACTTCCATTGTATGGACACAAAACCACTGAGACATTTCTCAAAATATATTTTGTATTTTACAGAAGAGAGAGTCGTAAACAGGTTTTGGACAGCATGAGGGTGAATAATGACAACAGAATTTTAATTTCTATGTGAACTAGTCACCATCCAGATCTGTGCTTTCCAGAACATCAGACTGTCCATTGGCTTCACTTGAGAACGATCTAACATTGGCGATGATGGGTGTGGTCTTTTTAGGGCTTTGATGGACTGTAGAGGACACTGACGTTGCACCTGTGGAGACAATGACATCACCAGTTACTTAAGATTTCTAAAGAGCCAAAAACTTTCTTCACCAGATTGAAGGACCAAAGACATTGTGCCTACATGTGTGTGTTTAGTGACACCATTGCCTTTTTAAAGGAATAGATTGCCCAAAAATAAAAATGTTGTCGTCATTTACTCACCCTCAAGTTGTTCCAAATCTGTATACATTTGTTTGTTCTAATGAACACAGATTTGGAACAACTCGAGGGTGAGTAAATGACAGAATTTTCATTTTTGGGTGAACGGTCCCTTAAATCAGCCATACTTAAAACATAAGAGGAAGGAGGACATACCCCGTTTGGATAGAGATTTGTTTGCAGCTTTAGTGACCGCCCCTGTGACGGCTTGCAGACTGCAGAAGAACATCAGGCACCGCATGTTGCAGAAATGCTTCATCTCATCCAACCATTTCACAGTTTCATTCATCTTCCTGCCCTGCTTGCACATTGTGCATCTGATTCCCTGTTAGAATCCAGCAGCAGAAACACCATATGTCACTTGAAGCCATGACCAGTGCATTAAGTGTGATGCTGCAGCCCGACAGAATGAGATGTTTTAAACAAATCAAAAAACGAAGACACAAAAAATATTACCTGATGGATCAGTGAAGTATATTTTGACAAGCACTGGGTTTCACAAAACTCCTCCTGCTTGTCATTAAAAAACCCAGTCACTCGAGTCTTAGAGCCAGCGTCACAGTAAAAGCAGTCACGACAGTATTTCTCACCCCACTCGTTGGCCAGGTTATCCTCAAAGAGTGATTTACATTCTGTACGGACAAACACAAATCTGTATTATCCAACAAGTGTCTAACTGGGTGAAAAAAAGAAAATAATCTGAATTACGCTGGAAGCACTTACTCTGCCCACAGAAAGTCCGGTCAACCTTGTTTATCCTTTTCACACTTTTCACAACATGATTGTTCTTGCAGTACTCGCAGAGAGCTGTGACGTTTTTGGTTTTTCCAAAGTCCCCAACACAAGAGTCATCACAGAAAACATACATTTTTTTCTGGAAGATTGGATCAATAAGAAATTATGATTATAAATGGTATAACAATAAATATCTGCACAGTTTACCACGGTACAAAAATACTGCATTACAGAGTTAAAGCAACATTTTATGATAATGAAGTCTGTTTCGGTTGACGTACACTACCAGTCAAACGTCTGGGATCATTTACTCATTCTTTATTTACATTTTTCCACATTTTAGAATAATAGTAATCTCATCAAAACCATGGAATAATGCAGTTGTAAACTGTGGTAATTATATTATATTTGTTAGAAATGAACAAATGAAATGTCAGCACCTTCAAAGTAGTCACCCTTTGACTAAAATTTGCAAAATCATTCTCCTGGCATTTTATAAGCTTTTATAAGACTTGATGTCTCAACCTGGGATGCTTTTTAAACAGTATTGAAAGAATTTCCATCTACGCTGGACTCTAGGCTGTTAACCCTTAGTGTTGTTTTATCACTGACAAACTTTTCACTCCAGATTTATTCATTGACATTAGGAACCCTACAACAGTACCTTGAACTCCAGTAGCTTTGGCTTGTGGGAGAATGACTGCAGACATTGAGCACAAGGGAGTCTGGTGACCGTTTGGTCCGGTCTACTGGAGGAGGCAGTCTTTACTGATGAACTGGTCGCTGCAGGAGCAGGTTTTGGGGCAGGAACATTGTTGCTTGTAGAGGTTATCTTCTTTGGAGGAGCTTTCCTTTTGTTTATTACCGCCTAAACCAAAGCAAAACAGAGCCATAACTAATATATCACCGTACCGTTATATTCTTACACGAAAGATCAGTAGCAGACATGACTGAAGTCTACCTCATATGACACTACACAGGTAAAAGAGCAGAAGTTCTGATCGGTTCCTTCAGACTGTGTTAGATGATACTGTGGTACTTGTTTCTTCTTGCAGTTCTTGCATTCAACAGCAGTACCTGTGGTTCCCACAGAAGAGTTACATGTTTGATCTTGCGCTTTTAAAACAACTTGATAATGATGTATTTTTTGTGCTGCTTTAAAGGGATACTTCACACAAAATAAAAATGCTGTCATCATTTACTCACCTTTAAGTTCTGTATAAATGTCTTAGTTCTGTTGAACACAGAGAAAGATATTTGGAAGAATGTTTTTAGGCAGACAGATTTTGCCCCCCATAGTAGGAAAAATACGATGGTAGTCAAAAGCGCCCCAGAACTGTTTGCTGTCCTACATTCTTCAAATTTCCTGTGTTCAACAGAACAAAAAAAATGATAAAGGAATTTTCCCTCTATGGGAGTCAATGAGGGGCAAGATCTGTCTGGTTATAAGCATTCTTCCAAATATATTTATCTGTGTTCATCAGAACAAATACATGTATACAGATTTGGAAAAACTCGAAGGTGAGTTAATGATGACATCATTTTCATTCGTGGATGAAGTATCCCTTTTAATGAGAAACTGCAGTGTTCCATATTTGATGTAACAATTAACTATTTTCTGTCATTTATGACACAGACGATATGGAATATCATAACAATCAGAACTATCAGAACAAAAACACAAATTACATAAAAGAAGATATTTTGACGAATGTTTATAACCAAACAACGGTGGTATCTATTCACTTGCATTGGTTTTGTGTCCATACAACAGAAGTGAATCGGAACCGTTGTTGTTCGGTTATCAACATTCTTCAAAAAAATCTTCGTTTGTGTTCTGCTGTAGAAAAAAACTCATACAGGTTTAAAGTGACGAGAGAGGGAATAAATGATTACAGAATTTCCATTTTTGGGTGAACTATCAATTTAAGCAAGCTGTGTTTCTGTGTGTCTATGTGGTTGTGTTACCTGAGGAACTGAGGGTCTGGGCTGTATAGGTCGTGGCACAAGAGTCAGAGCAGAAAAGCTCTTCTCCCCCCTCTGAGTTCTGACTGACCACCATTTCTGCAGATGGGCGCTTGGAGTGACACATTTTGCAGGTGGCAGTTTTGAGACCCCTCTACAATTGAAGACCAAGTTTATTTCAGCTAATTTGGTTTTTAAACTAAAATCAGATGACAGCTTTGGCTTTTACCTTTTTGTAGACTTTGAGGCACTTTCGGGTGCAGAACTTGACAGTGTTGCCCTCTATCTGTAGAGTGGGACACGAACCGTCTGTGCTTTTACAGTACCCACCACAGTTCATACAACAGTTCATGGTCAACTTATTGGAAGAGAGGAACTGGTTGAAACAAACGTCGCTGCACAGCTTATGGACGGTGCCCATGGACCTCACCTCGTGACCATGAGTCTATCAGAAATGACAAGAGATGTTTCAACTCAACGTATCGAAGACTAAATATTTATTCTTCAGATGGAGATGATCACTCACCACACTTGTCCTCTGACACACGCTGCACCTGAAGTTAAAAGCACTAATGCATTTCTGACTGCAGAACTCCTTTGTAGTTCCTGACGTGTCCACTGAGGCTAAAAGCACATCCTTTGGGTGAGAAATCTCTCTGTAGGAAGTATGATACACTGTGTAATAGCTCACTTACACGCGTGCTTTTCAGTTAATTCTGGTTGTAGAATAGATATTTTAAGCTTACTTGAGGCAGTGGTGACATGTTTTCTTTTTGACCTCAATGGCAGAGGTGATGCAGAGACACTGAGGTGAGCAGTAGAGTTTAGGAGAGCCGCTGCGCTGAAAGGCCGTTTTACCCTTCAGTATGATCCTTTTACAGCCGGCACACACCGTAACAATGGCACTGAAGGGGGCTTGTTTGGGAATGGACACTGCAGGGATTGATGGTGCATTTGCGGCCCTTGCCACTGGAGCTCCTGTGGTGTGAAGATGACAAGACCTTTAAAGACTTACATTAGCTCCTTAAAGAAACATTCATGGAACTTAAAAAAGGACCAAGAATATCTCCTTAAGGGTGACTTGAGCCAAATAACCAGAGAAGGTTGAGGAGATGAAGAATAAGAATGAGAACTTTCATGTAATATCATACCAATGGCATTTCCTCCCACAGGGAACGCCGGAAGGATCGTGATCTCATCAGGTGTTTGGGTAAAATCCTAAAAAACATGAATGCAGAAGGATGAGGGTAAGTGAGTGGATTCAAAGCAGGTCGAGGAGAAAATAATCTATGTTAAAACAGCAGATCACCTCCTGTTCCATCATGTTTCTCATTGGAGCCTGAGGAGATTTTCTACACTCCTCATCTATTGGTTCCTCCTTGATCTTCACAGACAGATCGACAGAGGGCTGGACCAAATGAAGCTTCCTGAGTCTCACCACAGGCTCTGTTTGCTGGATATAAGTAAAAAGATGGTTTAGAGATTTATTGGATATTGCATTGAAAGCAAACAAAAGTTAAAAGAATGAATATTCTGTCGTCATTTACTCACCCTGTTGTCCCGTGTGATTCTCTTTCTTCTGCAAAACACAAAAGAAGATATTCTGAAAAATGTTGGTCCCCATTGACTTCTATTGTATGGACACAAAACCAATGCAAGTCAATGGGGACCAACAGTTTTGTGTAACAAACTTTTTATATCTTCTTTTGTGTTCTGCTGAGGAATGAAAGTCATATAGGTTTCAATGATAAGAGGGCGATTTTAAATAATGACAGATTTTTCATTTTAAAGATGACACAATGAGAATGTGCTCACCATTCCAAATGACTCCATCCTGTTTTTGTCGTCTTTTGCTGTTTGTGTTTCTAGTAAAGTGTACATAACATGTTCAAACACTGTTCTGAAGTACTGGTTTGGTAAAATCAAAGCAAATTTACACCTACCTGCATATTCTGGTTCATCCACCTCCATCTTTCCACTGTGATCCCCAGTGTAGTCTATTGGCATTTCACTTGTGAAGTCCTCAACTTTAGTGATCACTAGCTCTTCTGAACACTGCGCTGTATCCTCGGTGTTCATCTCCCGGTCTTCGTCTTCTTCATCGGTTTGCTTATCGTTTCTTGATTCACTTGTCTCCTCCATGCGTTTGTCTTGTAGTCGCAAATCTACAACTTCCTGCTTCATGGCCTTCCGATGACCCTCTATCACGCTGTCTTGAGCGTCAGTATTCGTTCCTGCCTCAGTGGAATCCTCACTGTCCAGAGGAAAACCTGCTGCGGATGTACAGCTCAGTGGTGAAAAGGCCTCTGTAGATTGTGAGGAAGCAGACATCCCTCCTGAATAAAGAAAACGAATTCATATATATCCACGGCACCGTTCGAAAAACAAAACTGAGGACTAAGGCTACTAAATACTAAAGTGGTTTTCAACCTCTGTAATTCACAGACAAGATGCATCCACAATACCTTCTAGTTTCAGAGCAGCTCCTGGACTCCCGGTAACAAAATTTAAATCATTCTGAAAGTCAGAATCCATGTTGACATCATACCGTCCGTCCATCTGCAGCTCGGCCTGTCTAGCCTATATGCCGAAAAACAAGTCAGTATTAGCAAAGTAAGACATAACAGACATTAAGAAACAGTTCAATGTCTCAATTACGTAGAAAGACACTCAAGACAAGCATTATTCCACATTGATCATTTTTGTTTCATTCTGTGAACTACCAACAATATTTCACCTGAAATTTCTAATAAAAATATTGTTTCTAATTGCAAATAATGAAAACTGAAGAAACGGGTGAAAATAATCTGTATTTTTCAGACCTCAAATACTGCCAAAGAAAACAAGTTCATAATCACTTTCAAGCAATTCAACAGTACATTTTGTACATGTATTTAAGAAAAGTTAAAAAATGATTTTTGTACGTGATAACCTTGATCTTTATCAGTTTTCATGTGTCTTGTCATGCTGTCAGTCTTTCACGTTTCTGTTGGATGACTTGTCACTCCTGAGGTTTGATTTTGGTGAAATTCAACAGACAACGAACTGGAATGGCCACAATACATCTAGAAATGCTGATTACATGAACATTCAGAATAGTCTCTCACTTTTTGACAGTATGATGTATGAGACCTACAGGTGGGTAGTACCATGGCATGTGGACATTAATAGCAATCCCTATGATAATGTTATCATCGCCTTAAAAAGCACATCCATTTTGCAAATAAAACTAAAAAACTATACATAAATCACACAGCTTTCTGATACCACATCTTCTTATAGAAGGCTATTGTGGTTATCAGTCTGTTGGTTTAGATTTGTATCAGTCTGCATCTCTTTTGAGAGGATAGATATATGATGTGCAGGGTGAGTGGGTTCTTTAAAGGGATTGTTAACCCAAAAAAAGAAAATTCTGTTATCATTTACTCACCCTCAGGTTGTTTCAAACCTGTATACATTTCTTTGTTCCGATGAACGCAGTGAAAGACATTTGGAAGAATGACTACAATAGTAGGAAACAAATTCTTTTGAACACATAATTTGATATTTTAAAGAGTTTAGGAAAAGAAACAGTTCTGGGGCACCTTTGCCTGCCAATAAAGTTTTCCTACTATGGTAGTCAATGATGTCCTGGAACTGAAAACATTCTTCCAAATATATTTCCCAGTGTTCATCAGAACAGTCATTAATACAGGAATTAAATAACATGAGGGTGAGAAAATGTAAATTTTTGGGTGAACTATCCCTTTAAGGATTTCTTTGGCTATATTTTGGTGCCGGCCAGCATTGATGTAAAATCTAAAATAGATGGACTTTATAGATGGTTCTGGGTTTGTTACGGTCATCTATTACGCTCGCTTAAAAGAAGGACACTACAGCGCGCGCACACTGTCTGAGATCAAGTACATCAATTGTATTCTCATACCTCAGTCGGTACTACTAACTGGACAGGCACTGCCGTTGATTTCAGATATCGTCGATTTGGACCAGGGAAATCGTCAGGCGAAAAATGCTCGCTGCACACCCTCAGCGCACGGATGGATTCAACGGGCGAGTTTATATCGCGGTGTAGAGCGAGCAGCCACAGTTTCAGTCTCTCTGGATCTTGCATCGGTAACGTGTGAAACGTCAAACTTTCATCTTGCGCCGAGCCCTGCGGCCGCAGACGTAACGCTTTCTCTCGGTTGAAGCATCCGGGAAAAGCGCACACTCGTACCATTTTGAATAACCCGTTTTGATCCCAGACTCACTCCGAAGCCAGTTGCGTTTGCACGTTCTTAACGTTATCCGTATGTTGAACAGATGTGCGAGTCTGAACGTGCAGAAGCAGAGACGAAAGCTACGACGTAAAGCCAGATGTTCACATTTCCTCTCATAAAGCTGCCGTGCTGCTTTGAATACAGCACACGAGTCACAAGGGTGACTTTAGTGGACTTTATGGAGCTTGACAACCCATTGCCACAACCACTGCTGTTGTAGAAAATGATCTGCTCTTGTGTGTTGTGTTTATTGACAAACCAACATATAACGCATTTCCTCCCCCTAGTGGACTGGAGCGTCATCGCTAGCGTTTAAAGCCACGATGATGTCTTAAAGCCATGTTGCGGTAAAATTATTTTTAATAATGAAGTGTGAAACTCATGAACAACTCGCCCTCAGGTTGTTCCAAATCTCTATAAAAGTCTTTGTTTTGCTAAACACAGACGAAGATATTTGGAAGAATGTCAGTAACCAAACAGATCTCATTCCCCATTTACTGCCATTGTAGGGAAAATAAATACTATGTAAGTCAATGGGGGATGAGATCTGTTTGGTTAAAGACATTCTTCCAAATATCTTAATTTGTGAGTCTGTTTCTTAGAGGTTCTCATAATCTATCTGAAGAGTATCCTTATAAGAGAAAATCATAGGCACGGCGTTTGGTTTTCAGTCTTCGCTTATAACTAGGAACACATGTGAGCTCTTTTACTAGACTCAATGCTTCAAATGCATCCGCAGAGAAGTGTCGAGAACACAACCTCAGGTTAAGGATGCATAAATAAATTATCGGCCGATAATAACATTTATAATAGCCGATAAATCATAAATCATTTCCTCTGGTTAAACTTCTTTAGCTGCATGCTGCTCAGAGTTCAAATACAGTACAGTACTGTCTTTCTGTCGTGATCTTTCACTTACTGCTATTAGCAAAACATTGTTGATGTAGATACAGTATGTAGATACAATATTTATGAAAGTGAAAATTATAGGAACAAATATACTGTTTAAAGCAGAATTCTTCTGTCTTGAGACCTGTTAGACTTGTGGCTATTGAGAACACTTTTCTGGGTTGCTCTGGAAGAAAATCTATAATTTGTTCATTAAATAAAAGTTATAAGTATAAAGAATCTTCAACTAGTGTAAAGTAGGCTTGGTACACGATTTTTAGGGAAAAAAAGAGAACTCATGGTTACCTTTTTTTCTTCAGTCAATGTTTTCAAATAAAATCCTTTGCCCAATTTTTGCCTTTAGTTTCAGTCTAAGAAAATGTTAAAAGAATATTATGATACTGTATATCGGCCAATATATCTGCTATCGACTTCCAATTTTAAAGAAGTTATCGGTTATCGGCCAAAATTTACATATCGTGTATCCCTGACCTCAGGTCTTTAGGAAGCTTTTCCCCACTCATTTTATGGCGTTTTATCTTTAGGACATTTGTGAAGGCTTTCAAGGCATCCCTTGTTGCTATTTGACTGAAAATTACAACCAAAAGCAAGTAACACAGTGTGGCATTGACCCACCGTTTCTAATACAGTGGACCGGGTGCTAAAACAACAACAGTTGTTCTGTTGCTCATGCTCAACGGCAACTCTCAATGTCTCAAGAGCATCCACATAACATCATCGACCTAGAATACACTGCGCATATACAGTGACTAAAGGGATAGTCCACCCCAAAATGAAACTTCTGTCATCCTCCAGTTGTTTCAAACCTGTATACATTTCTGTGTCTTGTTCAACATAAAGAGACATATTTGGATGAATTTTAGCAACTGAGATTTCTGGGACAGGGGCACCTTTGATTATCCGAAAAAATGATTGTATCTGTTACACAAAGAGGATATTTGGAAAAATGTAGGAAAAGAAACAGTTCTGGAGCACCTTGAGTACCACATAAATCTCAATTGCTAACCTTCTTTTGAAGAATTGTATACAGGTTTGGAACTACTTGAGGGTGATTAAATGAAGACCCGTTTTTTAAAAGAAGCAGCTCATCCCAAAAATAAAATTAGCCTATATTTTATTCACCTTAAGTTATTTTATAATAAGTAAATTAGTAAAAGTGATCATATATTTCATCAAGACCAGATACTAATTTAATCATCTAAATTCATCCAAACTGGCAGAATGTGTACAAGACATAAAACACCGGATGACCAGGAACTTTTTTAAACTCAGATAAGAGATACCACTCATAGGACCTAAGAGCTGTAAGCAGAATGCTATGGAGTATAACCTGCAAACAGAAGGATGTAATATCACCCCAGACAATACAGTAAAAGACTTGGGCGTTATGTTAGACAGCAATCGTTCTTTTGAAAACCACATCTCGCTTAGAAACATCGCCAAGCTGCGGAACATAGTACCTGTCTCTGATGCAGAGAAGCTTGTGCATGCATTTATGACGACTAGATTACATTATTGCAATGCTCTGCTAGGTGGATGGTCTGCATCCTCAATAAAAAGGCTACAAATAGTGCAAAATGCAGCTGCTTACCTCCCTGTGTAAATGTCTTTGTTTTGTTAAACACAAAGAAAGATATTTGGAACAATGTTAGCAACTGACATTTCCGGGACACTACCATAGTAGGAAACATTTTAATGGTGTCAAATGTGTCCCAGAACTGTTTGCTTTCCTAAATTCTTCAAAAAATTGTGGTCAAAAGAACAAAAGATTGATGCAATAATTTGTCAGTCAATGATGTCCCAGAAATGTCACTTGCTAATTCTCCAAATAATTGTCTTTGTTTAATCAACTTGAGGGTGAATAAGTGATGACGTTTTTTCATTTTTGGGTGGATTACCATTTAAAAATGCAGGCGTACCCAGCATCTTATTTTCTCATCTTTGTTTGCAGATGGTAAGTCTACACTTGGCTGAAAGGGCACAGCGGAGTCACTTCGTACAACAATCTATCACAGTTGGACATTTATTGAAAAGTCATATACACCCAGAATAGCTTGAGAGTGAGAAAATCATGTATTAAAATTCGTTTTCGGGCTATTTCTTTCTTTTAACAGTTGTTCAATACATACCGCTTTTAGCTGTAAAATTGGCACAGGCATGGGCACAGCTGACTTCTTCAGGATTCGTCTTATCCTTCCCTCATCTGGTTTATAATCGTCGGGTTTGAAATGTTCACTGCACAACCTGGACCCTTTGATTTTCTCAAAGGGGGTATTTAAATCCCACCCAATAGCGAGCAGCCATTGCTCCAATCGCACACAATCATTCAAAGGGAATTTATGAAATATTAATCTTTCATCTTCCGTTGTTTTAGACGCGCGCAATCTTACGGTTTTTTCTAAATTCCAGCATCTCGGATAAGCACACGTACGCACCATCTTAAAAATGGATACTAATAAAAACCTACATTGACGCCTAGACAACTCTTTTCGCCGTCCTCTTCTCATGTAAACAATCCGGGGTAACGTGTTCGCAAGAGGCGCCCAGCCACCTACGTCATACGTCAGTTCAGAGGTCAGTCTCTCTCGTGAACGTGAACTCGCACTGCGATGCCCGGAAGTCAGAAATCCTGGTTTATAAAATTGTAGTTTTATTTGCAAAACACATCGATTTTTTTTAGTAGATAGTCAGCTTACTGTACTGTCGGTGAAATAAGTGAACGTTACATGCTATTTTCGCGGTATATAAAACATACACAATGATGATTCAAATATGCAATTATGTACCAATTTAAGTCACTGAAGATTATAAAACATCCGCCATGTTTAAAGTTTAAGGCCCGGCCATCTCGTGAATTCGGGAACCAAAATTATTTTCCAACTACCAGTGAGAAACGCGACATTAGAGGGCGTTCATGTCCAATTTTTCTACATAGGAAACTTATAATTCCGCATAAGATTCATTAGTATTAATAAATTGGTAATATCAATCTGTGTGGAACTTTATTTAAGACATATGGATAATATGTCAATTTTAACCCCACTTGATATAGCCTAAAACACAAAATACTTACAACAAAAAAGGCTCAAATTTAAAGTTTCATGGTTTTATCTGATAAAAAAAATCCATGCATAAAAACATAGTTGTATGATTGCCAAATAACTATAAAAATGCTCAATACTTTATTTATTCTAAATGAACAGAGCAAAATCTTCAGCCATTGACTGATCAAGAATGCCTTAGTGTTTCAGCATAACACAAAAAGTGACTCAGAAAGCTGTGTAATGTCACACTGCATAAACTTTATCCACAACCCATACAATTTCAGTTTTCACTTTCATCTTCACATGAGAATTTCTCGAATATACGTTCATGCTCGATCGCCGAGAAAAAAACTGTACAGCCTTGCAATTCCTATGTGTTTAATCATGGAGAAATGTTTCTAGACACATTGCTTTAGTCATTTATGTGTGTTTGTGGTCTGTTTCTCAATCCGAGTCACTGTCAGAATCTGTTTCATGGGGCGATTTGTCCTCCTGCAGGTGCAGCTCTCTGACTGTTAGGATTCGTGCGAGCATGTTTTCCAGAGTCTCATCGCTCAACGAGGATGTGGAGAACCACATGGGACTGCTTGGGACACAGGAGCGCTCAGGGTTCAAGTAAAACTGGGCCGTGCTCTGTCTCACGGTGGGAGAACTAGGAGAGAGAATGAAACCTTTTTCAAAAAGCAATTTTTTATGTTTTTCGATATAAGACAGACATAGATCTTTGATTAGTTTTTTTGTCTTAATGTATGTTTCTGCTATTTTGGTCTAGAATGAGACTGTCCACGTACCATTTGGAGAGATAGAACTCATACAGCCTGACAGGACAGCGAAGGGCATTCTGAGAATTCTCTTTTATCTCTAGCGCAGTTTCCTTGTCTTCTTCATCCTCCTTTCTCCTCTTTGCTGGCACTCCATCTTAATTGAACAAAACATAACCAGTAACGCAACAAGCTCAAAGATGCAGTTGTGCTGTGAAAAAAAGACTAACCACTGACCTGTGTTAGCCTCCTCTTTGGGCGGGTAGAAACGCAAACAGGCCTCTTTGCCGCTGCCCTTACTCCGAGAGCAACGTATGACGTGGCCGAAAGAGAGGCGACGATGCTGCTCCACTGTTTTGTAGTTAAAGAATTTAGTGAAGAAATAAAGCAGCGTGTTCAGCAGCACGCCAGGTGAGAACGCCCCCAACTGCTTACAGTTCCACAGGTATTCTTCCTCTACTCGAGAATGAACATAACCTGCAGAACACAGAGACCAATTAAAACCGATCACATACAGGACAAGAAGCACGACAAGAAGCACTGCGAGAAGCACAACACTAAATCTTTCTTCAATTCACAAAATTGATATCTTACCACTGGGCAAAATAGTAGGTGTCCATCCTTTGAGCATGTTTGTCATATCCAGGCAGAATCTGCTGTAGCAGACGTCTGCAAATATGTTCTCCATCCGTTCATTGTCAAACAGATGCTGTTTAACATATTAACATACTAACAATGAAGCATGACCAGTGGAGAAAAATAAGATGCATATTTAAGAACCACAAATTACCAACTGTGTACTTGATGTTTACCTGTTGGATGCCTAAGCAGAGGTAAAAGATGCTATCAGGGCTGTAATTCTCTCCACCGGGGCGACAAACCTCAGAGATGAACTTGGAGAGGCCGTAGCTCAACTCAGCAGTGCTACACTTCAACAAGTCCTCCTTGAGCGTCATGCTTCGCGCTGAGGATGAAGAAGAAAAATGTTGTTTAACATGGTGTTGAACTCACTGCCCTCTACAAATAAACTCTGGTATTAAATAAATCAGAGGCGTCTTTCATTTATTTTTGCAGAGATCTTGTATTTTCTGTAGCTCATTTGGCAGAGAATGAAGGAAAAAATTGCAAAACCATGGACACAAATCTTAAGAAATGTCATTGTTGTATATAACTTTGTAAACATTGTAGAGATTTCTTTAAGATTAAATACTAGAAAATCAAGCTTGGACTCACAGCCAAATTTGGGAGTCTCCAAATGAGGTTGGGAGTTCCTCCAGCGCACCCAGTTCTTCCAAGCAATGACGCCGTATTGTTGTTGCAGTTGGGAGATGTTAGTCTGGGTGTTTTGGGCTGGTGCTGGTGTTGCCACTACCGGTGTCGCACTCTTACGGGCCTAAATAGCAACAATAAACATGTAATACCTAACAAAATATGCTTACACAATTACTTAAACTGGGATACGCCCCACCGAAGTTTAAGTGCCTGGACATTTTAGTAAGATCTGCTTCAGAACTTCATACCCGTTTCTTTTGAGGGAGGCCATCTCGACCTTTCCTGCGAGGTCTCCTTTTGACAGAATTTGATACCACCTGCGGCTCCTCTTGTGTTTGTCCTCTCAAAAGTTCAATGCTCTCTGCAATGGATAAAAACCATGCATGAAAAACATGAATAGGACATAGTCTAAACAATCATTTGATGTGTATTGTTTTAACCTCTTAAGCATAAATGGGACACAAGGGAGCTCTTACCGACTGGAAAATCAGCCTCAAGATCCATCTGTGGCTCTTCTGTTGGGGCAGAAGTGATGGTCAGAGAAACAGATTTAGACGGGGCTTTCTCTAGCTCTGGGGTTGGATCCCACATCTGGGCAGAAGAGACAGAATCCTCCTCCCAACTTAGATTGCTGGATAAGGCTTCCAAATCGAGGTCGTCCATTAGGTTAGCAGTCTGGTCTGAAAAGCAAAACAGTAGGCTTTAAATACATTCATGCGAACACAACATACTTCACCTGTGATATTTTACAAAGATTCTTCAATTTCTACTGCCATACAAAGTGTGCAAAAAAGAATGTGCATATGGCTTAGGTTTGCACATTGTTTTATAAAAACTGCAGGTCTCCCACACTTTTTGACCAATGAACTTTCATGAATTCGATAATGCTTTAAAGGTCCAATGTATGAAATATAGCGGCAACTACTGGTGAGGTTGCGAATGCAACTAACAGCTCACACCGCCCCTTTTCTAAACACTACGGTGCCTGGCACAGGACAAAGATGTCAACACGTTTTCGGTTCTTTGCTGAAGGAGATACCATTTACGAAATGCGCTCTGTGCAGTTTGTCAGTTTAGGGCTACTGTAGTAACAACACGACGAATTCCATGAAAGAGGACCCGTGGAGTATGTAGATAAAAATAGCTCATTCTAAGGTAATAAAAACATAACGTTTCATTATGTAAGGTCTTTATACACCTCTGAAGACATTGTTATGTATATTATACTGAATTTCTCAATAGATCCTCCAAAAAAAAAACATTGAACCTTTAAAATATTTACAAGAGCATTCTATATGACGTCAGATTTCATAAGTTTTCATAAAATACTTTCATTAGATTTGTTGGGGGGATGTGCCACACTCAAACTAAAGACTCTTTGAAGATACAAAGTATGCAATACTACTCTTCAGGTATGCAAGATTAATATGAGATTGGCAGAAACTGCGTGTGTTCCCTCTGCTTTAACACCCGTCTTTAGGCACAGCTGAACTTTAACCCTTTACATTTTCTAACATTTACCATTTGTAGTGTTATTTTTCTCCCTCTCTGCGTCCTCAGCCACCATCTCCGCCATCATGATGAGATCAGCCTCCAGAGGATCGTCGGGGATCTTCTCTTTGATTTCCTGGATGGTCTTCACAATGCGTTCAGCACTGTCCAGAGTTGTAGGGAAGAACATGGGCACTGGAATCTACACAGAGACACAGACACATATCCATGTTTCCAATACTTTCCATTCAATTCAAAAAGCAAACTTATACGTGAGAGACGAGAGATCTGAACTCCATATTTTAATTCTCAACTTCGTCTTAACTGATACGCACCGGTAGCGGAAAGCCCACAGGCCGTGGTGTGTACTGGGTGTAGAGATTCATGGGAACTGGCACATACACTGGCACTGGAACAGGCAACACCATGAAATAAGGTGCATCTGGAAGACAAGAAAAGCATGCAAAATGTCAAGCAAAGGCAAAGACACTAAAACCTATGTCTGGCCGTGCTGGAAAGTACCCGTTTGCGTGTCCGCGTTGCATACATTGGGTTTACAGGATGTGCCTTTGTTTTGGCTTAAGGGTTTACACAGTAAAGCCTTGTTCTTAAGGATTTTGGGTGGCTGAGTAGGAGTCTTCACAGCGTCTGTCTGCGTACCAGCACAAAGCTAGATGAAAGCAACAGCGCGTTTCAGACCTCTCTCATTACATTTATTGACAAGCAGAGTGTAAATACATGTTTCGCTAATAAACTCACTTGTCCCGTCACTTTGACAGTAGAAGCTGGAACAGCGCCTGAATAAAACAAAACAGCTCAGATGTTACTCATCTTCTGTTCAGATGATTTAAATGTATATAAACGACATTTCCTTTCAAACGAAATTACAATGGCAGCCTTAGGCATATGATGTCAACAGAATGTAACTTTAGTGTAAAAAAGAATCATCACCTTGCAAAATAGTGTTTCCCAAGACACCTGGCTGTGCATTAGGTGCACTTGAGAGCGATATAACATTGGCAATGACGGGTGTGGGTTCTTTAGCAGCCGATGGTGTGCGATTAACTGTATTCTGAGGCAATACAGATATTGCTGGGCTCGTTGTCCCTGAAAAAAGAATAATAAAAGCGTAAGACAATGCAATGAGAAATTAACAAGACACAAAGATGTATTAGAGGACATACCCTGTGCAGGCAGAATTTTGCTTGCAGCTTTAATGGCCGTCCCTGTGGTGCCCTGCAGACTGCAGAAGAACATCAGACACTGCAGGCTGCAGAAATGCTTAATCTCACCCAGCCATTTCACAGTTTCATTCATCTTCTTGGCCTGCTTGCACATTGTGCACTTAATCTCCTGTTAGAATCCAGCAGCAGAAATGCAAAGCGTCACATCAGAGGCAACATTTGTTATAATATTCTATTTTAAGCATATATGGTTACTAACCCTTTGAAATTAACTGTGACACTACACTGCAAAAAATGACTTTCTTACTTAGTCTTTTTTTCTTGTTTTCCAGTAAAAATGTCTTAACATTCTTGAATCAAGAAGCATTTTCTTGATGAGCAAACTGACCTAAGAAAATAAGTCTTGTTTAAAGTAAAAAAAATGTGAAATTTCAGTGAATTTGTGCTTAAAACAAGCAAAAAAATCTGCCAATGGGGTAAGAAAAATAATCTTGAATTGAGTGACTAAGAAAAAGGTAAACCTTAATTCAAGATTATTCTTCTTACCCCATTGGCAGATTTTCTTGCTTTCTTTTTCTTTGCATTTTGTTCATCAAGAAAATCCATCTTGATTCAAGAATTTGTAGACAATTTTACTGGAAAACAAGAAAAAATTAAATTTTAATTTTAAAATTATTATTAAAAGTCATTTTTTGCAGTGTACTGACTTGCTATTATAAATAAGACATTTAAACAATGCTACAGAAAAAATATTACCTGCTTGAGAATCATGTTGTACTGCGACAAGCACACGTTTCCACAAAACTCTTCCTCTTTCTTATTAATAACCTTGGTTACTGAAGTCTGAGATGAACCGTTACAGTACATGCAGTTGCGACAGTGTTTCTTGCCCCAGCGCTTGACCAGATCATGCTTATAGAGTAACCTGCATCCTGTACAAAGTTTTTTTGTGGTTTAAGTTCTGTTCTGTATTAAACAAAACAAAAGTTGTCATTTGATATTTAAGCTATTATTACTTACCCTCGCTGCAGAAAGACCGGTCGATCTTGTTAATTCTTTTGACCTCCTTCACAACCTTATCGATCTTGCAGTATTCACAGCGAGCCATGACGTTGTTGATTCTTTTGAACTCTTCGATGCAAACGGTACCGCAGAAAGCATACATTTTTCTCTGGAAAAGCAAATAAAACATGTCACCTTCAAGGTTTAAAACTTTTAAAGCACTGACAATACTTGCATTATGACTAGGCAGAAATGTTTCCTTTATTATTACGGAACAAACAGTACCCTGAACTCCAGCAGATCCGGCTTGTGGAAGAATGATAGCAGACACTGAGCGCAGGGGATTTTGGTGACTGTTTGCATCGGTAAATTGGTCTTTGTTGATGAGCTGGACTCCGCTGGGGCAGGTTTGGATGCAGCAGGTGCCGGTGTATGTATGATGTTGCCTGTAGAGGTAATTGTATTAACCTGGTTTTGAGATGGTTTCTTACTTAAAGACTCCTAAAACGAAGTGAAACGCAAAGATCCAAGAGAACAAATCATTTCCAAAAAGCTCAATAAATGTAAAAGTATTTTGACACCGAAGATCAGTACTTGAACTCTACCTGAAATGACACCACACAGGAAAATGAGCAGAAGTTCTGAATGGTTCCATCAGACATGGCTAGATGATACTGAGGCGGTACTTTCTTCTTGCAGCTGTTGCATTCCACTGCAGCACCTTGTTTACATGCAAACACAAGACCATGACACTTTTAAAAAGGGATAGTTCACCCAAAAATGAAACTTCTGTCATGAATTACTCACTCTCTGATGTTCCAAACCTGTATACATGTCTTTGTTTGGTTTAAAACAGAGAAAAATATTTGGAAGAATACTTTTAACCATACAGTTCTTGGACCCCACTTGCTACCATAGTAGGAAAAATTACAATGGTAGTCAAAAGTGCCCCAGAACCATTTGCTGTCCTAGGTTCTTCAAAATATCTTCTTTTGTGCTAAACAGAACAAAAAAATTGTTTAGCAATTTTTCCTACTATGGGAGTCAATGGGGTCCCAGAACTGTTTGGTTACAATGAGTAAATGATGCCAGATTTTTAATTTTTGGCTGATCTTTCCCTTCAAAGGTACAGTAGATTAGACTAAAATTGTTTTTATGTTGTGTCTTATTGTATGTCACCTGAAGAACTGACAGTCTGGACTTTATTTGCTGTGACACAGGAAGTGGAGCAGAAGAGCTCTGTGATGCCCTCTGAGTCTGGACTGTCCACCATTTCGGCAATCGGGCGGATGGCTCGGCATATTTTGCAAGCAACAGGTTTTTTCGTTTTCTATGGCAAAAACCAATTCATTTATTAGTTACTATTAATTTATATTCTAATTGAATTGATTTTTATTCTGCAAGGATGTTACCTTTAGGTAGGCTGTGAGGCAGATTTGTTTGCAGAACTTGTCAGTGTTGCCCTCTATCTGTAGAGTTGGACACGAACCGTCGGCGCTGTTGCAGAACGCACCGCAGTTCACACAGGAGTTGATGGTCATATTATTGGAGGTGCGGAAGAGGTTGAAACAGACTTCGCTGCACAGCTTATGGACTGAGTTCATGAGGTTCACTTGGTGAGTGTAACACTATGAGAAATGACAGCATTTCAAAAATATAAACAGTCCTGTATTAATATATTAAAGCACTTTCTTTGTTCTTCACGCTTAAAGGGATAGTTCACCATAAAATGAAAATCTGCTGTTAAATGTCTCATCGTCGGCCCATCCACGCAAAACAAAGCCTGTATGGTGAACTATTCCTTTCCATTCTGATCTCTTCTAACAGCACTGGTGGTAGTGGTCACTTACCACAGCTTTCTTCTGACACCTGCTGCACCTGAATGTAGAAGCATGGAGGCATTTCTGGCTGCAGAGGTCCTTCATAGCCCCTGATGTGTCTGGGGCATTGACCATTCCCTTTAGGTCAACAATATCTCTGTAGTGAGGAAGGTTAAACAGAAAAAGATTTCAGCGGAGGAAAGGGGGAAGAAGCACTATTAGTCAAAAGATAAAGTCTGCCTTACTTGTTGCACCAGTGACACGTTTTCTTATCAGGTAACTTGACCACTAGATTAGAAGTGTTACAGAGACACTGAGGCGAGCAGTAGAGTTTTGAACAGCCTTTGCGCTGGAAAGCCGTCTGGCCCTTTAGCAGAACTTTCTTACAGCCTGTGCAGACTACACCAACTGGGATAATAGGGGCCAGTGGAGGAGGTGTAAGCAAAGGGGCGGCTGCTGTATTTGCTGTGGTGGCTATTGGAGCTCCTGTAGCATAAAGAGGACATTGCACACTTTTACATTTACACTGACTTGAGAGCCTTAATACACTATTCAATACCAGGTCTATCCACCCGAGTAGTAAATTGTGTTCAAAAATAAGATCATACCAACACTCTTTTCTCCCACAGAGAACACGGCACTTATTTTGAATTCTTCCGGTGTCTGCTTAAAGTCCTGAAAGTGTGAAACATGACAAACAAATAAATGAGAATTTTCTCCTTTTAGTAAACTATTTCTATTACCCCCTTATTTTAAAAGACAAAATTCACTGGAAACTTACGGCTGAGGTTTCAGGCTCATCCTTAATGTTTCCTATTGGTCGATGTGGTGTTGATGCTGTCTCATACTCTTCATCCATTGGTTCATCCTTGATTTTCACAGGTACCACGTCAGAGGACAGTGATGCTTTTGTGTTACTTTTTAACACTGGTTGTGTGTCCTGGATATCAGTTATACGAGTTAGTTAATCCATAAACTAACACAAACTTTTCGATACATAAGTTGTTTAATTTTTTCATATTGCGCTCACCGTTGCAGCGGGCGTCTCCGGCACCTCATTTTTTATTTCTGTAGCTGGCATTTTTTCTGTCAGTGTAAGAATCAGACCATAATTTTCCACTAGCTATAACCATGCCATGTCAATGTGTTTGTTAAAGGGATAGTTAACTCAAAAATGAGTCCCTCTCTAGTTGTTCCAAACCTGTATAAATGTATTTGTTTGGTTGAACACAGAGAAAGATATTTGGACAAATTCTTGTAACCAAACAGTTCTTGGACCCCACTGACTATCATAGTGGGAAAAATTACAATGGTAGTCAAAACATCATCTTAAATGTTCAACAGAACAAAACATTATCAAGTACTTTTTCCTACTATGGTATTCAATGGGGTCCAAGAACTGTTTGGTTCTGTGTTCATCAGAAAGAAACTATACGAATTTGGAACAACTCGAAGGCAAGTAAATGACATCTAACAATGAACCTACCTGCGTCTTCTGGTTTATCCGCCTCCTTCCCATTGTGATCTTTAGTCTGGTCCACATCCATTGGCAATTCATCTTTTAGGTCCTCGACTTTAGCGATCACAAGCTCTTCTGAAGACTGTGCTGTATCTTCCGTGTTCATTTCATCCTCCTCCTCCTCCTCCTGAACTTTCTTGGGATCTTCTTCCATTAGGTTCTCTTGATAGTCGTTCACGCTTACTTCAGCGACGTTCTGCAAAAAAAAAGACAATTAAAAGCTTTTCTACATCTCTAAAGTTTAATTTACACACATTTTTCTATACTAATGCAAGTAAACCTACAAGAGCAAAGCTTTTGTTTGCTTAAAAAAAAAGTCACATTGTAATATTTATTTTATTCTCATTTCGATCCACTGTCTGAAAACGCTCAGTTTTGGTGCCGCATCTCCTTTTTAAGTAAATGGCCTCTGTTGTATTTTGCTTAAGTCACTGGACAGAGAAAAACGTTTTGGATAGCTGTCTGTCTACAGATGAAAACTAAATGACTAAAACGCCAAGTAAATAAAATAAGTAAAAATAAAATGATAAAATAAGCAGTATTCAATGTTCTGAAACGCTAGGGGCACTGAAACCACACCCAGTCACGAGAAAGCTGCACACAAGGCAACTTACACTCATTGGTGGGCTCGTACTGCCGATGATGGCACCAGATCTCGGCGTGACGGGAGGCTGAAGGCCGGGGCGGTAGATAGTCGGTACGGCCCCACTCCCCAGTAACAGCGGATTATCAGTGAATTCCAGTTGTCTCCGATGAAAGTTTGTAAAACTATCCGGTGTAAAATGTTCACTGCAGAGGCGGGTGTTGGTGGTCATCCTCAGCTCTCCCTTAAGGTGGCTCTTCACAAAACTCATCCACCGCTTTTTCATATCATCGTTTTTAGGGAATTTAAATAAGCTGTTTCGTAAATTATCGCAGCCAAATAGGCATTTGCGTGACAAATGCATAGCTAGCTAGCAAGCTGTCAGCTGTAACAACCACTGATGCTACTGCGCTCTTGTCAATATAGCGTTACGGGATGGGCCATGCTCAGTGGCTCCAGTGCGTCATCGAGACATAATTTCAGGCCCGCCCAATAAATCCTGAACACAAAAATGGTGAGAAAAACTGTTTTAAGGTCTAACTCTGTTAAATACATTTATAACAAGCTTACCCAAGCACAAAATAATCCAAGAGTAAAGAATAAGATGTTGTAAGCTTTTATTTGACAAAAGTGAAATAAATCATAGGCCAGCATTTAACATAGGGGTTGCCATAGGTTGTACTATTCATCCTTAGCCTTAAAGGGATAGTTCAGGGGAAAAACTAAATTACCCCATGTTTTACTCACCCTCAAGGCATCCTAGATGATGTATATGACTTTCTTCCTTCCGGGGGAATACAGTCAAGAGTTATAATACCACCTATCCTGGCTCTTCCAAGCTTTATAAGGTGAGTGAATGGGGGATGAGATTTTTAAGCTTCAAAAAGTGCATCCATCGATTAAAAAACTGCTCCACATGGCTCCATGGGCCTTCTTTAGTGAATCGATGCGTTTAAGAGAAATATCCATATTTACTACTTTATAAACTGTAATGTTTTACTTTCATTATCATGCGTGAACGAGAGGGTGGCGTTCTGGCAAATGACGCAGATGTGTCATAAGTTCCAGTGGCGAACAGCAAAACAAAACGTCGGTCGCGAAGTACAAAGCGATGGATGACAATCACCGTAAGGCATTTTAATAATAAAAAGGTGTTTAAAGTACTGATGTCTTAAATTGTAAATACTTTTTTAATGAAACGCAAAGAACACAAACACTTGGGACAAAATATTGCATAAAAATTTGGGCTGGGGACGATGCATCGCGATTGACATCAATTATACCTGTCTAGGACGATTCTGAAATCGCAAAGGCTTTGATTCTGTGTTTTATGCACAGCTCTTCCGTGAATTACAACTCTTTGAGTGGTAAGTACTGCTCAATCTAAAATAATTACGAGTTTTGAGTCGTTGTTAACATGCATTTGTAAAAGCAACACTCGTCAAACATCATCATTATAAATATACTTTATTATCATAAAAATACCTGAAAAGGTGTGAAGAACAGTGATAAAATACGCCAGTTGGCATTACCTGGAAATATGTGTAATTCTCACTTCTTTAGTGGGCCTGCAGCGCTTATTTTAAGTCTATGCCCTCTGGCTTTCGGATGTGGCGGCATTTAATTGTAATTCATTGAGAAACTGAGCATAAGAATCAGACGATTAATCATCACAGCTCGAATGACAATAGACAATTTAGAGTACGTACTGCTTGGTATGAACGTATGGGGGGGAAGGCAATGTATGTTCCAGTTGTAGATGGATGTGTCTTTCTGGAATCTGCTTCTGGACTAGCTAGCGTCAAACGGAGTCCTGTGTTAGTTCTCTCATTTTGTTCAATGTGGCTTTGTTTGACTGGAGTTGATTGTGAAACACCCTCAAAAAATGTTGATGCATCCGACATCTGTCTCCTCATCTTCGCCTGTTGCTGGGCAATACAGACTTGGTGGAACTGGAACAGGATCGCATGTTGGGTCCTACAACAAAGTTACATAATAAATTGCAAGCAGCAATTATGGGGTCAATAAAGGGAAATACACATGCTCATGTCTGCTCAAGAGTTCATGTCTGATCATGTAATGATCACATGCTCATGTCTTATGAAACAAAGAAAAAAATTGCTGTAATTTAAGTAATATGAGGTGAGAGAGAGAAAAATAATGCGAAAAAATATGTGAAATGGCTGAATAATATTTACCGAACATATTCATTGACAAGGTATACAAGAACTGCTCGATCAATCAAAAAGCTTACAATTTTGTTAGGAGTGTCTCTAGACGCTATATACCAAATTTCTGACAAGTTTTGTTGAAGTTTGAAAAAGTATGTCAAGTTTGGTATTAAGGTAGTCGACATGTGCGATCAAATGTAGTAATGCAAATAACGTAATTAAACATATTTCATTATGTCTCTTGACCACTAGGGGGTGCTGACTTAAAACTTTACAGGTACTTTAAGAATATAGTCATGACGAACCATCCCACATTTTGTAGTGATACGCAATTGCATTCGTAAAATACTGGGTACTGCAAAATACCAAGTTTCGTATCAATAAATGCCTTAAAACCATTTTGGCGTGCTCATTGTCGGGTTGGCCAATCAAAAATATTCTAATAACTTTTTGTCAACACCGCCTCTAGATGCTACATACCAAATTTGGTGCAAATCAAACAAACTGTGTACTCCAAATTTTCCTAATAACTTTTTTACCACACGGTTCTATGGGCTGCCATAGACGAAATGCCATAATAATAATGAAACGGATATCCCCTTGGGGCTTGACCCCTAAAAATCACATAATCACATTACATTATAGGTGAATATATACCTGGTTTAGCAGATGCGCAGGAACAGTCACAGCTGGTTCATAATCATCGGAGCTGAAATGTTCACTGCACAGCAAGATATGTTTGAGTTTTTCCAAGAGTGTATTTACATCCCAACGAATAGCGAGCAGTCATAGCTTTAATCGCTCAGGATCACTTAAAGGGAATGTGTGAAATGTTAATGGTGCATCCTCCCGTGACGATGGCGCATGTAATCTTAAAGATTTAGACATATTAAGGCATCCCGGATACATACACAAATGCACCATTGTAAGAGTAGTAAAATGTAGATTACATCTCAAACAATTCACTTCTTCACTCTCCTTTTTCTTTTGGTTTTACGCCAATTGCCATCCAGCGCTTTGTACTTCGTGACCGGGGTTTTGTTTTACAGTCTCCTCTGTGCTGCCGCGTTCATCACCGGAACTTACAACACACATGTGTCATTTGCCGGAACGTTTCCATTTTGTCCACGTGTAGCCGACAGATAATGAGATTACAGTTTATAAATTGTAAATATGGATATTTCAAACACTTCGATTCACTTCAGAAGGCCTTTATCAACCCCATGGAGCTGTGTGGAGCCGTTTTTGATCGATGGATGTACTTTTGGAGCTTTAAAATCTCCTCCCCCATTCACTCCTCTAATAAAGTTTGCTAGAGCCAGGATAAATGCCATATAACTAGAGATGTGCACGATAAATCAGCATGCATAAATCGAGCTGGTTAGTGCGATTATTAAATCGCTGTGATTATGCAAAATGTGGTTTAAGTGGTCGAGTTCATGCACTATTAAATAGCTTTTGTTGTCTGCCAACAGAAACAGAAAAATAAGTAATTAAGAACCTATTTATTGTGCATTTGGGTGTTTTGTTTTAAAGGGGTCATATGACATGGCTAAAACTAATATTATCGTTTGTTTTAGATGTAATGTAATGTGTATACATGATTTAAGGTTCAAAAACGCTGTATTTTCCACATACCGTGCATGTTTGTATCTCCTCTTTGCCCCACCTCTCTGAAACACGCAGATTTACAGATTACAAAGTTCATCGCTCTATGATTGGCCAGTTAACCAGTGTGTATTGATTGGTCGAATACTGCAAGCGTGTGACGGAAATGTAACGCCTCTTACCATATTCGGAACATCAGGTTCCAAAGCAATTGAACTGACAGGTGATAAAATGTCATCGTGACTTTCTTATATCAATTCGAGCCCGAATCTGATACAGAAAATGAGGATGATCAAGTTGATACATCAACTTTGCCAGCGCGACTTGAGCAGGATGTAATGGATCGGTAAGGTTTTATTAAAAACCTGTTTTAAATAGTTTAAAACTATAGCTAACTGTTTTTCCTTTTATATACAACGTTATAAAAGACTATAAACAAACAACCATATACATCATACAGAGTTTGTATGAGATAGAAACAAGCTTGCATTACAGCAGAGAATGGTAACATAATAAATAACGCAAGCACTTTGGCCCTTCTTGATCAACCAGTGTTATGCCACATCTCGTCGCGACTCAACAAAGACAATAAACCCCATTATAAACACGACATTTGTTGCCTCTAGTTGGAACATTATTTCTGATTATAAGGACTTATGTTGTCTTTTTTCACGTTGCATGCATGTATGCATTTGCAGATCACACAAAGAAACAACATGCCCTACAAACAAACACAACTACCGCTAGCCCGTAAACAAAGTCTTTCACAATGAAAATATATCTACAGGCTGCGAATCTGAAGTGCCAGACTGTCCTTGCGAAGTTTTAATGGTTGGATTGGCCCCACTTTTTAACCAAAGCTTTCGTGCATAGCCGGTCTTGATCTCTCCCAGATCTTCACCAAGCTATCGTTGGTGTAATGCGCTGCACAAACTTGAACATTCGGATTGTACTGTTCTGGAACAGTGTTGTAAATAAAATGTAACCATTCGTTTTTAGTTGTCTCATCTTTTGGCAGGGCAAACAAAGAGTCTTTCTTTTCGCAACGAAACACACAGCGTCTCCGCGACATGTCTGCGGCGGTGACGATACAATGAGATTTACAAGTATGCCCACCTTTTTGGTGTTTAGATTTGGGCGGTCTTAGTCAAATCATGTTACGAAGTGACGCACATTCGCCAGGGTGTAGTTACACGAGGCGTTTCAGGCAGGTCTGGTTGAGCATTCGCTTTTAGATATAATGCATCTTTTTTGTTCCGACACTTACATTTTTACGTGTCTAATACATGCATGGCCAGCTTATAACACACCAAAGACACAGAAAAACCACGTATTCGAGCCATATGACCCCTTTAATATAATACTGTATACAACAGCTCAGAGGGTATAGTTTGATATGCAAATTAGTGACGTCATATGACGACACTTAGCGACTTTTCGGGCAGGCTTAAGCAAACTTCACTTTCCATTAAAAAAAGTTGGCAACACTGGATGCAGCATCATTTAACCGTACTTCACTGACAAGCATTGCATAATAAATCGCAGACAGTCGCCATATCACGTGCGGTTTATTTTCGATTTATTGCACAGCCCTAGCGTGTGAAAGAAGAAAGTCATATACATCTAGGATGCCTTGAGGGTGAGCAAACCATGAGGTAATTTTGTTTTTCCCCTGAACTATCCCTTTAATACCAGTCTTAAAGGTACTTCTGCTGCAAATGCTTGTGAGCTTTGCTATTGCACCTGAAATGCAACGTAGAAATAATAAACATACATTTCTAAACCGTAATCCGTTAGAACGACCATACATATGATATAGACCTATGTATTTTTGATATACATGTTACATATAACCTCAAAACGAGCCGTTTGCCTGTTGCTTGACGCTCTATTGTCTCGCGCCAATTATTCTGGAGCATTAAAATACAACATCACGTGCTTTGAAGTTAAAGAGAAACGTGTATTGAAAAGCAACCACATAGCATAACTGTAAAATGCTGCAATTGACGCATAACGTTAGCTTTACAGCGATCCGCCGCACAAATGATAAACAACACGCGGGCCACTCTTTATAACAGTTTAAATACTCACTTCAGGGAGCTTATCGTCTTCTTTGAACGATCCCTTGCACAGGATAGCCTAAATACAACTGATATCGCATGTGCAATATAGCAGTAAAGTGTAAAAACAATTAAAAAGCATGAATACGTGGAAAACCGAGAGGGGCTCGCTAAGCTATAACTCCCGCGAAAGCACTTCCCCTCTCCGCCTACAGCAATGCATTGTGGGAGACGAGCACCATGCGTGCGCGACTGCGCATGCGCGATATTCTCAATAGGTGCGTCCCAAATCGCGCACTACGCCATTTTGTAGTATAAATAGTGTTTCACATTAAATTCCACATTGATACCTTAAGCTTGGAGCCATGTGATATCTTACTTGGGATACAGAACCCTTACTTGTCAGACAAAAAAATATATGTTCTTAACCTTTTTATTATTTTAGCAAAGTTTTACATCCATAAAACCAAAATAACACATTCAAAACCATCATATATTACCTTCTGCCATGCTGATCTTTATTTTTATTTTAAAACCGTTTTAAATATAAAAACACAGAATAAGAAACTTGAACAAACTAAAAATAATTTTGTAATTTAATGCCCTTTTGTGTATTTATTTATTCTTTTATATTTTGTATTATTATTTAATTGGTATATTGTTATTCATCTTTCTCTTGTTTTATATATTTCTTTGTTTATATTGTATAATTACGGTGCTTTTGTTACTTATATTAATCTCTAATAAAAAAACATTAAAATCCTCAAAAAATAAGTGCACTTGAAGTACCCGGATGATGCACTTTTTCAACCGAAAATATGAAGGCTGTGTCCAAAATAGCCCCTACCGTTTTTAGTGGACATCCATTTTAAGTGGTGTCCGAATTCATAGTGGATATTATTGAGTGCACTCATTCAATCCCACGATGCATCATAATAACAAGTGTACACTACAACCGATGTACACTCACGGTTAGCTGCTAACCATCTATCGTGATGCTCGGGCTGAATGAATTCCCGCGTCTTTGCAGAATACATGGTGTCCGCAGCATTTCCAGTGCACAGACTGTCCGAATTTACTCGTTTTCACCCGCTCCTTAAAGCGGACTATATTAGTGAACTAATGTAGGGAAAGTTAATGAGGGTATAGGAAAGTAGGCGAGTTCGGACGCAGCCGAAGTGTGGAACTGTAGATGTCTTGCATTCAACGGTCGCAGAAAAACATTTTGATAAACAATTACAGTTACCATCTTTAAAAACTACCAAATAAACACTATTTACCACAGGCATTGAGTACAAAAAATAGTGAAGGTAGCAATGAACTTATCAGATTTTTAAAGTAGAAAAACATTTATAGGCCGTCACCATCTCAGAACTTGTTATAGTTATGGATTGTAAATCTACTGATGTATAATAAATACAAAAATATTCTCATAGGCTTGTGTCGCATATACGCCACTAAACACACTTAGAGATGATTTCTGGACCATACCAAACTCTGGACATAATAACATTTTGTACTATATTCACCACAGACAGAATTGCAATTCATGCAGACACTTCATTTTTATATGACTGCTTTAAAACAAGTGGTTGCTCATGGTGTCCACATATTTATCACACTATTGGTGTCATCTATGGCATATAAACACATTGATGGATGGTTCTTCATTTATAATCACAAATTGTCACAAAAGTTCAAGAGTATGAACCAAATCATACATCATGATGTGCCAACTTTTCAAGCCAACTTATGAAAGAATACAGTCGCATTACGCTAGAATGTTACTTGGACCACGTCACCTAGCAGGGTTCTGCTACGCAAGACTGTTTAGGGATGTTTGGATCATGCCGAAGCGCGAGGGTGCTGGTTTTGTTATCCAGCTCATCCATAAAACCTTCATCAACTGACTCACTGTCCCTAGTTTCGTCCTCTTCAGCGCCCTCTGCAGGCAAGAAGATATGCAATTGTTTACGGGATGCTGCGGAGGGTAATGGTCGGGACGGGAGACAAGTCTTTCCTCTGACGGATAAAGTTTCGTGGTCGGGAGGGTGCCTACTATGTCTCGCTGATGGATGTGGGCTTCTGCGCTCTGTTGTCGGTTTCTGTCCACCTCGACTAAGGGTCTTCTTGCCAACCTTTGGTACTGGCCTCAGAGGTTGAGAGAAATGCATGTAGACTTGATGGCAGCTCTGCTGCGGCATCTTTGCGTTGTCCGCGGTCTTGCAAGACGGAAGAGATGGCGCACGCCGTCGTAACGGAGGAGCGTTGCTGGAAAACTCTCCAAGAAATGCCCAATGTCCCGGTCTAAACAAGGAAGGCTCGCTGACACTGCGAAAACCAAGAGGTATCCTTACAAAATATAACGGAAAAAAATCATTTATTTTAAAGCCAAACAAGTGGAGGTGTGTATCATAATGCGTCCTAATGTACGATATGTCGCCTGTTTAATCCTATTGGTTGAGCTGCCATGTGTCTAAATAAATTAATATAATATATATATTTTTTTAATCTTGTGTTTTTTCAACTATAAGTTCTCTCTTAACGTTAATAAATAAATACAAAATAAAAATAGTTTAATTTATTAAGTGATAAAACATGCTAATATCTTTCTTTGTGTTCAAATATACAGGTTTGGAACAACGTGAGGGTGAGTACATCATGACAAAATTTCCATATTTGGGTTGAGTATCCCTTTAACAAATTGTGTGTACAACAGACTATAATTTTAAGATTATTATTAAAAAAGGCAAATGTGTAGGAAATAAATCTGTTATTTAAATTTTAGTTTTATAATATACAAACTAGTAAAGAACTACACTTTCACTTTATATATACAGTAAAAGAGAGCTACATTTCCACCTCATTGTAATTAATGTTTAACTTTCAACACTTCAAACTTTAAATCCCCAACTACACTACATATGGCTGCTGCAGTTTTCTCGAGACGTCTCCAATGTATGTTTGCACTATAGACTGTATAAAAGGTTTACACTCACTTTGAGCAACCCCCCATATTACTTTGAATACATTAACAAGTTAACTCTTCATTTTAATATCCCTGAATGAAATGATTAGCTAAACAGACTTAACATTAAAGAACTAGGCTAGTACACCCACAAATGAAACACATATTTACCATCCATGCCATCCCGTGACATTCTTCCTCAGTCGAACACAAACCATTTGATATGGAAAAGCCATTTTGTTATCTTTTTATATGATACTCATTATTGCAAAGATTCAAGAGGCACCGATGTTCATCATTTAAGTAATCCAGACAACTCCAGTGAGCAAATTAAAATGTAAAGAAGCAGATCTAATCACATTTAAATATGGTTGCATCAAAATAACTGACATTTCATGCCACCTTCTCATGTTTTATCACATCAAACAGTCAAGATTAAAATGTGCCTATTCACTCTGTGAGGAATTAGAAATAGTTACATCTGGGACAGCATGAGGGTATAGAAATATTTGTATTTGGGTGAACTATTCCTTTAAGCACTTTTCCAAAATGAATACCACTCTGTTCCTTAGTCACAGATAAACAATGCCCAACAAAGAGATCCAGTGCCGATGCTGATCCCCAGGTATCAGCTTACCTGAGAGGCACCGTGGTGGTCCGACCATGTGTTGATGTGGGCAGTGACGGGAGCCTAAAATCCTCTCTAAGCCGAGAGCCACTGGAGGCAGAAAGTGGGAGCATGGAGCTGGATAGGATGTACGTCTGACCCAGAGTTTGTCGACTTTGCTTTGCCCATTGATACTCTACAGGTTTCATGTCTAATGCAGGACTCATGCCTGTCTCGACAGCTCCAGACTGACTGCACGCAGTCTTTAGGGGTGCATGTCCACATACAGTGATGAATAAATTATGTGCATTAAACTTACATGAGGCAAGTCCATTGGTTGCACACCACCAAATTCTCCCTCCCTGTGTCCCTTTCCCTAATTAAGTTGTCAGCTTACTGGCGTAGGAGACACTAGATAGCACACAAAATGTCCAATGTCTCACATAGAAGACATTCAGGAATCTGTCAGTGCTGTCTTTTAAATCAGTTTAAAACCCTTGTTCAACACTTCAGGCCATCAGAACAACCATATACAACTCAAATTTGGGTTCTAGAAGTACATTCATCAAAATAAAGGAACACATTTTGAGATCCATGAAACAAAATTATATTTATAGACATATTTTTAGTAATCATTTTCTCTTAAATTATCCTTCAAACTTACATATGTTTCTTTAAATTAGCTTGACTTCCATTTATACAGTGGTTTAACCAAAAAGCAGCTTAATGCCTTTGTAAATGACATTTGCCAGTATGCAGGTTTCTTTTTTATTTTAAAACTATTTAAATAAGTAACCATCAGTCAGTAGGACGCAAAAGTGACAAAACAAGAGAAACATAGCACCTTGACCTGAATTGTTACAGGACAGCACCCCAGGTTCTACTAGGTTACAGAGGTCTGTCTGTCTGTCTGCTTTTTCAAAAAACAATTTCAAGACATTTGTCCAAATTCTAATATTCTAGCAGAAACTATGAGATTGAATGTACTGCAATGCACATTGGTTTCATCTAATATGTTAGAAAAACATGTAAAAATACAAACAAACAAAAAAAATCTTGACATGTCAGTTTATTTAGAAATGAGTAAAAAAAGAGGTATCGAATGCTGTATCCAGGATCCTCCGGTCACCATGGTCATGTCTGTTAAACTCCAGGACTAAACAGGACATATAAAAAGAAAATACAGGGTATTTAATAATAATTGATACATGATGGCATTTGCATTAGCAGGTTTTTACACATGCCTGAATATTGAAATGAAGGCAAAAACTTTTTTTTCAATATGCTATTAAAATAAAAATGAATATACAGCTTAAGAGACCATGCCAAAATTTCATGAAATCAGCATTTCTAGATGTATTGTGGCCAGTCTAGTGTCTGTTGAATTTCAATAAAATCAAACCTCAGGAGTGACAAAGTCATCATACAGCAATGAGAAAGACTGACAGCATGTCACATGAAAACTGTTATAAAATCGAGGTTATCACATCAAATTTTTTTTAACCTTCCTTAAATTCCATCTACAAATATTAGTGTTGTATTGCTTAAAAGAGAATATGAACTTGTTTTCTTGGCAGTATTTGAGGTCTGAATACAGAAACGAAATACAGAGCATCTTTTCTGTTATTTTCACCTGTTCCTACAGGTCATATTTTCTGAATGAAATAGAAACCATATTTTATTTAAAATTTGGTTAAATATTGTTAGAAGTACCCAGAATGAAACAAGAATAATAATCTTACCTAAACATCTACCTATAAAAGTAAACTCAGAAAAACGAAAAGATGCTTTTAAATGGTCTGTTAATTCTTCCGTGGTTATACAGTATATATACACACCTCGTTTAAAGGGGGATTTTATAGAATAATTAATATTTGCTGTTAGTTTACTCACCCTCATTCCATCCAAGATGCAGGTGACTATTCCTCAGTAGAACAGTAATGTTTTTAGTTGAAACTGTGGTTCTTGGCCAGCGCCATACAGTTTAGGAAACAGTTTTCTGTGTTGATATAAAAGTGAAATTAATTATATTTTACTCAAAACCCAGAAACATGCATGCAAGTGAATACTCACCATTTTCTTACAGTGTCTAAAATGCCTCATCCACCTTCAATGACCCGAGAGCCCTGCGGTAAGAAAAACACAGTGAGCAGACATAAAATAAAATGTTCTGACACCCTTGCTGAATTAATGTTGGTTGCCATTATAAACTATATAGCCTATTAGTAAAACATCACACAATGTCTTCCATTCATATATGTGATAAGTGTAGTTTATAAAGTTCATGCAAAGGTCTTTTAAAGGAAATTGTAAGAATTACTTTTCTTAAATATATGTGATGATGTTTTGCAAATTAAGTTTGATGAAAAGCTGAGTCCCATTTTTAAAATGTACATACAGTATACTGTTGAAAGAGGCCAAAAGGCCAATTCTGTTCCTCCATCTGCTTCAAACACTACAGTGTATCTTATGTATCTGTGTATATGCTGCAGTACAACTCAATAACTGACCAAGAAATGACAGATAGCTCATACAGACAACACCACCTCAAACATGATGCTGGATTTCTAAAGTATAGTGTATATGAAGTGTACGTTGGATTAAAAGCAGCCCCTCCAGAGGCAGCAATCACACCACAATGAAGGTTCTGGCATCACACCTCATTCAGATTTAAACTTAACATGAACCAAATATAGATGATTAAAACCTAAAACCTGAACCAAAGTAAATGGATCACAGTGCAGATAAACAAACATGTACACACACACATCCAGACAGTCAAAATACTGATCCACTACCATACAAATGTAAAATACGACTCACCCAGGTGTAACAAGCATATTGTATGCGCGCACACTCACCAGACTGAATCTGAAGCACCATGTATAGTCTCTCTAGTAACACAGCTGCATTACAAACTGGAGGAGGTACGACTGCAGTTCTTTATTCTTCTTCACAAAGTTCACAGAAGACCTAAAGATGCACTTGAGTAATGTATTATTATCCCCGAGTATTTCCCACCCCAGTCCTCATACAGAAGTAATGAAAAAAGTGTGGACGCAGCATTACTGTAATATTCAAACAGCCATGGAGTAAACAAACTGGTTGAATGCCAAGTTTGGGAAGAGAATATTTTTTTCGAGGAAAAATAAAACAAATGTATTCTTGCAACCAAAAGAAAACCAATGCCGTGATGTGTTTAGATGTTTTAAGCACTCGGGAGATTCCACAGAAAACAAGTAGTCTAGTAAAATGTTTGCATTATGGACACTTCACAATATATTGGCATCAAAAATAACTGTGATATTGAAAACCATGATTATTCATATAATGTTAATTGTACGAATGATAAATGATAATATCGTAAATAATTCACCGCCCGTCCAGTTTTTCCTTATGACCCACAATGGTTTCAAACTTTCTCTCTAATGCCTACGGTTAACTTAAGTGCGATTTGTTGGCCTCAAAATAAAAATTTAGATGAACTTGCATGATCGCATTATGTGTTCATTTTTATAACATACATGTTTTTATCACCTTAGAATGAGATATTTTTATCTACATAAACCGCAGATTGACTTAGACGAAACTCGCCATATTTCTACAGTAGCCCTAAACGGACAAAATGCTCGACAGAGTACGTCTCGTAAATGTGATCTCCTTAGGACAAAGATGTCAGGTTTTCGCTGATTTGCCAGTGTCACCCTCCGTAGTGGTTCCGAAGCGAGTTGTGGTTGGTTGCAATTCGCAACCTCACTGCTACATGCCGCTAAAACCGTGACATTGCACCTTTAAATAGATATTGTGATAATATCATTACCGTGAATTCATTTGGCCACAATAACCGTGAAGTGGCCACTAGTGTCCAATAAGCACACATTGCTATGTACAGAACGGGTAGAGCATTGCATTGGCAACGAAAGGTTGTAGATTCAATCCACAGAAAGCAAACGGGATAGTTCTATCAAATATGACAATTCTGTCATCATTAACTGACCCTCAGACTGTTCCAAAACCTATATACATTTATTTGTTCTGCTAAACACAAAGGAAGATATTTGGAAGAATGTCAGTAACAAAACATATCTCATCCCTAATTTGCTGCCATAGTAGGGAAAATAAATACTATGGGAGTCAATGGAGGATGAGATCTGTGTGGTTACTGACATTCGTCCAAATATCTTCCTCTGGGTTTAGCAGAACAAAGAAATGTATTCAAGTTTGAAACAACCTGAGGGTGAGAAAATGATGACAGAATTTAATTTATGGGTGAATTATCCCTTAAAACATATACACTGTTTATCAACAACCAAACGCATTATGTATAAATGTGAAGAATTAAATATCCGAAAGTATTGTAATGTTTACTCGGATAACTCGAGTTAACAAAGGGTGTTGTTCATTTTACCATAAGCACTTAATAAAGTTAATTTTGTGTAAAATGAAATTATTTTAAAAGTGATTCCTACATCCAAATGTAGAAAATTCAGCATGTTACACATTCTAATTTCTCTTATTCATTTCTGAACAAGTGGTCTGTCCTCCCCAGTATTTTCTCACATGGTCGTGCCTTAAAAAATGCAAAAAATGTTGCTATTTGCACATCATTGTAAGTGTAATAACTGAGTAACATCACAAATGTGAACAACAAAATAAACTCAATATGAATTTTTTTCGCCTCATATGTCAATCCCACAAAAATGCTGCCACCCCAGTCATGGGGAATGGATTTCTTTCCTTATTGTGCAATGTTTACATACATAAAGTTATGCTGCTGCCCATGCCGCCCCCAAATAAAGCTGCTGTGTGAGAGACCTTGTAGAGAAGCAGTAGATATCACACATTATAGAGATTAACAAGATGCCATTCCTATAAACGGAGAGTGATTGCAACACTCAGTATGGCCGCTCTAGCTAAGGAAGTCCGGTCTTCCAGTAAAAAGAGTCAATCGCCAATCGATAAAGACTGACGATTCTCCAGGGTTTTGGCCAACCTTTGTGTATGCAAAGTACCTGAAGCAACCTTGAAAAGTAGTTTTTTCAGAGAAATGTAAGCCTCGGGAACAATAGCTACGTACAGTTGATGTCAGGTTTAATAGTTGGTTGGAAATATGCCATTTAATTGGGATTTTTACCAGCGATTTTGAAACGATCTGTTATTCCCCATTTAAGTAGATGAAGATAGATTAAGTCGATAGAGCTGTTGTCTTGCTTTGCCTGAAACAGCTGCCCGGAGACATTGCAAACATGGGCGCCGAGTGGCACGACTTCTGTAAATGGACTTTGAAAGACACAGACACCTGAAGCCAAAGTATCACACACATTTCAAATAGAGTGTCTTTGCAATGAACAGCAAAAGAAACATATTCTGCACTGTGAATGCATTTTCGAAGGTGTGATGCCAGAACCCCAGTTAAATTCCAGCACAAAGGGTGATTGATAAAAGAGAAAGTTGTATTTGGTTTATTTCATGGAACAAAAGACGAGGTCACTTACCTTTTCTGGTGATATGCAAGCATACCTCCTTGATGCAAACAAGTCCACTGATCTGCAGAACTACTCATCCTCAATGTAACCAACTGCTGGAGTCTCAAATGTGGAGTAGTGGTTGAGCTGGACACTGGCCCCTAATGCTTAACTACCACCATTCGCTCAAATACACAATACAGACACAGAGACGAGCTCTTGCCACGTTCGCTAAAATGCGAAAAAGGCATATTTCAAATCAATTCTGACATGGGCATAACGCACCTCGCCATCAAGTATCTGATCTGATCACTCTATGAAAAGTACTAAACTCAAGGTCTCAATGTACAGAAATCTAAAGTTTAAATGACCGGAGTCATCTATCAGAACAAAAAAGGTGCTCTCTAAAAATACATTTAATTTCTAATATTAGGGCACGGACCAACAAACCATAAACCAGGTTTTTCCTGACTGAAAATTAGGTGGAGGTGGTGCAATCCTGACTACTGCACAGTTGCGCATGTGTAGGCCTACCGTATCTTTAAGTGAATCATCTGCTTAATCTGAAACGATATTGCTATATTATCATACTGAACTATTTCTTACCTCTCTCACCATTATTTCCTTTCCTTTCTCTTCTTTCATTTTCCGTTTAGTCTATTACTCGTTGAATAATTACCTCAAAACTGATTTTGTAAACATTTAACTAGACATTACTTTTAACTTGCAATCCATCAATATTTTGTATTATTTAGGGTATATCTTTAGTAAATTCAGCTCATTCTTTATTCTGCAGTTCACTGTGCTTCAACTGATTTGCTGTTCGACGATTGATTCACTTACTGACTGACTTGTTTCAACCGTTTATTAAAGCTAATCCGTTCAAATGAATCCTCTCTTTGTGAATTGTACTGATAATGTTGTGTGTTGATACTACCAACACAACGAGAGAGCGGTAAGAGGCTGTTCAGGAGGTCACTACATCTGGATCTTAACTTTTTCTCAGCTAAATTGACGAATCGACTATTTTCATCTGCACTTATGATGGATCTCCTCGCGGTGTGTAAAGTGTAATCGCTGAGCCATACAGTAACTGCACAGCTGAAAACATTACACCAATTGGAAAATTAACATACACCTTTTAAGAAAATGAACATACTTGGCTGCGAAATAAACAATATTAACCAAAACAACCATAAAATAAAGCTGACAAGTCATAGCCTAAGGAATACATTTGTTGAAAACTGCAGTTCTTCTATCCCAAGGTTTAATCAGCGCCTCCGTGCTGATAACTAAACAGCGCCACCATAGTGACAATGGCGCTACTGCAGTCATAAATGAATAACCCACAGAGATCACTTGTTTGTTAGTGTCTTCCGTTATGACACCTGACTGACATCATTTTGTCCACAGTCGGAGGTGGCACGAAATTTGATGGAGACGACGGTCTCCAAATTCTCAGGCAGGAAAAACCCTGATAAATATCAGAGTAAATTCATTTTTCCAGTTCTGAGCTGCAAGATAAAATGTAAGATGAAATATCCGAGACTGGTTTTGTGGTTCAGAGTCACATATATAGTCAAAGTAGCACAGGTATATCTGTGCCAATAGCAACAAAACATTTTGTGGGTCAAAATTATAGATTTTTATATTAAGGCAAAAATAATGAGGATATTAAGTAAAGGTTATGTTTTGCTTCCAACCGTAAATATATCAAAACTTTTTGTGAGTGGATGCAGCAAAAATGGCGGGAAACACGCCTGCAAACTTTACTCGCGGCCTGCTACAACGTCTCTGATTAACAGATTTCCTCAATATTTTGCAGCCTCATATTCCAGAGTTTTAAATAACTGCATCTTGGCCAAATACTGTCCTATCCTATTAAACAACACATCAATTGAAAGCTTATTTATTTAGCTTTCGGATGTGTATTTTCAAGTTGTCCAGGGTCACATATGTCCTTATGCGTCACGGCATACCATACTCTTGTTTGAGCAATGCCACCATACTCTTTCATGATTCATATTTTTGTAAAAATTGTATGGCTTCAGGAAATAACTATATTAATAAAGTTTAACAGTACCTGGATATAAAATTGTCCAAAACTACTTGTGCATTTTAATAAAATTGGTTAAATAAAACCTGTTCTAAACTAATTTAACTTATTTTAAGTAAATTATTCCTTAAATGTGGCCTAAGGCTCATTAGCAATTTCTGTGCTGATACAACTTCTTGGTGTTACTAGTAAAATGTACAGCTATTGTAAAGAAAAACAACTATGACAATATTTTGCTTAAGACTCGGCAGATTGTTAGGCAAGTATGGCGTTGTGCACTTACCAAGTCTGAAGATGTTGTGTCCTTGATATTTGAAGTCAATTCATTTTTTCTTCCTTTCAGGCTTATAGTGACAGGGATCTAGCTACAAGGGTTTTAGGAAGAAAAGATTCTTCCCATAAATTCATACAAAGATAATTTTATAGCAAGCTAATTTTAAGGAAAAGCTAATCAAATGTATTAGTGAATATTTACTGCTGTTTTAACTAGCCTCATGCCGCCTTAGATTCAAATTCGACTCCGTCAGTCTCCAACATTCATCTGGAACATGCGCGTTGCTGACGCAGAAGTCAGCGTTCATAAAGCGTGCGTGTTGAGCAGGCCCTGGAGCCGGCATTCACGACGCAGGGGCTGTGGAGCCGATGCAAGAGTCCGTGTTATTCACAACCTATGCATATTAAGCACCACACGCATGCGTCATGTGGTCTTCCGGACATGCGTTTGAGACTGACGTGGAAGTCAGGAAATTGTTGAATATAGTTGATATTTAAGTTTGTTTGCGCACACGTAGTATCCTCGTCGCTTTATACATTTAAAGCCGAACCTGCTATAATGCGATTACAATAGGATTTTGGCAATACTGCGATTACACTTTAGCCCATGTACACGCCATCATTCGATTTAGATCAATATGAAGGTATGTAACACAATCGCATTTATGCTTCTCTGATCAAGGTCTGCAGGTGCTTCTGTCACGCACCTTAAGCGCAAATTCATGGCAAACATGACAGTCTGAAGTTTTACGGTCAACACAACTCGGTTTCAGTAGTCTCTGCTCCTAACCTTCATACATAAACAATGCTAACGCGAAGACCGCGTACATTACCGTTGTGGAAACATTTTACATCATATTTATAATAATAATAACCATAAAATACATCCACATAACACGGTTTGCATTTGACGCGATAAAACGATAGCCGTGGGTAGTTGTGGGTAATATCAGCCGTTAAGAGTGTGCATCGTTCTGCACTTTGAATTTCTACAGGAAGTAGTAGACCATCCGGGAATCTTTGGAATACTATTTTCAACATACTACGATTTGGGACATACTAGTTCTACTTTTGAATACTATTTGGACGAAAAGTATGCCGATTGGAACGCAGGGAATGTCTTTAGTCACTTTCTGGGCTTTGAATGTCAGTTATGTTGCCTTCTATGGGTGGGAGTCAGAAAGCTCTTAATTTGTGTTCCAAATATGAAAGAATGTCTAAGGGTTATCGTATGACTTTACGATAATTCATGGCAGAATTTTCATTTTGGGGCAGAGTATCAATTCAACTCTGGGGCTTATCAAAATATTAAATGCTTAGTAAAACACCATATACTTTCTTGCAGTTCTGTTTGATACAGAAGAACTTGTTGTTTTAAAACAGTATGCTGAACTTTGCACGCCTTATATTTTTTCTGCAGAAATACAAGGTAAGGTAGAGCCTCTAGGGTTCTCACTTTAGGGGCTCTGCCCCTAGTGAGTAGTGCACGGTGAAGTGATCGGAACTTCTCCAAAGTGTATGATTCACAAAAGATGTAATTACTGTGAAAATTATTGCGCAGATGTAACATAATACTTCATAAACTTCAGTGTATCATCAGAAAGAATTACTTAAGTGCTGCTTGAACCAGCTTATGTGACTCGATGCACTGACACATGAGGGCTTGGATTTTCTAAATGAAGATCATACTTTCAGCTAAAAAAACGTTTACTAACAATGCCACCTACACCTACAAACCCAAATTTTTCTTCTGATATATCTTCTGATATTTATACCAAAGTCTCTCAGTAACCATGAGACCAGTATTGGACACACTTGAAACACCTTTCGTTTAACAAATTCTGAAGAATTTTAATAAAATTAGAAGATTGTTCTTATAAAAGCCATCAGTCATACAATACAAAAAAAAAAGAAAAACATGGGACTCCTGGATAGGAAATGTGAGCAAGGTGTAGTCGGGTATTAGGAATGTGTTCTGTTACAGCGACATGGCCCAGCATAATCACCTTAAGGTATTTGGCTATTTCTTCAGTGCAATTCCACTCCTTCACCCATTGCAACAACAGAACAGCACAGGTGCATGAAGGATACACAGGCTCTCTCAAAGCTGAAACTGAAGAGTAAAGACCCGCTCAAACAAGAAGTGAAGTCTGTTCTGTCAAATACATCACGGTCATATGATTAGACGGCTCCATTATACAAATGGGTTTATCCTTGGTTGGCCAGATGCTGTCAGATGAAATGCATACAGTTCCTAGGCAACTTCAGTAAAGATGAAACCACACAGAAGTGGGTAGACACAAAGAGGGGATAGATCTTATGGTTGATCGAGTCCCAATGTACCCACCAGACACAACAACAAATGGAGGTCAGAGATTTCTTGAGCTTCTTTGATGTGAATACCTGGCACCTTCAGAGAATGTTAGCCTGCAACTTAATCGATGGTTATATAAAAGTTTCATGCTTCATTTTTTTAAATTACATTGCGTATAATAATCATGCAATACAAATAATACTAGCATAAACAAATTACTTACTGACATGCAAGAAAAAACTAATCCACCACCTACCAGTGCCAAAAAAGGGTTGTCAAACACCCAACATTGAGCTATTATTGGGACTGAGTAAACTCTAAAAACAATAAAACAAACATGTACAAAAATAAACTAAACCTCCATTACTTCTGCAAAATCATATGATTTTTTAAAATTGATTAATTAAATTTTTCACATCTACAGACAATCCCACAAAGGAGGAGGATACTTTGATAAACTTTACAATTTTCTTGATGAACATTAAAACTTTTTATTATGCTGCTTTAAGAGCCAGGGCACGGATGAACCATAAAGGGATGCACCGAATGTTCAGCAATTGAAAATAGACTAAAAAAGTTTGGTGTCGTGTGATATGATCAAGCAGCAACCAGCGAAAGAGAGAGCGAGGCTCGTGCTTTATTAATGCAGCAAACGTGTTGACAGTGCTTGGAGAATTTTTAAGTGTCAAGAGAAAGACATAGCACAGAACTTGAGTGCCGGAGAAAATTTCTGAATGAAAGTGTTTTTACTGTTCGGTAACTTGTGTACTTCAGACTGGAGCGGGCGGTCTGACTGTAGCCCGGCGCTCGCGACATTCAATGACATCATACAGTGGTCGCGTGCACGCAGTTCCCTGTACTAAACAACTTGTCAAAGTATGTTCTGTGCATCCCGGCCACGAGTGCACCTTCTGAACAGTCAGCTTTTGTTGGTGGAGTTTGGAGGAGAGAGACGTGAGCCGAAATGGTTGCCAGTCAGTTTTCTTCAGTTTTTTTTAAAAATAATTTTGCCATGTAGCCTATAATAATCCAATGACCATTCTGTGTATGCAATAGTGCAGTGGTTCTCAACCGTTTTTGAGTACTGGACCCCATCATATCTCAAACCATCCTCATGGACCCCCAACCCCTGCGCTCACACCTCATCCCATTTACTTTCCCCAGTAGAACAACATATTCCACTAAATTAGGAAAATAAAAAGATTAGTAAAGTTAAAAATATTATATTTGTTAAGTCAATAAATGTAAGCTTAATTAAAAATTACACGTGACCATTCAATGTTATTCAGTTGCATTAAAATGACACAATATCACAATTACATCGCCAAAACATTCCATTTCAGTATCTCCAATAAACACACTTAACTGCAGTTTATTCTTTTGACAATTTGTCAACAAGGACTTACACCAACCATTACTGATCAGTTACCGTTATACTGAAAAGTAACCATTATATAATGTATATACATAATATATGGACTTTGAACTCCATATTCGTGATGCCTGCGAGTTTCTCAACTTGCCCTGACCGGACACATTCCTTACAACCGATCTGACTCGAAACCGCGCCGAAGAGACCAATCGTTCCGGTGTCAGAAACAGACGAGTGATCTAACAGATTGCTGCTTGCACATGAACACTTTCACAAACTAGAAGGCCTCCGTTACACTTCTGAGTTCTGATGGATCCGCGTGTTGAACTGATGAGGTGTAACGGAGGCCACACTGGTTATTGCTAAGAGCTGAAGTGTGGTTCTGCGTGGTACTTCAAAGAAAAGACTTTATGCCGCGGCGGTGCGCAGAACCACCTGGCATATGACATTAAAGCTACTAAGTAGGCTACTGCAAGAGCAAATTCAAAAGCAAACAGATAAGTCGACTCTCTCTGAAAGGTTTGTTTGAGTCAGACATGCGCGGAAGCTGCATAGGCTATATGATTTGGTTTACATGAACCGTCCCTGCAGAGTGAGTTAACATAATTTATGAACACAAGTAACCAGTCAATTTGGCAATTAATTTGACTGCAATAGAAGTCTTGGTTGATTTTTATCTGCGTCTGGTGGGTATTAATGTCAAACCCTGAATGCAAGATAATAAATGACAAAACATTTTTAAACGGTTCTAGGGACCCCCTGCAATGATGCCACAGACCAATTGGGGTCCGCGAACCCCGGTTGAGAAACACTGCAACAGTGGATAAATTGGCGAAATAAATAGAAGAAATACAAGCAATGTTTGCCCAAGCGTTTCGTTTTTATTCGGCTTCGCCCAAGAATTTTCATTTCGGTGCATCCCTAGTAGTATACTGTAACACGTGCGTTTTTGCCAACTGTTTACGTTCAGATAAGACTACTTTCACGAGGATACATTGTAATATGGGCATTTATTTTGACACTTCACATCTTCATACAATGCCACTCTAGAGAAGAGTTGACAAGACAGCCCATTATCAACTTTTATGCTCAAATATAGGCGCAAGCCATCAAGTTTTAGTACAATTCGCTTTTGTGCCATTGACAGTTAGGTAGGGTTAGAGAAGAAGCTTTAGTATGGAATTATTTCCACATGTTACAAAATACGATTTAGCTACCTTTGAAAAAGCTACAAAAAGGCCAGCCTATTAAACCCCAGCTTGAAACTCAAGGAAACTGCCATTCTTGTGCGCAGTATGTCTTAAATCACTGGCGAATAGTCTGAAGATGATGTCTGAAGATGATACTTTTAGTAGATAAATTGCTAAAATCCAAACCCGAAGATAGTCACGAACAAACCTGTTAAGGGAAAAAGTATAGAAAACCAGCACAACAGACAAAACAGTTTTCCACAATGCATGTGTAAAACAACAAAATTGTAGTTACCTTCATGTTATTACTAACCTGACTGCATTTGCCATGGGATTTAAATCACTTTACTACAAATGAAGTCGATTCAATCACACTATCACATTAAGATTACAATTAAGGTGCTAGTCATAATGGTAGTATGAAAACACATTTTTTAAAACATTTCATACATTGATTGCCATTGGATCAATATTAATGCCGACATAAATTGTCAATGTGTAAATTATTAGAATGCATGAAATTAACTACGTGCAAAAGATGTGCTCAACTTTCATTACCATGCATTCCTATTTTATAGACTAAATTCCTGTAACTTCTTATTTGATTAAATCGTCAAAGTTGTCAAGACAGAAAAACTACATACAAGGCATTGGAAATGATGCTCTTCAAAGTAACCTTTGGACTCACAGGGCTTGGTCCATTTTTAAGTTTTTGAGTTAAAGACCATGAGAAGTAATATTGTGGATGTGCATAGCAGAGCGCATTTCAAGAAAAGTGTAAAATGACAGCTTTACCTCTGCATGTGAATTTTGAGTTAAATCTAGGTATCACAGAAAATTTCCTTAAAGGGATACTTCACCCAAAAATTAAAATTCTGTCATCATTTATTCTCTGAGTTGATCACAATCTGTATACATTTTTTTGTTCTGATGAACACAGAGAAAGATATTTCGGAAGAATGCTTATAACCAGACAGATTATGCCCCCCATTGACTCCCATAGTACGAAAAATTACTTTTGTTCTGCTGAACACAAAATACATTTTGAAGAATGTAGGACAACAAACATTGCTGGGTCAGTTTTGACTACCATTGTATTTTGACCTATTTACATTTATGCATTTGGCAGATGCTTTTATACAAACCAACTTGCATTGCATTATCCTATACAATCATTTCTAAGTATGTACTATGGTAATCAATGGGGGGGCGAAATGTTTCTGATTATAAACATTCTTCGAAATATCTTTCTCGGTGTTCATCAGGACAAACAAAATGCATATTTGGAACAAATTGAAGGCAAGTAAATAAGGAATGCATGATAAACTATCAGCCATATCGGTATCGGCCGATAAATGGTCGTTTTTAGTGTTATCGGTATCGTTTAATTACATTTAGACCGATAAATGATTTTCTCTGGTTAAACCACTTCAGCTGTACGCTTCTCACAGTTAAAATCCAATACATTGCAGTCTTTCTGTCATGATCATTCACTTACTGTTCTTAGCAAAACATTGTTAGGTGTAGATGTAGGTACAGTGTGTAGATATTTATAAATGTGTAAATTGTAGGAACAAAAGCACAACGTTTAAGGCCGATTGATGTCTGAATGGTTTCTCCCTTGACACCAGTTAGACATGTGGCTATTAAGAACACTTTTCTGGGTTGCTCTGGAAGAACATCAATAATTAGTTTATTAAATAAACATACCAGAAAAGTTTAATAGTTAAAGAACCTATAACTAGTGTAAAGTAGCCTTGGTACTAATGGTAACCTTGTTTTTCTTTTGTTTCGGTCTCGGAAAATGTTATATTAATATTTAGATAAGTATATATATATATATCGGCCAATATATCGATTATAGGCTTCCAGTGTTAAATAATTATCGGTTATCGATATCTGCCAAAATTAAAAAGTAAATGATGACAAAATTTCCTTTTTGGGTGAACTTTAAGATTCCATAAACATACTTGACTCAATTTACAGAAAAACGATCCAAAAAGCTGTGCAGTGAGTAAACATCACTCTCTGATCTCAAGAGATGTATGAGCAACAGAAGCTAGACACCATTTATATTGCATCTATATAAACATACAATCTTTTAAAATGTAAATTTTCTACACAGACAAGATTAAAATAATCTTATTTAAATAGGCATTCAGTTACTTTCAAATGGAAAAAACATGTTATTCAAAAAAGCTTGTCATAATTTCTATTGCAATAAAAATCTTATTTCTTCACTTTGTGGCTGACATTTAGTGAGCCAGCATGGGTCTTTGACGGATCACAGTTGCTCAATCCAACCCACTCCCTCCCTTCTTGCTGTTGACAAACAATTTGATTTCGTTTTTTCTTCAGTACATACAAAAAACATGCAACCAAATCTATAAGGTCGCTTTAAGAAACAAAATGATACGCAATAATAACATTGCATGTTTTCACACGCAGGCAAATGTATCTAGAGGTACGTGATGCCAGATCAAGCAGAAAATGCAGGACAGATCTGAATCCTAATATATTTGACTCCGACTTTAATATCTTAAATGTGCATCTCAGGACAATTTATTAAAAGGAGTTAGATGGTTGAACTTCTTTCTTGAAAGCTTTCAATCCACCTGTACATTCTGTGAATGAGATGTTTACGGATCAAAGACTGCTTTTGTTCCAAATGGAAGAGATTGAAGATCCAAACATTGAATTATTTTTCTATAAACAACTTAAATACAAACTGCTTACAGGAATATTAATATATCAAATAGTTAATGTAACCGTACAGAACATTTAAATGAAAAAAAACGATTAAATAATAAACACCGACCAATTTATTTAGTTATTTTCTTTAGACCGTCAATATCTGCAAAATTGTACTAGACAGGTAACAACTGTAAATGTTTATTATGAACTTGGCATTCCATGTTGGAGAAAGGAAACAGACTTGATGACTTTTTTTAATGCTAGCTCAGTAACGGATTGATCATTGTAGACCAAAATGTTAAAGGTGGAAGTGTTCAACATCAATGAAAGGTCGGAGCCAAAGGCAAGTGTAAAAAAACACACTTGCAAAAAACATACTGAATTGCGAAATCCAGACAGACAGAATTTAATGTATAGCTCAGAATGGCTTGGAAATTGACTAACGACAACTTGATGAAAAGTTGCACTTAACAGCTAATCAAATACGGATTGTGATATAGCTGCTGTTTAAATATGTAATCCATTTGTTCTGCATGTCTAAGTAAATGAGTGACGTGGTTTCGTGTACTACATCTCACTATATGGAGATGTGAACTTCAGAGCTGCTCTAAGTTTACTTGGCATTCTGAAGCTTCATTTGAGAAAAGCTATTAAACACACACCGAGGGTCAAAGATCCGGTTAACTTGCAAACATTATGCAACTATAGTTGCCAAGTATATTATTTTGTAGTTTCAACTAAAGTAAATTGATCAACTGATAGTAAATATTGAAGTATACTACAATATTTGCTAAAGATTCGAAAATACTAAAGTATAAATTAATTTTTCACAAACTATAAATTTACTATATTACAGTATTTTTTAAGCCGGCAAAAATAATACTACTGTAGAGTAAAAAACTGAAAACATGAAATTTCAGACAAATTAAAACCGATAAATGGTTTTTGAATTTTTTTTAAAAGGGTCCTAATCGTGCATTTTTTCTGTTGCGTTATGCTGAAATTAAGTCAAAAGCATGGAGAATAAAATGTTACTAGCCAAAGGTAAATCTCCAGTGTGTCAGTTTCATCTTAGACTTTTTAAAATTAAAACTGTGCCAACAACAACCGAATGGGGTTTGGGAAAACCAACTGTACTCTTTATTGAAAATGTACATGTATTAGTTTAAATGTGAATGGCAAAGAACACAGCCATAGAAAGATCAGAACAACTCACAATATTCACCAGTATAACACAAATAACATGATGACAAGGTATAGACTAGTAGGAAGGGAAGTTACATATTGGTAGCACCAAACTAGTGCTGATTTGAGCCGTTTTATTAAACCTATTAAGAATATAAAATAAAAATGCAAAGAAAAAAGGGTCTTCAGGAGTCTTCAGGCTAAAATTGCAAGAAAATTCTTGAAACTTAAATACATCAATTCTGACACCAGAAATGCCTCTGGAGTTCCACACACAAAATCTGCTTTAAAGTGCCAGATCAGAAGCGTGGCTTCTTGGCAGGCCCATCAAATTCCTCACGGACCCTGCCATATCCTGGGTTTCCAGCACCCATGCCCCTTGGACCCCCTTGTGGGAAACGCTCATTGCGCTACATGGATCATCAGTTATATATCAGTCGGGAGGATTTAATTTTGTAGAAATTATGATGTTTCCATGGGTAGGGGAGAAATTCAACAGAGGTCAATAAGTTCCATGAGTTCATATTATGAGCAAAGTGTTTTAAAAGCGGGATCCAAGGAAAACAATCGGTGTAACAGTTCCAACACGCAGATCCACGGTGCCACAGGTGACATAGAAAAAGGAAGAGAGGGTAATGTATTCATTAGTCAAATCCTATAACATTTCACTTTGAAAGCGCAGGTTTGATAAACACTACAGCATAAAGATACTGAAGACATTTGCATGGGAGATTAAGTGCAAATGCGGTAATGCTTGTGATGTTCACTGTTTAATGCCTCAAAGCCATTAACATGGCAGTAGCCGGGTTTCCTTCCAAAGTTGTGAATTTAGCTTGCGCGCAAAATTGGAATATCGTATTAAACTTTTGCGAATAAGTACAGACAAAACGGTCACTTCCTTATAAAATGACACTACTATATACAAAATGTATTTATTGGCTTCTCTTTAATTACTTGCTCCTCAAGCAAGCAGACGAAACGCCATAAATGGCTTTACTGGATGCCTGCTGTTTGGGAACGCAGTCGTGACCGTTCTGGGAGGCAATTCCAGAAATACTTTGACGACTTCGCTCAGGCATTTAAGAAAGACCGTAACATTTCAGATCCTGTGCAACAAGATCGCTACTTTGGTTAGTCCGGTTATGCCGTCCCAAAGTGCAGTTACAGGACTTTTTATAGGAATTTATTCAGCAAATGCGTTTCATATCTCCCATTATTCGCATTAACCCTTTTTCGCAAAAAAGAAAAACGACCTCAAGCGAGCGTAATTTTTTTGGTGAATTAAGGGTTTCTATTTCAAAATTTAGCGTTTCCATCACTAGTTTCTGATGCAAAACTTCAAAATGCGCATAAAACCAGGGTGAGAGAAACCCGGCTAATAAGGCTGTTTATGTATTATACTGTAATAAATACCTCATAGCCATCAGGGCAACTACCAAGAGTATGAATCGAAATCAATTTGTTTAAATGCAAATATTGCTTTGTTTTTTTATGCCTAAATTAAAAAAAAAGTAAAAAAATGTTTCAATGCCATTTTTCAATGACTAAGGGCAGGCACACACAGCGAATTTCATATTGATTTGAGAAGATTAGGGCCAAATTTGTGCTTTGCCATGTGTCGTTTTTCGAGAAGTGTATGTGGAAAGCGATTAGCCTCTTAAAATCAAACAAATTTCTGACGTCAGAAACAGGGTTTCACTGTTGAAGCAGAGCTACATTTGTTTTTCACATAAAGTTCAAGTCACGCATAATTCAAGTTGAAGCACGAGGATTGGACTGCACAGTGTGAACACATAAATCCTAAACTTTGCCTTCACAGGCATGTGATTATACAGTGAAAATATTTTAGAAATTGTCACAGAAATCGAACAGTGCATGTGGGCCTTACCTGAAAGGTGGTAAAAAAGTGATTTGTGATGCATTCAATAAACATTAAAATTTTTGGTTTTACTTTTTGGTTTAAAAGACATGAATGAAAAAGATTAAGATCACATACTAAGACGATTAACCTCGCCCAATTAAAAAAACACTTGTTAGACCATGAAACTACAATGCAGGTTACTTCAAAATGAAACATCAAATGTTTCCTGACAGTGCAGGGTCACGCTGCACAATGCTTCCTAATGCAAATGCCAATCCAGATTGACAATACAAGAATATTCCAGTATTCAGATTATTAGTGATGCACCATAATTTAAGACACATAAAATTCAGGCAAAAACGTCTTAAACACCATTTAACAGCAGAGAAAACATTGCTGAACAGTAGAGATGGGTATAACGATACACTCAGCTCATGATTCGGTATATTTATCGATGCTGGGTTCACGATATGATACACGACACAATATTTTGAACAAATTTAATTCAAATAACATTTATTTTCAAAATATTAACAATTTCAGTATTAAATTGTACGTGAACAAAAAAGTTAAAGAATTGTAACATTTTAAGGCTTAAACTCCTGTATTGCAGGTTTGTCAGATTTTTTTAAAAATTTAACATGAAATTAGAACCAGTGTTAATTTTGACAGCATATTTTGATTTAGTTTTATTCATAGTCTTTTTACTAAAATGAAATTTAGTCTTAGTCATCCCCATCATTTTGTTTTAGTCGACAAAATCTACATTATATTTCGTCTTTGTCTGCGCATCTATACATTTTTGCATTGCGAAATATCATCCTACAAAGACTCGTTACACCCTTAATGAGTATCGTTAAGATTTTAACGGTATTACTTTTACAGATTCTGCTTTTCAGTCCAATTCTTGAACGTTGTTACGTGTTATTATACGCCGCATGCTCCTATGGTACCTAAAGCAGAACTGAAAAGGGCAAGAGTTTTTCAACTGGGTGAGCTCTCATAATTTGCCCCGGTGGCTCATTTAATACCAGGGATATAATATATATAGAAAAACTGTTTATGTTTTTATTTAAGTCTGTGCTTACAGGGGGTTTTGCACCAACTGGAAAAAAATTCACATTAAAATGACAATTTATTCTAAAAAAAAGGCTAACTAAAATGTGCACTTTTAGTTTTTAGCCGAGACGTTTTGGCTAGGAATTTTCTTTTTGGTGCATCACTAATTGCTGTAATATACTCACATATTTCTTCTACTGCCAAATCATTTGGAACAATTATTGATCATTTAAAGTCACCAAGAAACTGCATTTGCAAACCAATTTACTACTACAGATCTGTAGCGTTACTACAAAACCACTTAAGGACAGTGCTACCAAATAATCATTCAATAAAAGCAGCTTTATATCAGAATATAGCCAGACCTGAAAGAAGCAAGAAACTAGGGGTAGGCCGATACCAGTTTTTCCTTTACCAATCCGATACCTGAATTGTAATAATCGGCCAATACCGATCCGATAATAGTACTGCATTTTATTGTATTGAACAAAACTATAACGTATTATTTTTTTTTTGACTGAACATGTATGCTTCATAATGTAGTGCAATATTTATATAATGAATAATTTTTTTCAAATTAAAACCACTCATGAAGTACAGATACTTGAAAAATGTACTTGAGTAAAAGTGAAAATACTTCACTAATGTACATCTCTGCTCTAATGTGAAGTGGCACAAAAGGGTCCATGCCCATCCTGGCTGCAGAATGATGCACTTAAAGGATCCGCTTCTCTATCCGTATTGCGTATTCTGGGAGCTGGACGATGCGCTTAAAGCATCCGCTCCGTGCGCATTCTGGGTGCAGAATGACACGCTTAATTCATTCTCTTATTTACACGTACTATGCGCATCCCGGGCGCAGAATGATGTGCTTATATCCACCTTGATTCGCTTAACGCACATTCTTCTGAAGAGTTACAACACAAAGATAAGAGATATGTTATGCGTTTTACATAAAGTACATTGCATCCCTCTAACACTTTACTGAGCCTTTTAATCAGAAGTTTAGTCATTGGGTCTCATTCATGAAAATTATTTTGTGTAAATCAATCATTCAAGTCATTCTAACAAATTTGAGGATTCATGAAAATGTCCGTATTTTCAAATTGTTAGTTGGTACGAAAGAAATGTACACCTGCTCCACACCACGTGTAAATAGTGCGTAAAACCGCACTTAACGTTCTGTATTCTTTTAGACGAACCATGACATTGCATTTTGATGCACTTTGTATCAATGATATTTCACAAGTTCTTTTGCCCTGTGCTTTAGCACTTTTACTTCTTAACTTTGGGTAAAACACAGAGCTCAAAACTTTTCACTTTTTTACACAGCCGTCCAATCACAGTGGAGAAGAGGCATGACAAAAACTACATTGACCAACCATCATACACAACAATGGAGAAGTTAATATAAATAGTTACTGCATTTTCATATTAATTAATATTCTTTAAAATATGATACTAGTACAAGTAGGCTAACTGTTGTGGATATTCTAAATCACAGCAAACAACGCATCTCTGGAATAACGCGCAGTGCCTCCAGAGCGTTCTCAGGCGCCACCAGCCGGTCGTTTTCAGAAGAGCACCATGTATTATTTTAGCAGGCTAAAAACGCTTTGGAGAACACAGTTTAATTGATTAAATTATCGGTAAGCATATACTCTATTAGTATCTTATGCATTTATTCAATATAATGAAGCCAAACCAGAAAATGAAGTCAAGAGGATTCCGGCATTCCTAAATACGTAATTTGCGTAGCTGTAATTCATAGGCGGGGATTATGCCAATTGTGAATGAGAGTGCATGCGTGCCCTGTTTACGAGTGATTGGAATTCATTAATATACACACACACACTTTACTATCAAATCAGAGGTTTACGAAGTATTTGGGAATCAGGAGGAAGGTTTTCGGGAATGTCTGTTTTACACGCAAATTACTCAGAATTCACTCATATATTCACAAATTTTTCATGAATGAGGCCCATTGTGTGTGACTCGTTTTACAGAGACCACTTCCAATGCTTTAATGCAATACACCCATCAGTGATGAACCAACTCCTGCAAAATGCAGTCCCTTTAAACAGATTTGGCAGAATAATTGGAACATCTTGGAAAAAAAAAAGAGTCCGGATTGTCACCAAACACTAGAAAATGCTGAATGGAAAATGACAGATGACTGCAGTAGCGGAGTTTTCATGAACTTAATCTTTTGTTTTCTCCTCACATAAAGCTATCGAATGACAAGATTTTTTTTATTCAGAGAATGAAAACTCACACAGTGGTTTACTAATAGTTTAACCTTCTTAAAAGCGTGATAATATTATTCAGCACAGCACAGGATCGGATATTGGATCGGTCCGCCACTTCAAATACCTGATTCAGCAAAAAATGTCTTTATCGACGGATACCAATCCAGAGTATTAGGATCGGCCCACCCCTACAAGAAACCACTAGTTTTTTTTGAACCAGTGTACACCAGTGAATTGTGCACAATAAGACTCATTTTCTTTACTATAGTAAAGAGGATCAACATTGATCATGTTTAGGAGTTAATTATTTCACTTTATCATTAAAATATGCAGAATTTAAGACCTTTATTTCAAAACATACCATCTTCAAAAAGAATCATACAGGTCTTGCTGCTGCTGTTGAGAAACGGCAATGCACTTTTCTTTCCAAGAAAAGGCTTATCATTAAGCTCACAGTTTGTAATAAATTATCTCAATCGCATAGATGGTAGATCTCTATCTAGATGCACCAAAACGCATATTACAGATGTTCTTTAAGACAAATGCTTCAAAACTTTGGAATAACTTCAAATTAGAAATCCAGGAAATTACACCACATTATACACACACAAAATCTTGGGGAATGAGAAAGTGTGCCATGTTGTTTGCTATAGCAACAGTCCCCAGTAAAAAACTGCCAAACTCTCTCTTCACACCAAACAGGGTCAAGCCCTACTCCATTCTTGCCAACCAAAATTAGCACAACTCAAAAACAGGTGTCAACCAACACCAGCTCCTTAAAAGCTCAGCCATGTAACATTTAGTTACTTTACTCCACATTTTGTGAACAAGCTGCTTTGAAGTCTATCTGCACTAAAAGCCTCTTATGAACCTACTCTCAAAACTACAAAAAGTAAATTTACAAGAGTGCTCCTTAAATAGAAAGAGCAGTTTCATATGGGCACCAGTGCAGCACTGATATGACTGGAGGGGGCTGTAACAGGGAAGTGACCAAAGCAGTGTTCACCACAAAAACAAGCACAGCATTTTATAAAGCATTGTTCCACCACATTTTAAATACCACGAGGCCTTTCATTAAAAAAAAAAAAATGCCACATTGCTAATGCCAAGACTACACATCAACACAGAGCATACGTGTGCCTGTCTGTATTTGCAATTAAGACAGGGCTTACAAATCAATAAATACAAGTAAACTGTTGCATTTCTTAGACCTTAGTACAGACAGACTTGCAAAACAAAAGTGGCTGAGCTTCAGTACTGACTTTATTAGTGCTAATTGTTGGTGGCAATACAATAAAATCATAACTGGATCAAATCACATTGTCCAAAAGTTTCCAATCCCAAACCTGACATCAAATCTTTGACAGCTAAGCAACAAATTACGGTTCTTATGAACCACAACAGCCACATAACACACACACACACACACCATCCACTTTCTTTCATATGAGAAATACATTACCATTTCGTTGGACGCCATGCCCCCTGCTGCTGCTCCCCCCAACCCTTGATGTGCATCAAAGTTCATTCCAGCCAACTGGAACTTCTGGTTAGGGGATCCATATGACATATCTGATACACAAAAAACATTATTATTATTATTATGAACTGAACGTGGAAAGAATTTAAGTTAAAACAACAAAAACAATAACTTTTAAATATATACTCTTAACTCTAAACCGTATTTTTTCTGAGCAATTCTAATACAAATCTTACCAGCCAATCCCAGGCCTCCACCAGTATTCATCCTCATCTCCCTTTCCCTCTGTAGAAACACACACAAAAAAATACTTTAATGGCTTAATCAACATGGCATTATTATATTAAGAACAACCTGACAGCAACACTTACATTGTCCATGTAGCCACCCATTCTGTAATTCTCCTCGCGCTTGCGTCTCATCTGTTCCTCGATCTCCCTCTGACGCATCATCTCCTCCTCTCTTCTGCGGCGCTCCTCCTCTTGTCTATGAATGAGAACAATTGGTCAGCGATATAAAAAGGGTGAGACAAAGAAAGGACTATTATCAAAACTGCACCACAACAAGACATACCTGAGCTGCATTTCCTTTCGTTTCTGCATCTCTTGACTATGCATCTCTTCCATACGTCTGAGCTCCTCTTGACGTCTAAGGAGGTCTATTAAAAAAAATAATTAAAACAACCCATTAGATTTCATAGCATAAATTTATGCTGATATAAATTAAGCGTTATACTCGCCTTGTCTGAGCATGTTTGCCTGATGCTCATGGTAGGCATCTTCCATCTCTGCTTCCAGCTTCTCACGGGCTTCACGGATGTTCTTCTCTACCTGCTGCCTCTGTTGTTTCTCCATCTCATCAAGGGACTTCCAGCGCTGAGAATATTCAAACTCAAACGTGCCAGGACGGGCAAATCGTGGAGGCTGCTCCCGTTCCCTGAAAAGAAAAAAGCCCATTTAATAAACTCAAATATATCAAATAAGTTAAACCGGCTAGAAAACATCTGTTACTGGTGCCACATGCTACCCCCACCCAAATCATTACACCATCTGTCCAGCTTGATTTACATGATAAAGACCAGAAATAGTTTTAAACCACAAGGGAGATAAAAACACTGGGATGTACTCACAGAACAAAGTGATAACTCAACATAGCTTACTTTTGATAAGTGGGGTTCTTCTGCGCAAGCTTCTCAGGCAAACCATCCTCCTCATCAAATTGCTCTAATAATTCAACGACAACTGGACGGGGCGCCCTAACAAAAGACATGCAGTAGCATCAAGACATTTTCCAAACATTCAGTAAAACATACTGCTTCATTGTACAAAGAACTCCGTCTTACGATGTGAGAAGGAACACTCCATCATTAACACGATCCATTGCCTTCCGAGCTGCGGGTTTGGAAGAGAACTCGACAATGCCTTTTCCTGTTGAGCGGCCACGATCATCTACAATAACTATAGCTCTTTCCACTACTCCAAACTGAGAGAAGGCCTCATCCAGCAGCTCATTCGAGACAAAGGGGGATAAGTTACGCACAGACAGTGCAGCAGAGTGAGTGGCAAAGCGAACTCTGAGAGGTCTGCCTTTCATTGGAGTATCATCCAGCTCGGCTTTCGCAAATCTCAGCCAAGGCACGAGATTCCTATAAATAAACAGATTGATTAGGATTTGAATGTGTATGCATTTACAGAATCCAGCAGTGCAAAGGATCATTTATAGGACAGCCAACATGCAGTGACTATAACTCTTACCAGTCTTATGAAGCCGAAACCTTTGCTTTGATTGATGAAGACCTCACTGGGGTCTCCAAATTTGGCAAACAACCTCCTGAATTCTACATCGGTGATGTCGTTTGGCAGATTGCCAATGAACAATCTGCAACGTTGAGTATAGGTTTTTTCCCCAGGTTTGCGAAGCAAAGATAACGTTGCCTTCAACTCCTAAAATACAAGATAAAAAATGAATATGCAGGTTTAAAATACTGTCTCTAAACCATACGCGTTTAAAATTATTTTAAAACAGGCGAATATTCGAGAGGCCTCGCTTCTACCATCAATAATCCTGCTACAGATTCAAACGCTTTTGCAACACAAACATAACCTACTTTTACAACAGACAATGCCGTGCTAAGCCTTTAAAATGTTAGCTAAATAAAATACAAACACGCAAGGTTAACAAAGATGACTAACGTTAAACGTTTTGCAATTTTCCACATAAAAAGGACATCCAATTGATCCCTACCTATTGTTTAAAGCGCCTACAAAATGGCGGATCTGCCTCAGCAACGCCATTCAACCGAAAAACATTTTAAACCATAATCTCACACACAGCTTGCTCAAACACCAATTTTTCGCTATAAATGACTGTTTCCGGTAAATTCTTAGTTATATACCTGAGAATGAGACAGGTCTTCGTTTTTCAGATTTTGTTGTGGCTTCTGCTCTGGAGCTTTCTTCGCAGGCTGAACATGCTGTTTCTGGCCATTCCCCATCCCACCTCGAGGTGGGTTTTGTTTAGGCGGGTTCTGTGGAGAACCGAGGTCCGGGCTCTTTATGACGGGGTTAATCTGGGGCGGTGGAGACTGAATCTTCGGCGCAACGTTAGCGGGAATGGCAGTCTGGGGTGTCGACGGGGTTTTAATGTTGTTAGCCTGCTGGGCCAAAGTTGGGCCCTGGGCTGGGGGCGACTGAATGGCAGGCTTATTCTGGACGGGTTCTTGCGGTTTCTGAGGCGTAACGTTAGCTGCTGGATTGGGTGGATTCCCCTGGTTTGCCTTAAATCCACCACCCAAATGGCCTCCACGGTTTTGAAAAGGTTGCTGGTTTTGATTCCGAAAGTAGGGGTTTCCCATTGCACCACGCATTCCCATTATTCCTCCGCGGCCTCGTTGCTGGAATCCTCCTCCGCGGTTACGGGAACGGTCACGAGACATTATCACGCTATTGCTGACTCGAAAGGGGTTAAGAAAATGATATATACGATTAAAAACACACGGTGGTCAAGAACTGCCGATAAATACCGTTGAGGAGTGCGTCTTCTTCACTCGCACAATCGGCTTGTAAAATGGCCGTGCTGGTGCTGCGGTGATGAAGAGCATAGAAGTGGGAAGGCGGATGAGCTCACGAGCCTCCGCCCCAAATCAAATCCTTAACAGCCACTGACGTTCTGGCGCACTCTAGTGGCGCGTGAGGGTTTGGATCACACGTTGGCTGTGTCCGAAATCGCCCACTATACCCTCATTCACTTTTCCATTCATTAGTTCACTAATATGTCCACTTTAAGGAGCGGGTGAAAACGAGGGAGTAAATTCGGACACTCGGTGCACTGGAAATGCTGCGGGCGCCATCTTCTGCCGAGACGCGGGAATTCATTCAGCGCGAGCATCACGATAGATGGCAAGCAGAGTGTACATCGGTTGTGCCATATATATATATATATATATAGACGCCTCATTGTCCGCTGGATCGTACGTCAACGCCGCCGCCATATTAGTGAGGGCAAAAGCTGACTATAAAGACATACGAGTGAATGGTTGAGCTGCCGTTTTCTGGATAATAACACATCGTTTTCATTTCTCAACTAATTTCAATACTTTTCTATATAGGTGGAGTGCGCAGAAACCTTTTGGCTCCAGTTAAAGATGGTTATAGACGTGAAAATGTATTTATTGTCATACGGAACTGTGAAAACTCAGGCTTGTCAAGCAATGGTTTAGGCTTAATAATTGTGTACACACAATTAATAATGTGAAATAATTTAAGGTAGAATAGATGCACATAATCAGAACAGCTCGTGCACTTTAAAATCCTGGGAAAAACCTAAACAATTCGTCCATACTTTATGACTATATTCTGCTATTTCATACTAATAATGCACGGCAGTGTTATTTGTTTTACTATATCACATGCATCATGTTTTACTGCTGTAACGGTTTTACTGGATTATTTAAAAGAACATCTTTTATCTTTGAAAATGTCTAAAATTACAACAGAAAAAGCCATTTCCAGAGTGAAAAACATTAGTTTTTGTTTAATACGTAAATTAAACTATATATTACCCTGGATGTTTTGTTAGATGATTTAAATAAATCTCAGAAAACAATCTCTGTCTGTGTTTTATCTAGGGTCGCCAACTTTGTCACTATGAAATACGGGACAAAATTTGACCTGTGCAGCAGCTCTAATTAGCATATACATGACGTCATCACGTCGTATTTGGGTTTACTCTCTAAACGGTTACATTACAGTATTGTACAGGATTTTCATATTTTAACACAACTAAATGCACAATAAAGCTGTTCTCGTTTACATATTTTCAGTTTCTGGATTCAGAAATGAATAAAATTGTAGGCTACGCGTCCGTCTGGGTAACAAACTGTGCATATGTAGCCTACAGACGAACTACACTCATGTTACTATGCACGTTTCTGTCAAAAAAGTTGGTAAACACTGCTTCGTGCGTGCCATCTGTGTGTGTATGCTTGCGTGAGAGCCGTTTTGTGCATTCTCGAATTTAGGATATTTGCCACCGAAGACCTGGCAGAAATAAATGTTCCTGGGTAACAGGAATGTGATATGATATATCATTCCTGTTATTTCAATGACTTTAAACATTTCATAATATTAAGTGTTTGCAACTTAAGTTTAAGTCATTTTTTCATTGGCAATTATTCTGCTCTTATAACACAAACAGTGTACATTTTAAAGCTATAAGCAAACTGGTCAACATGGGCCCAGTTTACACATAGTTGTCAACAAATCTATTACCCCCAGGAATTTCCCCCTCAACCATCCCAAAAATGTTTTGGGTCTTCATCAAATTATCAGCCTCATTAAGAGCCCATCTGGGAAGTTCAATTTCGTCGATTTCCTTTGAGGATCTGACTCTGACTTTTTTACACATTTTTTATCTCATTTATGCTAAAATGCAAACATTATGTTGGTCATACACATGTATTTATAAATAATATGAACTCATGTTAGGATTAGCTTCTGCCAAAAAAAACAATGCGGGATTTAAACAAATATTATTGCGTTTTTTTACTTCCTATTGCATTTTCATGCAATGCCATGATGCAGTTATAAAATTAAGATCTTTTTAAAATAAAATCATGCTATTTTTCCTTCAGAAATGCAGGTTGTGCTCTTGGTTGTTACTAATGAGTTACTGATACATTAGATTGCTTCTGTCACGTCTGAGAAAATCAAACCCTTATGATTACTGTCATTAGTAACTGATACAGGTTTAACACATACAATAATTAATTTGTTTTGAACAATTGTTTCTGCTCAGTGCACCCGTGAGTTTTCTCCCATCCCGGAATGATTTGAACACATCTATTTGTTGGTGCTTCAGAGTGAAACTGCTTCATTTTCAATCAGGGATTCAACATCTTTAAAGAGATACATCATCCAAAAAGTGAGTCAATGGGGGGGGTGTCTGGTTATAAGCATTCTTCCAAATATCTTTCTCTGTGTTCATCAGAACAAAAAAATTATGAAGATTTGGAACAACTCGAAGGTGAGTAAATGATGACAGAATTTTCATTTTTGGCTGAAGTATCCCTTTAAAGTCTGTTAATTTATCCGATTGATTTTCATTAATTATAACAGCTTGACAAGCGAAACTGTAGTTCAGTTTATTATTATGGGTTAGATTAACTCAACAGTCCAAATGTCTTGACACACTTGAGAAGCATGTCAAAGTTATTTGGCCTATGGCGTAAAGCTGTTTTTGACTCTCATGGCCGGGCCACACATATTCCGTGTGCAGTACGTATGCAGTGCGTAGAGCAACACGTATGCAGTACAGATCCGTCATGCGCCCTTTTACTTCCACACATACTGCGTTTGTAGCACGCCATTTTCATCATTGTGATTTTGTTTTATGTTTAGTGCGAGTGGTTTATAATATATATATATATATAGGCCTAACAGCATCCACCGTAAACTTCCACGGTGTATACAGATTATACATGACTTTGAATTAACTGGACAACACAGAAATAGAATCATTAATCTTTTTAGGACGAAACACAATAGCTGACAAGAATCTACAATTTAAATTATATTTTATCTGTAACTTTGATGTTAGGATGGTAGCTTACTTAAAAACACTTGTTAGTTATTATTCTGAATAATTTACCATCCATTCCAATGGCCGATGAAACTGCCTCCCATGCCTTTTCTTTAGCATTCATGTCTTCATAAAAACAGTCCTGGGTGTCATAAATAATTTTGTATTTCTCTACCTCAATAATTAGCCACGTGTTATCCATTGCGCTGCCATCTTGTACTTTCTGGACTACCTGCTTGTCACTATCTGCATAGAAGCACCTTCCTCACTCAATATAAACACTGTAGAATATTTGTACTACACCACATTATAATTGGCTTTTATTGCTTAATTTAACAAATAACATAAACAAAAAAAGGTAGTAAACTTAATGTTTATGCATTGATGGTGAAATTACTGCATTTCTGTGTCAATTCCTAATTTGTAACTTTGATATTATACAATTTGCACACATAAAAAAATTCTGGAAAAAAACATATTACATATATATTGTGACGAGGGTCCCGAGTTCACATCAGCGTTGCCCTGGAAACCGAGGAGGAACACCGGTTCACCCTCGTCACGAGCTGATCGGTCACAGCTGCCACCGATTAGCCCACCTCATTTGCCAGGGAACAACGCGAGGACGACCGGCTTAAGCACTGCTGGACACAAGTGCGAGTGGTTGAGGGAAAAGAGACGCAACCTGGACCCCGTCCTCTCCCGCACTTCATTGTCCAAAACGGCCTGATCTACTGTGTCGCGCAGCGGAGGGGAAAACCATGTTGGTGGTACCCAAGTCCAAGACGGAGATGGTGTTGGACCTCGTGCACTCCCATCTGCTAGCTGGCCACCTTGGAGCAGCCAATACCGTCCAGCGCATCCATTGGCCAGGACTGGACGCCGAAGTAAGGAGGATTTGTCAGGCCTGCCCAACCTGCCAGAAGACGCCTCCTAAGACTCCTCCCCCTAGCCCGCTGATTCCGATGCCTATCCTCGAGGTGCCCTTTGAGCGCATTGGGATGGACCTAGTGGGGCCTTTGCCTAAGTCTGCCCGGGGCCACGAACACATCCTGTTGATCGTCGACTACGCCACCCGATATTCGGAAGCCGTGCCCCTGCGGAAAGCCACTGCCAAGGCCATCGTCCAGGAGCTCTTCCTGCTGTCCAGCCGGATTGGTTTACCTGCCGAGATCTTGACCGATCAGGGGACCCCGTTTATGTTCCGGCTAATGGCTGACCTCTGCAAGCTCCTGAGGGTGAAGCAGTTGAGGACCTCCGTGTACCACCCCCAGACCGATGGCTTCGCGAGCGCTTTAACCAGACCCTAAAACAGATGCTTCACTTATTTGCTTTTTGCCATTAGACCTTTGTTTCTATCCAATACTTTCAACCCCAAATATATATTCTCACCTGAGTTACAGAACAGAAATGTCAGGAATATCCCTTTAATTCACACGGGACCGGGGTGACATTTTTGTGGGAAGGATGTTAGTGGGCCCCTTTTACAAGGATGATGGACATAGTGAACCGCAACTTCTATTTCAGCCACATGATGGCTCTAGTGTTGCATTATTGAGGAAAGAATTAGAGCCAGATCTATCAAAGCATGTAGTGCATACTAAAATGATAGATGCGTGGCCAAGGGCACAGTAAAGGAACGTAGCATGTAAAATGCACCTAGAGAGATAAACTTTATCTTACCCTTTCAGTTCTATCAGAATAGTTTGGGACGTATTGAATTCTTGAATTATCAGACTATTAAGTCTGTTGACAACTGTGATGCATAGGACCAGGCAGAACACCATTGCCTCCACTTGCAGCCATTTACAGAATAAAAGAGGATGTTGGTTAATTTTCCCATGTCACACATTCACACACAGACACAACAATGGGGAAACCATGGGTTGCATTAAAATGTAGCTGGAAAAATGCAGTCAGACATAGAAACACACAAAAACAGTAATTTATCTTAAATCTTTTTTTAAATATAGCACCTTTTTTGTAGGAAAATGGTTTATTCATTAAAAATGCAATGATAGGGTGTACACAATGCACAAAAACACACTAGTAACATTTTACAGACATTTTGCAAAAATGGAGACAATATAAGTAGACAGCATAAGCAGCCAGTGCAATATCTTGTCACTATGAAGAAAAGCAAATTGTGCCTATATGTCTGGTTCAATATGGCATGTAAGGAGATAAAGATAACCTAAGGACTAGTTAAGTAAATATTAAGGTACAATGTATTATTAGAGTTCATGAACAGGCAATTGTCTCCTTGTTGATGATAAACAGTATCAAATCTTGGGCAGTGCCTTTTTTATATTTAACCCCAAATATTATATTTGTATATATACCTTTTATTTCTCCTCTTTGCTTTAAAATAAAAATTGTGTCATCATTTACTCACCCTCCTGTCATTTCAAACCTGTATGATTTTCTTCCGCAGAACACAAAAGAAGATATTTTGACGAATGCTTTCACTTGCAAGGGTTTTGTGTTCATACAGAGAATGCGGGCCAGTGCTGTTCGGTTACCAACTTACAAATATCTTCTTTTGTGTTCTGCAGAAGAAAGTCAGTCATACAGGTTTGACAAGAGGGTTAGTAAATGATGACAGAATTTTCATTTTGGGGGAACTATCACTTTAAGGAGTCAGAAGTTTATCTAATATGAACCATATATTAAAACAGCCAGTTCAGTAGTATTTCGAAATATATGATATATGATGTATATATTTTGCATCAGTGCAAAGTGTCTAGCTGACACATTTTGTGTTTAAATTTCAACCCACCAGCCCATTAGAACGGACATTTTTATATGTGTTTACCCACTTCAAACATATAAAAATGTCACATGGACTGGACCCAACTGAATCGCTCAGCGAACAGTCTCATACCTCAAGAGATGAGCATACATTCTGGTTTATGAAAGCACACTGGAAGCTTTAAAGAAATCTTTAATTGTTTAAACAGCATAAAGATGGCTAATCTACCGTATTGACAGTGGTATAAAGTATGGAGTCAGATGTTGATGATAATGCACAGATTGAAGGTCATTTGTTTGTGTCCACCCACAGTGCTTGAGTGCGCCCACATAGTCCAGTGGGTATCTTTAGAGACAAAGAGCAGATGCTGAGGCTGAATGATGGGAGCATTATCCTCAAGACCATGGGTCCATTGTTGGTGGATCAAAGTGCTATTTATTCCTGCAGTTGAATAACACAACATGGCCCGTAAGTGAGTCAATTAGGATAAAAGGGAGCGAGCAGAGGACGATAACAAGAGATCAGAGCATTCATTGCATTAAGAGTCATCTTACTTTGGATATTTAGTACACACAAATGCTAATGCCAGGGCCTCACCACAAGATAATCAGGCTGATTTGCCCCCTTCCGACAATCCTAGGTAAAGTCCCGATGATCTTAAACGGCTCTAAAGATCTTATCAGATTTTCCTGTGGTGTGGTGTGTCTTAAGAGTGAATGAACCTGATCGGAAAATTACCGGAGCTGTGTTGAATTTGTTGAACACGTTGAATATTTACAATCAGAAATCCTGATGTGTGGGGGAAACCCAGAGGACAAACGTGGAACAAAGTTTACCACATCAGAAAGCCAGCTGACAGAAGCACAACAACTGTAGTCATGACTTCAACCAAACCCTTTCGTTTATTCTGTAAATTTTCTGTCAAAAGCATTACAAACACTATCATCGCAATTACGAATCATTTAAATAAAAACATTCAGGCTATGTGCAAGCGATGGTAGTGGTAGGAGTCCGAGTGTGCGGATGCTTTAAGGTAAAACAGAAAAAATAGGCTAGTGCATCCAGTAGACCATTTCAGGTGTAATGTCAGCAGCTATTTTTTTACAAAACAGTATGAATATTATTTTTTAATTACTGTGAAGACATTAATAAAACAATATTTGACTTGCAATAAAATTATATCTAGTGCTGTTCCACTTAAATGTATTATACGACGATGCTTGAGCAATTTCTCAACGATAAATGATATTTTCAAAATCGCATAAAAGGTTATATGTACACATTTGTTTTTATATTGAACACATAAATAATAAACATAGCCTACAGTTAAATAATAAAAAATCGTATTCTGAAATTTCGAGAGCGTTTGCGAGATTTCCTGTGTTCAGTAATGACTCTGTTTAAAAATATGTAAGTGTGTGGTGTGCTTTCTTCGTCACATCACGGCGCACCACACATGATAGGAGAAAAACGATTAAACCTAGGATTTTTTGACCACATGTTTGTGGTCTCTCTCAGTTTAAAACTCTTCTAAGATTTAAAAAAATATTTTGGTGTGGCCCCGGCTTAAGAGAGCCAGGCATATAACTTCACCTTTAATTATTTTATCACACATCATGTTCTGAGGACAGCATTGCTCATTAATCATAATATACTATGCTGGACCTTCATGACTATATAATGTGTGATTTACCCTCAGTGGGCATCTTAGTGAGAATGTTTCTGAATTCAAATGAGTCGAATGAACGAAGTCCGGAGCACCGCTCATAAAATGTGCACACAGAAGCATGATGCTAATGCAGTGTATTCCAAAATCTAGCCCACTTTTGAATCGCAGAAGTCTAAAAGATTAAAGTGGTTTTGATCACTATGTTTATTTCTTGATGAAATGTGCACATCCACCCCGGAGGAAATAATGAAACATCTGGCTCAAGGGTAGTTATCACAAATTTCCATCTGTCCACAAAGTTTCACATTCTTTATTCAGACTGAAATGCGTCGCCACCCTACTTTCCCTAAGTGAAAAGTGCTGTGTGGTTCCTTTGTTGAATTCTGATTAATGACAAATTATGATCAATCAGGGATTTTTGGAGCGCTTGACAAGTTTAGTCCACAAATCTGTCAGTCTTCTTATGCTGCAAACTCTTCAACATCAGTTTTAAATATTTTATTTGAAAGTGAGTCTTTTTGTCATGCACAATGCAATCAATTCAGCTATGACAGTTTTCAAGCATGTTTTTATGAGAATTGTTATTGATAGAGCTTGTAGCGCAGCAGACTGCTGTCAAGCCAACCAACACTTTTTAAAGCAACAACTGTCAGTAGTCAGATAGTCTCATCCTCAGATGACATTTCCACATCCAACCACAATCATTTTATTGTTACATTATTGCTGTATAATATAAATAATAGGATAAACCCACCCCTGCATGACATGTAAAAGAATACATTGTGATTTAATATTTTAGGCTATTCCTAAGTGGGGCTATAGTTCAAGCTACAAAGATGCACCATTACTATGCGCAGGGATTGCGATACTCAATATGACCGCTTTAGCGAAGGAAGATCGATCTCTAATAATAACAGCCAATCGTGAATAGATACAGACTGAAGATTATCTGGGGCAGGGCTTGTCTTTAACAGAGGCATGTAAGACGCTTGCCAACCTGCGCGCATGCTCGGTTGCTGCAGCGGCCCGATAAAAGAAGTGCAATTTAAGCTTAGGAAACAAACGTTGTGGGTGTCTGGTTTAAAGGGATATTCCACTCAAAAATGAAAATTCTGTCATGAATTACTCACCCTCAAGTAGTTTCAAACCTGAATAAATTAGTTTGTTCTGTTGAACACAAAGAAAGATATTAAGAAGAATGTACGCAACTGAGGTTTCTGGGGTAGTCAAAAAATTTAGTTGATGGTGCCCCAGAACTGTCAGTTTTACTAAATTCTTCAAAATATCTTCTTTTGTGTTTAACTGAACAAAGAAAATCATTATTTTTTTCCTACTATGCTAGTCTATGGGTCCCTGATGATAACATTCTTCACAATATTTTTCTTTGTGTTCAACATAAAAAATAAATGTATAAAGGTTTTTAACAACTTGAGGATGAGTATTTTCATTTTTGGGTGGACTATCCTTTTCATTGTTGTCATTTAATGGTGATTTTTGCAAGCTGTTTTAGAAATATATGTCTTCCCCCATTTAAATAGATAACTTGAGGTCTTACTATGACTGAAATAGCGGGCCGGAGGCATTGGAAACATGGCCGCCGCGTGGCATGACTTTGGTAAAATGAACCTCTCAGTGAATTTTCTTTTCAAATTCTGGCAAATGGCTTTGGACTAATACGGTCCCACCCTGTGGCTCACCCTGCCACTCATGGCTTGAGCAGTAAGGATTAGTTCTAAGGTGCTAGGGAAAGATAAACAGTAGTGGTCATGCAGATGGGGATTCCTACAAATGTTATGCCTTCCCTTGAGTCTGACCTCACCTGCATGCCAACTGGCATATAAGATAATGATGTAGGAGGTAATTATTTTTCAGGCCACAGGGGTGGATGAATACAAGATATTTGAATCATCTGAGACCATGAGGACCAAGAGATGCTAAGGAATGCTTGTAAGTATATAACAAAAAAGTAAGGGTGTACTCATTAACTTCTTGAAAACTCGTTATAGCTTCTATTGTTAGCACGATGGCCACTTCTTTTTTCTTACCACTGTTGTTAATTTACCCTATAAATACTCCCTCTATACAAGCCAAGCAATATTATTGCCTGGTTAGACCATAGACATTTTCAGTTTGACATTTTCTATTGAGGAACTTTTTTGACAGAACACAAACGAAGATATTTTAAAGAACGCTTGAAACCAAGCAATAATGGCACCCATTGGCTTGCATTGCATGGACAGTAACCACTGAGACATTTCTAAAAATATCTTCTTTTTTGTTCCACAGAAGAAAGAGTCATAGGTTTTGAACCATATGAGGGTAAAAAATCCCTTTAACATTGCATGGGGTATAACTGCTATCTAGTTTTCTGTCTGATGGTAAAAGATAATGTACTTATCTCTTGGAGTAACTTGGGCTGTTGACCACAGGTTTAAGCACTAATGATAAACCATATTTATCCCATATAATGCAATCTGAAATATGTAAATTATTGCCATGAACTCACTAAATCATTTATTTTTTACTGTAGTGATAAGCGACCCTGCATCATTGCCTTTAGATGAAATCACCACATCTGATTCTATTGTGTAGCCACAGCTGTTGTAAGTAGGATCGTATATCAGCTAAAATCTGATATTGTTGCACAATCCCCAGACCCAATTTAAAGCCCGTCTGACGAAAAAAAAAACAAATAGCAAACTTGTCTGTGATATTTATTGACTGCGGTCATGCTGACTATAATCTATTTTTCTTCTCTTCCTATTAACCTCAAACTTTTTTTGCACTGCAGATTTTATGAACTGTATACACTGTGGATACAAGACATTTTCTGTTAGTTGAGATGATGTTGCAGCACAAGCCTGAATCAAAATTGATCACTTGGGACAGAGTGTGTTTCAGGCTGGAGGAGCTCGAGTCAAGCTGGTTTTCCACTGAATTTCAACAACAGCCAAGATATACTTGTTCTTTATCTTGAGATCAGAAGTGGATTTAAAATTCTCTCTCTCTCTTTGCTCAGCACTTTACTGGATGACCCTGCATCTTTTTTCAACCCAACTGCTTGGCTATAAAAATGAATTTTACGAAACCAAATATCAAACAATGCCACCCAACGGACACAATAACACCGTTTTTTCCCCCGGAATATCCTTGTTTCTCCAAGTTTGACACTTAAAGGCGGTGTGTGTAATTTTAACACCACTTCTGTGTCTCTAAACAAAACTACGGGAAGGTTATTCAATAAAAATTAATAGCGCTGTTTACTTGATAATGCTGTCTGCTTTGTCCCATTTGTCACTGGATGGCCACACCTCAAGCCATTTTTGAAGGCTCCTGTGTTGGGATGGTTGATGAATGAATAAATTATACTAATGTACAACATAATTAGGACTTAAAAATTAGGATTTGCTTCACTCAGTACTAGACACCCAAAAATCATAAAAATGTTTTAGTGGCAAAGTTCGGGGGGAGCCGGAGCATTTAATTAAGTCCGGCTGGTTCGCTATCAACCTACCCTATCAACTCAAGTGAACAAGCATATATAGGCCTATAGACAAGACGATTACCTGCACCATCTCTCAGTCTATCAGCATCCCTCCACCACCCCGGCTCCTCTCCCCGATCATCTTGCAGGTTCCCAGTGGGTGTGCGCTCTGGGTTCGTGCCGATTCCGAGCTTGTGCATTTGCCCCTGGCGGGGGAGAGTGTTCTGGGTTCAGCTCGGAGCCCCGTTCCCCGGACAGCACGCCAAATACGCATAACCTTTCTACTCCTGCTATTGTTATTATCTGTATAGGTGAACTCGTGAATTACAAATCGCCAGTGTCCTTCCGAAACATCAGAGGTCCAAATTCGCAGTTTTTCTGGAAATGATGAAATACTGTGTTGTCAAAATTGACTAGTAAAATATTTGACAAACATAAAGGGTGACTAATAATAATGATTTATGGCAAAAATTAAAATCATGAAATCATGAAGTTTTAGAAGAACAGCAGCGAATATTAGACACTATATTGCGTATATTACATATTGCTCAAAGTGATATTGCAGATGTTTTGATAGTGACACAGCACTGTAGAATCAAAGCCAATATTACAAATTATAATTTACGAGTTATAATTACAAGGAACAAATGACTTGTTTATAACTGTCTTTGCACAGAAAGTATTAACATCATCAAAATGATAAACATCAACACAATATTCAGTATGAAGAACCTTTGCTAGTCTGTTGGAAAAGTAATGGAAATTTGATTTGCACAATGTTCCAGAATATATTGCTTATTTGCTGTTGCCACTGGTTACACCAATAAACGGCTTCGCTCAAAATGATCTATTCATTTGTATCCAAACAATCAGCAACTGAAATTAAAAGTTGATTGCATCTGACCCTCAAGCTCTCCATCGCTGGATAATCCCACGTTGCTGATTTCTTAGAGCCACAGACAGATGGAGATCCAGAGACTGATGCTGTGAAAAATACCACCACCAAGTTTTTTGTCTCTATGATGGAAAAAACTGATTTTCTATCTCAAATCATAAACGAGGTTGCACAGCCACCTGCTGCCATCTTGTCTTTGTCCTCCTCAGATTTTAGGCAACAGGCCAAACATCTGCCTGCGGTCGTGCTCAGAGTTGTCTTGGTCTGCCCTGTCCAATGCGAATAAATGCTGCATATTCAGTTTATTAAAACCTGCAGCACACCGTGGTAAACTGATTTAGGGCGCACAGCCGGATGACGAGTATGAAGGTCTGCTGTTCACTGGAATTGAAATGGCACCGAGTGTAAAATCTAATTTCCATTCGTCCGCCTCAGTCCGCTGGATGCACTATGATTCAAGTTCATGCAAAGCATATGATAATGATTCCCAAGCGCCAGATATTTGATTATACATTCGGAAATGATTCCATAATTTAAGCCTAATGCGTGACTAATAGCATCTTCCTCCATCTCTATCAGGGCTTTTAATAGCTTGCTATTGTGCAGTTTTCAGGAGTTTGTTGCAAGCAAAAGATGGAATTCATGCTGTCATTCAGCCAAAGGAAGTTTTAATTGGTGCCCTGGGGAGAGGCACTCTTTACATTTGCAAATTTCTGCCTTTGTAGTGGAGTCGAAGAGTTTAGCGCCCAATGGGGACGAAGAGCAGTTATGTTGACAAAAAGTTAAAAGGGCTTAGCCAGAATACACTGAATGTGTTTGCATGCAAGTTCATTACGAGACTGAAAAAACTCTGAAGGTTAAAGCATAAGGTGTTGTTGCCTTTTTAAAAGTTTCTCTTATTTTGGTTTTACTGTACATGCAAATTCTGCTCTGTATAGTCATATAGGCAATTGCCAATGTGACTGTATCGAACCGGACGAAGAACCAGAATGTTAATTTTAAACCCTAAAGAAATGTGCATCAAGAAGAGAACATGAAGTGAAATAGGGCGAACTAACAATGGCTTACGGAGGGGAGATTGACAGGGAGCCATCACACATGAGTAATTACCTGCCACTTCACATTTTGCTTTTCAGTCAAATCCTGGAAAGGTCACCGGTGGCATTTGTGAACATACAAAAATGGAACGAGATGTTCATGCTTAAGGAAGCACAGTGAATCTGCAAGTCTTGCCCTTTGTTATAAAGTAAAAACCTGTATAAATATACAAATATTTACATTTACGCCTTTGGCAGACGGTTTTATCCAAAGCGACTTACATTGCATTATCCTATACATTTATCCATAGGTATTTGCAATCCCCTGGGATCGAACCCACAATCATGCGTTGTTTACGCAATGCGCTTACCACTGAGCTACAGGAAAGCTGTATTATAATAAAGCTGATAATCAAAAAAAGTTTTGAGAAACATGGGGGCATTTTAGTTTGACTAAATTAAACATGCAATTTAGACATGAATACATGATTTGTGCTACGGCATTTTCTACCTTTATAAACCAGCAATAATGCATAAATAGTTCATTAAAAATGAAAATGATGTCATCGTTTCTTTACTCTCATGCCATTCAAAACCTATATCTGACTCTTTCATTAACAAAAAAGACGATATTTTAAGAAATGTCTTAGTGGTCTTAATGGTTAGTGGGGGTCAATGTTGGTTGGTTACCAACATATTTCAAAATATCTTCTTTTGTGTTTGCAGTAGAAAGAAAGTCATACAGTTTTGTTATGACCTGAGGGTGAGTAAATGCTAAAATGGGTGAACTATCTCTTTAATAACACTTCAACCTCTATCCTTATCTACCTGTGTAAAACAAAACAGGTGGTGTCTTTTGCTCTTTTACACTTTTGCTTATTCACGTACTGCGGTTCAAATATCTCCTTCCAGCCCCCCTGTCCCGGGTTTCTCTTCTCTATGTTTAATAATGGATAGCGCGCGGAGATGGCTTTGCACACAGATCAGGCACCAGACTGAGGAAGTGTAATGTGGTTCTGATGAAAGATGCATTGCTAGGAGTGGGTCAGCTAGTGCTTAACTAAGCCCATGCTGCCTCGTGGCACTGCTGAAGCGCTGTGTTAGGTAGAAATGGGCTTAACTAACGTCCTCACTTAGAACCTGAAGCAACCCCGCCAGCATCAAACTTCCAACTTGACTTTAACACAATGTGATGTTACTCGCGGCTGCACATACACAAGTAGGCTTGATGATGTGATGGTCTTCTTTTAAGTTGGAATTTAGCAGTTTAATTAATGTGGATCTGTTTACACTAACAGTTGCATTTTCTATGTCCATTATTTTCGGGTCATTTGTTTTTGATGAAGATAGTAGAGGTAAATAAGATGAAAAGCATTGGCTGATGGGGTTCACAATACTGTAAACTGCCTCACAGGCATAAGCACATTATGGCTCGCGGCTGAAAATGATGATGTATCAGGTAATATAATTCTTGCATGATGGTGGCACAGGGATTGAACTTTTTACTCAGCTCCTGAAAGCACACCATGTCATCCAGAAAGTGTTCGACTGATGGCATTGATGGCTGCAATGCCTTTAAAGCTTTATATTTTCCTCCAGCAGAGCATTGCTAAAACTAAAAGAGCAATTACTTGATGCAATTACTTTTACTGAAAATGTTTAAGAGGCAATTGTGATAACTGTACTCAAATGACCAATGCTCTGAAAAGATTCTTATTCCCACAAAAGGTAAATTGTTTTAGGCTTTACACAGTGCAAAAAAATAATCAGCAGGAAAAATAACCAAATAGCCTTCAAATAAGTTACATTTACTTGATAGGCAAAATAAATAGGACAAAACATGACTAAAGGGGCAAAAACCTCTACATTCTAATAGAAGTTAAAATATGTTGAAGTAAGTTATCCAATCATGTTGAATATTTATTCTCCCTCATCGGCCATGTTAACTTAAACGCCTGTAACCATTGTTATATAATTAAAAATATCTTAATTCTATATCATTTTATTAAAAACAAGTATTTTGAACAAGAATTTAGCTTCTCCAGTAAATGTATCTGTTTTAATAGGATAGTTCAATCCAAAATTCAAATTCTGTCATCATGTATTCACCCTCATGTCATTCAAAAACCTATACTCTTTTTCTGTGGAACAACATTAAAAGATATTTTGTGAAATGTCTTAATGGTTGGTGTCAATACAACCCGATCTTGTTTGGTTACCATCGTACTTTTCAAGTACTTTTTTGTGTTTCTGATAAGAAAGTCAGACCAAAAAAAGTCAGACCAAAAACAAATTCATAGGAAAACATGAATTTACATCTTTGGGTATTTTCATGTGAAAAGCAAATGCCATATAATTTGTTTTGTGGGCATACATGCATGTGTATAATTTTTTTTGTTCTGTGTCGGCTCCCTAAATCTTGAGCCGTATGCACATTTGCATAATTTCTCTGTGCACTGTCACCTTTGATAACATTGAATTCTCCTCCTTTAGCCTGCGGCCATGTACAAATTCCATTAGTCACAATGTTTATATATATATTTTTTTGTCTTTTCTTTTCTTCTTTATTAGTGTTCAGTTGGTGAGAATGGCACATGGGTTGAGACATTGTAATGGTCATAATTCTAATTACGTCACATGTGTTTCAATCGAGCTGTACCAGAAATCTTATGGACACATCTTGTCATATGTTAGACTGTGGGACTATCTGATAATCATTTAGAAGAACAAGAGAGAATTTATTTACTGTCTGACAATAATCATTTACAAACCTCCTGTTCAGGATTTGGTAGGGCTGCAATGATGTTTGACTTCAGGTTTGTGTTCCTGCATTAAATAAAACATTATCTTTGCAATGCTGTGCCTCATTCACGAAACATGTCAAGAGTGAATGTCTGTTTAAATGGTTGAATATTATAAAGATACTCTGGAGATTCCTTTGCATTTTTTTAAAATAACCAGACACTAATAGCCTACATAGTAAAGTGAAGAGTTAATGCAAAATACAGTCTGCGTAAAGGTCTTTGCACATACAGTCTGAAATATTCGTATGGGTTTTTTCGTATTTGGCTCTCGTTTGTACTGAATTATTATAAAAGGCCACTCAAAATGCTTAGTACGGATGCAAAAACGCAGAACATCTTGTGTTCAGTCTGTACCCCATGACAAAATATAATAAACACAAACCAAACTCCGTTAGATGTATGCTTTAAAACTAACAATGAAAATAAATAGTATCTTGAGTAATTTGACTTTAAATATATGTTGCTTGTTTAATTGAGGTTTTGGATATTTTACTTCAGACAATTAAGACAGCAGTAGCCTATACTGTAGCTTTAGAAAATGAAGTTTTGAATTGTGCTTTTGCAAAAGGCCTTTTGTTTGTGTGTCCTAGTTGTAAAAAGTAACCTACAACCAAAGTTCTTTAGATGTTTCTGTAATATAATGGTTGTTGTAATTTATTCTGACCCAGTGTGAATAGATACAAACCTTACAATGAGAGGCCAAAGGTTATAAAAATCATACAGCCTGCGTAATGAGCCGCCAAGAGATCAGTTCATATTTTAACATCTGATTCATGTCTTCGGCCCATCTCTATCCTCCCTTCCCATCAATGACTCTGTTTGATGCAGAGGCTGAATCCGCTGCTCTGAGCTGCTTTAATAATGCCTGTGTACTTGGCAGAATTGTTCCATGGTGAAAGATGAGGTAGAACATAGATTCTTACCTTTGCTCCGGCTGGGTGTTTGCGGGTCTTGTAGCTCACCACTGACTTATGCTGACAGGCTGTTTGTCAAAATGTCTAAATATTTAGCACGCTGTGGAATGTATGAGCCCTTGGAATGAAGGCGTCGACAGCTTGGTGATTTTTCTGTGTTTTGCCTCATTTGAACCCAGTGCTGTGCAGCCTTCAAAAAGTTACCTTGTGTTTATAAACTAGGACGGAACAAATGGCATCTTATGCCTGGACGTTGGGTGTTTCATTGAAGCTCTGTCAGTGAATAACAGGTACTTTATGAGATCTGTATGTGCAAATCTTTTGTTCTATTAAGTATTTTATAGGGTTTTGTCCAGTTGCGTCACCAACATTCTTCAGAATATCTTATTTTGTGTTCTGCGTAAGAAATAAAGTAATACATGTTCAAAATGACAAGAGGGTGAATAAATTACAGAATTTTCGTTTTTGGGTAAACTATCCCTTTAGACTTAGTGTTTTGCAGGTGATCATTTTTGTGTGTTAGCTAGCGTGCCTTGTTTGTTTGTCTTTGTTATGATAATATCATTCATTATTTTCCTTGAAATTGTGCATATATCTTACCGTCATATTTAAAACTAAATAGGATTATTATGACACAAAGAGTTATTGTTTTATTGTATTAGAGTCTAATCTAATACTTTTAAAACCATGTTGTTAGATTCATTATTAGATTTACCAAGTATTAAGAGACCTGTATGATCAATCATTTCTGTCACAGTATTATTGCTATCATTGACATTCTATGAGTAGCAACCCTGCTTCTCACTGGTATATAATTACATATGGCATATGGTAACGGGACATGGGAAATTTGATATTGCGGTTTATATCAAATGAGACTTTGTGTAGGAGGTTGTTGTTTGCTTATCTATTTGTGCATGCGTTTATCCTGTTTGGACATGCTTTAAATCCATCAGATAATTCTGTGGATCCTGTACAAGAAGAAACAGTATCAGTTTACTTTCATAAAATATGATAATTTCATGTGAATTCATCCCAGAAGTGTCAATGTTGCTGTAGCAGTGTAAAAAAAACAGACACAGTTTTCAGAGTCAAACAAATCAAGCTTGAAATGAGAAGAGTGTTGAGCTGCATTAGCATGGTCCTCTGTATTACCAGGCACATGTTGCTTTGCCACGGTGACACGATTTGACAAACTACAGGGAACTGCTGCAAGCTTCATACCTCTGTTGACACTTCCCATTAGCACTCTCTTTCCGGCCCGCCCTTTTCAATCTGTTTACTAGTTTACTCTTTATCTCCTACACATTTAGGTTCTTGTCACGATGTATCAAAACCCAAACGCAGACAGTAAAGGGTTAACAGACATTACTTTTATTAATAAAACAAAAACCCACGAGGGGGAAAACAGAACATAAACAAGGAACCAAGGGTAGAATAGTAACAACAAATAAACACTTCCCGAAAGAGGGCATAACAGGAGTAAAAACTGAAATCAACAAGTTACTTATTTACCGGAGTTGGGCAGGAACAAGACGGACGAGGTATCAGGGAAACAATCAAAACTAACTAGCGCGGGACAAAAAACAAGAAGGCCTTAAGGTGGGGAAACTAACAAAGGATAATAACATAGGGCAGGTGACCGGAATCAACATGAGATTACGGGAGACAAGGGGGGCGGGGCCAAGAGACGCAACCGGATGACACATTGCGCAATGTCATAACAAAGGCCACGTGTCTACACACATAACACAACCAGCACAAAAGACATGGTACTGTCATGACTCTGTCCACGGAGCTAGATAACTAATGACAAGAAGGACAGAATCATGACAGTACCCCTGCCCCAAGGGACACCCCTTGACGGCCCAAGGGAGAAACTTCATTGGGTCAAGACAGACAGGCACAAGGACAAACACCACAAACAAAGAAAAGAACAAACGAGGGGGGACATGGAGGAGGCAATAATGGGGTTAGGGTGGGCTAATAAGGATAACATTATTGGGATGGGGGGAGAAGACTTGGGATGGGCTGGGGCTCACCTCTTCGAGCGGGGAGGTGTGTGAGGGGAAGGACCGGAAGGGACTGACACGGCTGGGTTAGGGTGAGGGACTGTCCTAGGATAGAGGGTGGAACTTGGTCAAAAACCAGCTGAACCAGCGCTATGGCTGGACACATACTGAATGCCGGCTAGACCGGACTAGGTGCCAGCTGGACAGGACTGGGCGCCGGCTGGACAGGACTGGATGGCGTCTGAATTGGAATGGGTGCCGGCTGGACCGGAGCTGGGGCAGGTGCCGGCAGGACTGATGCTGCGGCTGGTGCTGGCAGCACCAGTGCGGATGAGCCCCTCCGTCTCCTCTTCCACCGGGCTAGTGGTCGGTTGCAGAGGTGCAGTGGGGAGGCGAACATCTTTAAGTTTTAATTATATCTAAGATTTAAAAAGAAAATAATTGAAAATGGACGGGAAGTTCTTCTGGGCCAGTGTTTACATTTTGCGAAGTGGTCTATAAAATTAAGACAATGACACATGCTTGTTCATTAACACTGTGTCAGACTTTGCAACCATATCTCAGAGGCACATTTAAACAATTTAATAATAATAAAATATGTGAATTTAGAAACAATGTTGACTAGGCTCTTGAACCCTGAACAGGGTGAGATGTTCACGGAAACAAAGAATATTGACGTTGCCGTCCCTGTGACTAATTACACTGCATTAAATGCAGATTAGCTAGTAAGATTAACATTTGAATGATGTATGTAGAAAATTACATCTAATTAAAGAACATTACATGTGATCTGTCAAAACAACATCAATACTTTATATTAATATACTTTCATGAACCTCTTTCGAGGCTATAGGCAGTTCCACCAGATTGATTTTGAAACCATAGTTGTTGCTGGCAAGCCGTTTACTTGATGAAGGGCTTTGAGGAACAAGAAGAGCCTTAGAAAGAACAAAATATAAACATTTGGTAAAAGCAATGCAAAGCACACTTTAACAGGCTCTTTAGAGAAAACAGAATGGTATGTCTTTATTAGAAGAGCATAAACATGGCAATGAGGGTTGATGGGTAATCCCTTGTCATCTTTCGGCCTTGCTATATAAGTAGTTCTATATTTTGTTATGTTGACCTTTGGATTAAGTTTAACAAGACTTTAAACTGAAGTATTTATTTAAGTTTGATATAGATTGATCTACTTAAATTGGGAGCAAAACAAGACAAACAGGTGTTTGTTTTCGGTCACTTCAAAGTTCTCTTTTTGCTTCACAGAAATCTTGGAACTGTCTGTTTTCCCATAAGCTTAAACATAGGTTCTAAAGAGGAAATTTACTGCATCATTCCTGATGTCTGCGACACAGAGTTTCTCTGTGTCATGTGTCAGTACACGAATAAGGAGTACTTTCTTGTCCAGCTGCGTCCACGGAGATGTTTCTAATTCTTCCTTGTATATTAAGACAATTTTAACCTTGGTTATGTTGTTTTTATATTCTTCTGTTTTCCCTGGATCTTTGATATTCAAAGTTTTGTAGTGGTCACCTGGGGCCCATTTCAATAAGGAGGTGCAACCAACACCGAGTTAAAATGTGAACTCTGAGTTGATTTACACCGAGATGTGAGTTTTTGGTTTCAGAACAGCTGATTTGTGTTAGTTCAATCAACTCTGGGTAGACTTACCTTGAGTTAAGGGCAACTACGACAAGCCATGATCAATGGAGATCCGATGGCGGCAGAAAGCGCTTGAGAGCGAGGCACAATTTCCGCTCTGCATACAGCGGATTTACTAATGTGTGAAAATGACTTATGTTTAAATGAATAAATAGATAAATGTACCAATAAACAAACAAATTAATCGGCAAATGAATCAATAAATGAATCAATCAAAAGAACTAAAACAGAAATAATAAAAAAATTATCATGTTCTGACTCCACATCAGTGCTCTAGTGATGAGTGCAATACGTCATGGTGTATAGTACACTTGTTAGTGTGTCAGACTCTCATATCGTTTCAGACTGATTGCTGGTTCGAACCCTGCTCGGAGTAGTTTTAGGTAGGAATGACTGCACGCTTCATTTCTGCATTTATGTCTGTATTTATTAATTTATGCACTTTATTTATACACTTTATTAAGACATATAAGTTATTAATTTCTCATCCTCCATAGAAAACTACCATTTGTGAGAAAATGTCAAGGAAAGAATCTGCTCTGATGTAATACACGGCCACGTTGGCTGATGTTATTGATTGATTAAGGATGGATGAGATATATTTTGATTTATCTAATTCACTGTAAAGAAAAATGGTACAGTTTTAATTAGGGATGCAACGATGTGTAAATTTTGGCCGATATCGATAACCGATAATTATTTAACACTGGAAGCCTATAATCGATATATTGGCCGATATATAGTATCTGAATATTAATATAACATTTTCCGAGACCGAAACAAAAGAAAAACAAGCTTACCATTAGTTCAATTTTTTTCCCTGAAAATCATGTACCAAGGCTACTTTACACTAGTTAAAGGTTCTTTAACTATTAAACTTTTCTGGTATGTTTATTTAATAAACTAATTATTGATGTTCTTCCAGAGCAACCCAAAAGTGTTCTTAATAGCCACATGTCTAACTGGGTCAAGAGAGAAAGCATTCAGACACCAATCGGCTTTAAACATTTTGCTTTTGTTCCTATAATTTGCACATTTATAAATATCTACACACTGTACCTACATTAACAATGTTTTGCTAATAACAGTAAGTGAATGATCATGACAGAAAGACAGCAATGTATTGGATTTTAACTGTGAGCAGCGTACAGCTGAAGTGGTTTAACCAGAGAAAATCTTTTATCGGCCATAATTTATCGGTCCAAATTTAATTATCTTCCGATACCGATAACACTAAAAACGACCATTTATTGGCCGATACCGATATGGGCGATAATTTATCACGCATCCCTAGTTTGAATTAAAATACTCAGGGAAATGACAAAATTGACATGAATGACATGAATGACTGTTTTAATGAATGAATGAATGAGTTACACCACTTGTGTTTTAAAAAGGGGGAGAAGAGGGAAAGAAACTCTGGGTCTACCAAAGAAAACCTGCTTTCACCTGGTTCACAGAGTAAGTTATTATGGTTACTGATTCTGAGTATAAGCTACCTCTCTTTTAGAAATGGGCTTTGTATGTCAAACCCCACTTTCTCGGGTTTGACATACCTCGCATTCTAAAACGGAAAACCCAGAGTTCCCCCCATTTCAGGGCTAATATACTCAGAGTTTTCACTAAACCTCCTTTCTGAAATGGGCCCCTGTTCAGGTTTGTTGTTGCCTCTGGGCCAGGATATTCGAGAATATGCTCCAGTATTCCCTGTGACCCAATGTGGGTGGATACAGTTTTTCTATCTAGTTCACCACAAATCTAACCAAACCATTCGCCGTGATTCTTTTGTTATGTCATTGTTAACTTTGCAAATTGGGATTTCAGCATCCACATGTGAAATTGATCCATTGTGGATGGCTATAACTAACGTCTAGGTGACTTCGTCTTTTCCCTTTAGCTCTAATTAAATTAAAAGGTAGGAATTGAAAAATGGCCCTGTGGAGTGAGTGTCCTAATGAGCTTGATTGTTGAAGTGGGCACACACAGCATGAGGTTAATTAGACACTGCTCAGACACGATTTAGAAAGCACAGGGAGGAATTCACATACTTTAAGGGTTTGTTTACATGTCAGTGATTTACTGAAAACAGAAAAGGTTTTCCTTAGCATTTCCTTTGCAACAAATCTGCAAAAATGACAAAAATATTTCTGAATTCTAGGCCAGTATGGTGTATAAGAAACATACCTGTCATGCATGCCTGCTTGTCAAGTTGTAACGTAAAGAATACAGTTTCTGGGTCCAATCACCTATCATTTCTGGTAAAGCTCCTATTTATACAGCCATTAATGGCACTATTTATTCATATCACAAATTTAAGTGATAAGTGTATGTTCACATTTTATGTTATTTGCCTATGACATCCAGCAGTGTTTGGACCCGGAAGCGGTGGTGCGTGATGATAGACAAGCAGATAGACCGGAAATGTCACAGTGTATGCACATGACATCCCCTTATAAATATTTGATCAAAATCTCGCACTGTGAAACACGTTTCCAGATGTTTGCGTTTTCAGGGCTCAAAAATGCTGTTGTCATGTAAATAAATGGCCAAAGTGCATAAAAGATCAAAGATTAACATTTGTAGAAAGCGTTGTTGGACATAGGACAACATAAACAAAACAGTAAGATACAAGTAACATGGATACGGAGTAAAACATTTGGAAATGCGTTAAACAAAGGCTGATTTTTGCGATGAAGGATGCTTTCAAAAACCATGAAAAGGATAAAAGTAAAACAGGCAATAAGGCGTTGAGGTAAACTAAACAATATTGAATTTGTAATATGTCTTTGTTTCTTGTTTGTTTCCAGTTGATTCGTTTTTGTTAAAAATCTGATCTCACTGTAAACCCCGTCTCTAGAAACAAAGGGGTGTGGATGTTTGAGGACAGTATACCCTCACTCAATCTTTTCAAACTTCTTTTTCTCCCTAGGGAAGAAAGATCATACTTGGTTAGGGTTGGGCCAATCACGTTGTGAACAAGGCTAAGGGGCACATAAACTTGCACTGTACAGATTAAACTGGCCTTGGCCCAATCCCCTTTCTACCCTTACACTTTCCCATACCCCTCTGTTTAGCGCGTTTGTGTGAAGAGGTATTGAGGTCTCAATTCTCTTTTGGTTGGAAGGGTAGGGGTAAAGGCCATAAAGCGCTTCAAATGAAGATTTTTTGGGACCTCACTTCAAACGAATGGGTATGAAATTTTCCAACATGGCTGCTCATGCGAGTATAATGTAAGCCTTTATTTAGGCTTTAATAAGGATTTAAAAAACAAATAATTATCTTAATTAAATGTTGTGTTCAGTTTCTTGTCTTGAATACTTGAAACTTTATAAAAACTCGCTAAATTTTGCTAACGTTATGCCCTACAGATTTCACGTAAGCAGGTCCGTCTCCCCAATGCAATCAGGAACCGGGGGAAGCAGAACGCTCTCCGAGCCTCCGCCCAATGCGGTGAACAGACAGGGTTGTCTGTTCGCGATCGCCCTCCGATTACCCGCCCGGACAGAAAGTGAGATCTACGGAATGTGATCACAAACACCGGGTTAATCGAAATGCGCCCTGCCTTCCCGGGCCTGCTTGCGACCGTACTCCGGAGACGGCGAATATAGGGGTGTGTGATGAGCTGTTTTGACGAAAAAGTTCAGGGTCAATTTTCAGGCTGTAATCTACGAAACTGATATCACTACAGCTAACAGCAGCATCTAGGGAGTTTGTGACAAACATTGTGGCATCTCCGTAGGATCCCGTGATGTATAAAGACGCGCCTCACTTTTATAACTTTTTTTGTTGAATATAACATCAGAACAACAATGCAATCAAGCATCACTTCATAACTGTGAAGCGCACACTGTACAGATGACATACGCCCGAGTTGAAACTGCCCAGCACGCTCTATACAAAGAAGATGTGTCTCTGCGCAGCTCGTGCCTAGACGCGCCTCACTTTATAACGCCACAGGGCGATGTCATCGTCCATCGCGATGTTTCACTGTAGACATCGCCCGGTGCCAATTTGGTAGGCATCGACCAAGCCTATACTTGGTACCACCTGCTCAGTATTGTCAAAGCTCCTCACACACCAAGCCTGTTTTATGAAGATATTTCCATACCTTTGATCACCCCTTCTGAACGTAGCTCCTCTTTCCTTCAATATCCAAGCCTCCGTCAGCAGTTAACAATGTTCATTTAACAATGACTTTAGATGGAATTAGAAATAAGAGAGTCTTTGATGTGCAAATGCAAGGCTCTTGAGATAGCAATGCTCTTGATTCTTTGATAAATGAATGAGGACTGTGTGGAGTTGACAGTGGGGCGGTACTCAGCGCAGAAGAATGCAGCGCTCAGTCACAGCAAACACATAGCAGAGTCCCCGTAGGCCATGACCGAGTTCCTCCATGTCTTCGTCGTCCCTGCTATCCTCTGCCACTGGTGGTGTCTAGGTTGTCTAATCGTATTTCTTACCTTTCTTCCTGTTCATAGCCAGCAGCTCTCGTGTATGCAGTAATGGACGAGTATGAGTAATTATTAACCATTCATTAATTTAAAAGGAAATCGTGTCCGCTGTTGCCTTAATGTTGTCATTGCGGGTGGCGGACGTAGCGGTCCAGAGTGGCGGTGGTGTAATTACGGATCTTCCCTGTGGAGGTGCCAAAGAGCTTGATTGAAGGATAATTACTTGCAGCTCTGTTGGGGAGCCTGGATCACATCCTGTGAGAGATGAGTTTCTGTGCGACCGGGAAGGGTTTAATGTTGTTTGCGAGTGAAATGAATCCAAAAACAACCTACAAAAAAGCTCACCTTTTAGCCTGACACACATATTCTATCACAATTCGTGTAGGTGTACATGACCGAAAACTCTGTCTTTAAATGTGCCTATGGTGACAACCTTCTGTTGTTCAGTAGCCTGGTTTTCATTACAGATTTGCACAATTTTCTAATTTTCTAAATGTCGATACAAAAGATTGCAATTTCACGTCTTTAAAGAATGATCATGTGACTTTTACATACGCCAGGTGACTTGTAAATGCAGTTTTGCGAAATATTTGTCTTTTAAAAAAACACCTCATATGAATAAACATTATATATTTTTTGCTAAATTAATGTGTTTTCATTTGGTGGATTTTCAGTTTGCACAATTTGAAGGGTAATGGAAATGCAGCTTGTGTGTGTTTGGGTTTAGACAGCACTGTTTAAATATAAGATTATACTAAATGGTATCTTAGCTCTGTAGTCATGTAGATCAGGCTCCAGATGCGTGCATCATCCGCGCTTGCGGTACTTGCTTGTGCATCCAGTGTCCAAGCACACAAACATGAAACCAATTAACAAGTGACATTTTAAGTCAAAGGAATAAACAGTTTTTAGGTAATGCACCGCAACAGCCAAGTGACCTGTGTCTGATCTCCCTCTTTCGTTGCAGTTTGAGAGCTGGCTGTAACCAAGGCAAGACACAAAGTTCACAAAGTGCAATTTGATTAAATCGTTTGTAAATCTCAATTGAGATGTTATTAATTAGGCATATTTAATATATTTTTGTAATGAGGTTCAATAAAGGAAGGAAGGAGGCTGGAACCTGCGAATGTTAAACAAACTTAAACAAAAAATATAAACAAAGAAACGAAAGTAAAATGGCGGAAGCTCCTCACGGACCACTTCCGCCCACACAAACACAGTAAAGCACTAAACATATGTCCGGGCCCGGTCCTCTCTCGTCAGCAGTCCTGTCGCTCGTCCTCTAATGCTCCCAATCACTCACGCCACCGGCCCCGCCTCACGGCTTTCGTCCCGCCTTCCTCACCACAATTTTAATGATTCCCTGCATGTTTCGGCTTGTCTGTCTTCTGTGGTGGACAGTATGCTACAGTATAATAACGTTATTCAGTTAAACTTGGCGCAGTGATATGATACTGTAATATGGTTGACAGATCTGGAACTACTGTGCGGTTCCTGAAAAACAATGCACACCCTTAGAATGTTCGCCAGCCAATCCCAATGAGGCATTCAATTGCATCCTTGGTATAATCAATAATAACCAATTAGCTTAGTTTATCATTTTTGTGCATGCTACACAGGTTACTTAAAAAACACTTCAATTTTCTGTGCGCCTTAAATTTTGACACTGCTCCTAAAAAAATAAGTTACCGTAGAGCCCTGTGAGGCATTACATATCTGAATAAGGGATTATATAAATAATTTAACTAGAAAACAATCTCAGAAAGATAAAAGTGTGCTACATGATCAGAGGAACAGTTCACTCAAAAAGGAAAATAGCATCACTTCCAAACCTTCTTTGGTTTTTGAAAGAAGAAATCTTAGGGTGCTATTTTGGTCCTCACCAAAAAAGAAAAAATATATGTAGTCGTGGTTCGCTTGGCGTTCAGACTGGCATTTTAATAGCGAACCTAAAGATATCAAACCTAACAGCTTGTCGCAACGGGATTAGACAGCTGCGCAAGCACAGATCTAATAAACACTACTTTTTCACTACTTGTGTTGCGTTCATATTTCAATCGAACCGTGCCAGAGTTCATTTGAAAGTGGACCGAGAACCATCTTTTCAGCGGTCTCGGTCCGCTTCTTTGTGTGCACCAGGGTTCGGGTGTCAGCGTTCACACTTACACAAATAAATCGCACTAACAGAGCAATCGCACCAGAGTTCATTTTAATCGAACCAAACATGGTATATGTGAACACACCCTTATTTATTTGTACCTCTGTCTGTCAAGCTCCAAAATGGACCAAGAAGCATCATAAAGTTGTTCATTGTCTTTTAAAAACTGGGTGAGATAAACAGACAGAAATGAACTGGAAATCTAGTTGTTTGCCATAGGTCTCCAATTAAATACGATTTGAGAAACGTTGACCAATGACATTCAAGGATGTGATTGACACGCAACCTGACATGATGCATACAAATGGTCATTTGTGATTTTCAAAATTGAATTACTTTCATTTTGTTGTTCATTTTAATAAGTTTAATAAGACTTTACATGGTTACTAAACTGTGATTAGATGAGACAAAGTGGTGTTTATTACCTTAGCATTCACACAGGTTTGGAACCACATGAGGTTGTGTAAATATTGACAAACCTTTTGTGATATTTCATCATATTTAATTTTGTATTTTACCTGATTTATTATTTGTTTTGAAAATGTGATATTTAATTTGATATTACATTTTCAAATTATTTTTTTATATTTATAAATTCATTTTTGGGTGAACTATTCCTTTAAATCTGTTTTTTCTGTCCCTAACACATAAACTCTAGTTCAAATCCATGAAATCAGAGTCTGTGGGTCCCCTTTATTCTAAAATCACAGTGGATAAAAACATCACTGTAAGTATGTGCTGTCTGCGTGGGAGTGCATAATGAGAAGTGACAGATTAAAAGTTTCTTATAGTGAGGGAGACAATAATAAAGACAGAATAAATAAAAAATCTTGTATAAGGCTTTAGTTTGCCTATAATTAAGTTGAGCCTATTGCTCTCTGACATCGTGTCTGCTGTATCCGAGGGCATCATAATCATTTATGAAAAACCTTTTCGTTTTGACAGTAACTTCTGAATACTTTGGCACTACCCACACAGTGTTAAAACATTCACCCTAAACACTGCACGTCTTCCATCTCCGTCTAGTCAAATCTAGTCAAAAAATACTGTGTTGTGGATAAAGATGCTACAAACATACACACGCTGCGACGACATGCGAGAACCAATGAAATTCAAAGTTGCTGAATTTCAGCAATAGGCTCAACTTGATAGGCTCAATAAGCTGTCCTTAGTTGTGCCCCACATATTTTTTTTCTCTGTAACCAAATATATTTTCAATATGACAAACAGATCTCATCAAACTCTTCCAAGGCCCAGTTATACACATTCATTGGCGGTCTTAGTTGCCTTTCAGTTTTGTTAAGAGATGCTTAGAGAAACATCTAAGACTCTGTTGATACTGTCATAAGCTAATATTTCCATTCCCCTCCATTTTGAAGAGCAATAACCGAGCTGTACATTTTCCTCTAGGTATTGTCTTGTACCTACCTAGCTGAAATTCCACCCTATTAACCATTACATTTACATGTATGCATTTGTCAGACGCTTTTTTCCAAAGCAACTTACATTGCATTATATTATACATTTGTTTAATATGTGCAATCCCTGGGATCGAACCCATGACCTTGGCGTTGCTCGTGCCTTGCCCAAACATTGAGCTACAGGAAAGCTGGAAAGTCCACCACATATCCCACTGTAAGAGTCTGGATAGTGTTTGACAACCCTTCACAGGTTTAGAAATGATAGAAAGATGACAAGCGGAGACAGACTAAAGCCTTTATCAAACCATTCTTGAGTGCAACTCCAGTGTTTCTCCTGGTCTAGAGGGGCTTGAAACGTTCTTTGCTCATCCACCTTAGCTAAACCTCACACACCGTGTCGAGCCGTGAAGCGAGCAGACACACACTCCGTCTTAAGTAAACAGAGTTCTCTCCTGCTGTGATTCACATCTTGATGACACGTCAGGACTAAAGGTGGTCTTTCAAAAGAACAGGCTTGTTTTCTGTTCACCGCTGTGCAGTAAACAGCGGTCCATCGATGCAGAAGTCAGAGGCTTAGTATCTTTGGTCGATCTGTGGACGGTGTTTAATTCCCCTGATGTCAAGCACAATGAATCCTGTAATCTAATCAGTTCTGTTCTTTGTTAGTTAAGTGAGGAAGCGAATCTGATGTCACATGGACCTGTACAACGAGCACACACAAACTGCTGTTATTTTTTAAAGACATTTATGACACCATTATACTCTCCAACGACATCTGTGTGAGCAACTGCAACACACTGGAAAGCATCTATGATAAAAACGTCTTTGTGTTCAGGACTTGATGTGCCTTGATGCCTTCCTTGAGTCAACATTTTTCAGAATTTGGACACAGGCATGGTCAAGAGATTGTGTTATTGTTCAGTCCAAACATCAGAATGGGGATGAAATGTGATCAAAGTGACTATTGAATGCTTGTTGGAGCCAAGACAGGGACGTTTGACTATCTCAGAAACTCCTGGAATCTCTTAGGCAGCCCCTTGAATTTGGTGAGAAAACACAAAGAACGTCTGGGGTGAAAAGGCATTGTTGATGATGAGTAGGATAGTGGCTCCAATGAGTCCACTTAACAGGAATAAGACACTGTTTTAAAATTTGACTGGTAGCTTAGACGCTCATGAAAAAGACAACCAGTTCTCATGTTGCAGAAACTTCCATTTTCCTTAGTGATCTTTGGCACCAGTTATCAGGAAGTTCGATTTTTTCCTTTGACTCACTGGATGGAACTCTAGATTTCAGCTGCAGTTTGTGTAACAACACGAGTAAGTCCAGCCTGTCTTGGTATGGTAGAAGTTCAGGATTTTTTGTTTCCATATTATCCAGTGTTAAAAAGACAAGTTATTTATTTATTATTTAATCCAATAAATCAATGAGTTAATCCGTGAAGTAACAATCCGTGAAGTGTACTCCAAGAGTCACCAGCTCTCAGTCCAATATATAGAGTAGAGCAGGGGTTCTCAACCTTTTGCAACTCACGGCCCACCAAGGACTGTTTAAAAACATTCCGAGAACCACAATTCCAAATATGATAGTATGAACACAAAATATTCCAAAAGTATAATGTTATACTTCGCTGTTAATCTGTTATGCCACAGTAGCAAAACTGTCGGGGCCCTTTTTGAGCAGACACATGAAAACGCATGTTGGAACTAAAATGGCGTTAACTTATGAATTCTTTGGAATTCAGACTTACGGTTGGTCACGTTTGAAAAAAGAAAAGTAGGTGATTATTGCTAAAAAAAGATCACACACACAAACAAAAAAAAATTAAAGGTATGTTTGTTAGGTTTATTATAAAAAATAAGAAAAAAGTTTTTGTTTTTCTTTGATTAAAAAATACATTAAAAAAATATGGTTTGCAAAAGGATAACAAAAAATCTAAGCACACTCGTTTTAAAAAAGAATTAATTACTCTCCCTACATAAATTATAAAAAAACACACCAAAGAAATCTGTATTCTAGAGTCTTAGACCTTTCCAATGATATATAGTTTGTCATGATTCGATTAGAAGTTACATGCACAATATTACTTTTTTAACGCAAACTTAGGTGTTCCGTACATGGAACGGGTGACAGTTAACAGGCTACGTCAAGTCAGCCAAATAGATGAAAACATCGGGCCTCATTCACTAATAATTGTGTAGATTTTTTGTATTTATAAGCATATTTGAACCTCCCACGAAAACTTTCCGCCTAATTCACAACACATGCGAACGCACAAATTTGTTCTTAACCTCGTCCAGTGAATTTAGAGTATTCTAAATGAGCGGCCGCGAGCACAAGTTTAGTCATTTGCATAAAACACACCCAGTCCATCTCCATATTAGGGCTTTCCGCCTAACTTTTCCTTTACCACCTGTCATCACTTAAGTCAAAGTTACTCCAGTTAAACATAATATATATTTGAATTTCGCAACACCAGGGCTGCGTTCAGCCCCGACAAAATGTTGCAAAACGTTTTTTAAACCGAAACGGTGGTGCGATTGAACACCCTGTTGTGGTGACGTAAGAGATGAACTATGGCAGCTGAGAAGGCCATTCTTTGTGTTCTTTTTTATTATTTTCGGAGCCTGATGAAATTGGTATAAATACAAATTAAATTGTCGGTATGTATACCACTGCCTATACGGCCCACCAGATGGTGCTCCGAGGCCCACCAAAGGGCTGGAGTAGACCACCTGTGAGGTGTAGTGGCTGTTTCACAGCATGAATGGGCAGCCAGCAAACTGTGTGATGCAATACTGTCAACTTGAACCACAATCCAACACAAACAATTTAAACTGTTCCCAGAAAAACACTTGAGTGTCCATTGCGTTATATACATTATGTTTCCCCCTAACAAAATGACACTAGAGACATTATGCTGTGTTCCATCTCTGTTCAGGGGACTGCTGAACCCATCTACTGTAAGTCAGCCCTTCAATACATCATAAAAGATGCGGGGCAAGTCACAGAAATGTAAATGATTTGCAATCACTGTCACAAATTTCCTTTCTCTGCCTTTTCTTTTTTTATCCCCAGTTATTTTTTTGTCTAATGTGAGTCCATTAATTCAGTCACTGTGTATGCTTTAAGATCAACGCTGCCTCGCACATTCGCCATGAGAGCCAATCAAGCAAAAAGTAGAATATCAAGTGACTTTTAATACATTCCTCACCCTATAAATATTCATCCCTCTCCTGATCAGGGAAAATCTATTATTTCTTAAGTGACAACAATTTATGGTGAAGCCTCATAGGCTGTCATTTATATGCTTCCTCCATCACCACCCGGGAGGAATTAAGGCCTAATTATTTTCACCAGAAATACTGGAGAAAGCAGCTATCCACTTTGTATGATTTGTTGATTATGTGACTTGCGAATGTATGTGTGCACTTGCAACTATCAAAGTAAATATTTAACCAGGAGAGAATGAATAATTTTCCTTGTATGGTAGATCTAATAATTTACCGTCTTCCCCAGCATCCGAATGTCAAATCGAATGTATTAGCATCCGGATTGAGTTTCCTGGTAATGCCATCAGCATAATGCGTGTGATCCGGCGAAAAGATGCACTTTTCATAATTTCGTGTATTTGCCAAGTGGGCTCCAGCACATTATGAAGAGAAATATCCGTAATTTGCAGGCGTTACAAATAAACACATGACACATTTTGAAAAGAGATGGACATGTTTTGGTTGATGCTCTTGGGGAACGGTAAATTGCTTCCATTATTTTCCTGGAGATGTAATGAATGTGGGTGGTGGGCAGGGAACGTCCAGTAATGCGTTTTAACGTTTGCTGCCGTGCATCATTTAGTACATCGACGTAGTGTCTTCACAGGATGATGCACAATGTGGATTTCATCACTGTTTGGATTTACATAACGCACCATTGTAGGTTCAATAAATGGACAACTTTGCTTTTTAATGTTGAGTTGATGCCATAAACTCTGTGAGACATCTAAAGCACTTTATGAAATACAATGAAGTGCTTTGACTCATGTTTTGGTCCTTGAAAGTCAGAACACGCTTACACCGGTGGCATTAGTTGATGTTAGTTTTAATGTTATTATTTAGATACAATAGTTCAATGATTGAAATGGCTACTACGAAAGACTTTAAGGTGAGCAACCGTAATATTGCGATTTCAATCCACGTGCCAGTGCATGCTAAAGCTGTCGGGTAGACAAACAGAATTGTAGCCCCGGGTCCTTTGATGTGAATTTTAACGTCTTGTAAGGTTTCTGAAAAGTAAATGATTATAATTAATGTAATTAATTCAGTTTAGAGTCATTAGTGAAGCAATTCCATTACAATTTAGACAAAGTAATTAGCAGTTTACGTGGATTTTTCGGAATCTCACCAACACCGCATGAACAAAACCTCAAGCCGTTCTGTGCCATTTTAAAGCAAAGTTTGTAAATGAGCTAAAGATTAGAATATTCATTATTCCGTATTGTTTGACTGTCAACGCTGGGAGCGCTGGAAGGTAGCGAAGAAAGAACGATAACAAAAATATTGTAATAAATGGGACGTTCGCGTCGCCAACGGAGCTTAGCAGGAATGGAATAATCGCAGTCTTTGAATACTCCTCATTACAAAGCTTACCGACTCATTATCAACACAACGACCTTCATAACCTCAGAGGTGAAAATGAAACAACAAGACTAAACAATCTCATCTACAGGTTGGGTTTCTAAACAGCAGGGATTTTTGGCCTCATTGTCACCGTATGTAGCTGACTTGTTTGTGCCCCTTAAAAGATGGATAGAGAGAGAGAAACTCCAGTTAAAACACTGCTGGACTAGTCTATTTGTGGAGCTCCACTGAGGTCCACGCTCTGGGGTGGGTGCTCATTTCGGGGTCTTGACGAGATGGCAGCTCCACTGCTGAGAGCTGGCGGGATAGGCTGGTATTTATTCCTGAATGCACTGCTGTTTTGGAGAGTTGGGTCTGGGAGAAAGTCCCAATGGACAGGATTGCTATTAAGATCAGTGCCTGAGGAGAGAGGATTCAGCTATGGGAGAGGGATTGGGCATTTGGGACAAATGTGAGAGGAATACTGCCAGATTTAAACAGAGAGTATAAGAGTGAAAGTAGATAATAAAAAAGGAAGTAAAACAGGTTTATTGTTGAAATAATACAGTTCACTGAGATTTCAGCTGTGATGGTAAAGAACGTGTTGGTGATTTTCAGTTATGGGCACGCTGTGTTTCAGTGGTAGAACTTTATTTTCATTTTGGTAAATGAAGGTCACATTGCAAATATCTTGCAGACTTTTTATTAACCATGTCTTTGTTGTTGAATTGTATTTGCTTTACGTGCTTGGGATGTTATTTTTCCAAAACACAGACTATGAAAATATATCATAAAAACCATAAAAAAAGATAATTTACAAACAGTAAAATACACATAAACAATATTTCTTAAAGTTTTTCATAGCACATTTGACTCAAAGTCTCTATTTTGTGGCATTATTTCAACCAAAAGATTTAGTTCAATGGAAATGTATTTTTTCAGAATATTGCAAACAGCTTTACTGTACAAACATTAATACAGCCAGTGGTAAAAGAACAAGAAGTAGAAAAAACTTAAATTATGTATGGAATGCATCATAATATGTGTTATTACTGCAATTTTTTTTTAACTCGAAACTAACTGAGAATTATTGTCTGTGGTGGAAAATTCAAAAGTCATTGTCCATTGTTAGTGGATAAATTAAAAAGAGAACAATACCCATATGTGAATACTACTAGTGTATAAATTCTTGTGCGTGTACCATTATAATCTTCCAGTGTGCTCATCCATCATCCATCACTTCTGCTCTCCTGCTGTGCTGGGTCACATGACTTCTGCACTTTTATTGACATATCATTAAAAAATTAATTCCACCGAGAAGGCCATGTACTCTTCAATTTGAGACATGTTAAGCTTGACATGGGTGTAATTGGACAGCAATTAATGATTTGCAGTGATTACTCTTGTCAAGGTGCCATCACCTTCATCAAGTCAGTAAAATATTGCATCTATTTCCTGCAAGAAGACACTATTATTAGGAGATTATAGAACAAAATGGAGAAAAACCTTTTTCATCAAACAATATCCATTAACTGGAAGAGACAATGACAATCTTTTTGAGGTGGGTTTCAGTGGGTAATATAGTTGACATTTTGTCAATTCTGTGGGTCGGTGCAGTAAATGAGAAGGAGAGAGAGTGATATGCGTATGTTCTAAGTTGTCAGTCAGACCCAATGAAAGTTAAGACAGCTTAAAGCAGAATCTTTACACATGGATGATAAAGCCTTCCCTAAGCATTAACTTACCAGCATGTTGCCATGAAACCCAGGAGAGACTGGCAAGGGCAAAAACACTTTGGGTTTAACTGTCACATGTCAAGACTTCATCGTGTCAAGCTTGTTACAACAGAAGTTCAGTCAAGGTTTCCGACTGCAATGGCAGTGTTACAGTTTCATTTGTAAACTTTATATTCACACATCATATCATTAAGGGGACAAAAATAAAAACATGTCAAGACATCCTATTAAATCACTTTTTTTGTGAAAATTCGTTTCAAAAGCTCTAAGGGAAACACAATCCAATGAATACCAAATTATTTTTTGGTGTTTTTCTGGAAATATATACACATTTTCTCAATTTAATGTTTGACTGAATTGTATCATTTTCTGTTTAGCAGTGGCGACAAACAATGTTATCTTTTCCAGTTTAATAATGTGAGGCTTTCTTTATGAACTCATCACACACTCTTGTGGTGTTTTTCACATTTGCTTTTTGATCTTCATTATCATGTGTCTCACGTTATGAGCTTATTAAATACTTTTTATATTGATTTTGTGGCCAATGACTCATGCATCATCTAGTGTTATTGCGAAAAGCAGGGCCATCTGGGATACATTTAGCTATTTTTTATCATATTCGGATAAACAGGATAAATAACAGGCAGAGTAGCTAGAACTTGCACTGTTTGTACAAAACCTTTTTAATTTAAACTTTTTGTCTACCTTGATCTCAGATGTAATTACTGTGTTTCAATATTGCCAACAGCAGCAATATATCATGAGAACAATGTGACAAATAGCTAGGCAATAAATATTGATAGTGTTATTCTGAATATTGCCTGCCAAAAGCTTCATTACAGGGGTTCAGTGATAAAAAAAGATGAAAAGCAAGGAGGGGGGGCAATATTGAATACCCACAATCTGATAAAACATAAATGACCTTATGTGAACCAATAAAAAAACTCATGTTTTGAATAAGCACTTGGTTATGTTTCTAAAGTAACATTTAACTTTCTAAATGATCTTGCTCTAAAGATAGAAATGATTATGATCACAAGTTCGATTTCCTTGCAATGCATGTACAGTACTAATAAAATGAATCTGAACACTGTACAGTACGTTTCTTTGGATAATATTTTTTTGTTGAATGTTTAAAAGTGTATAAGCATGGTGCTGGCAATGCCAGGTCACGGGTTTCATGCCCACTGAATGCACAAAGTGATAAAATGTACCTTCAATGCCCTTTAAGTCACTTTGGATAAAAGCATCTGCCAAATTCTTAAATGTAAAATGGCCAGAGGGACACTGTTATTACTTCAATAAATTCTATTACTATCTGTGATAAAGAAGCCACGTTAATATTCTAAGCGTGTAGAGACTTGGTGGATGTTGTTAAGGTTTAATCTTACTGTAAACCCCCAAAAATTGAGATAAGGTTCCAGTGTATGAAATTTAGCGGCATCTAGCGTTGAGGTTGTGAATTGCAACCAGCGGCTCACTTCACCCCTTCCTTTTGAAGCACTATGGTGGCTGACACAGAACAAAGATGTTTTCATGTTTTACTATACAGAAGATTTATTTGGCCACTTAAATTACTGTAGTATACTATAATATTTACTATAGTAAACTGTAGTAAAATTAGATTTTACTAGATACTATATTGTTTTTTAACCTTATAATGACTACAGTGTTTACTACAGTTTTCAATTAACTACAAGGCCGCTACAGTTTTCTCTACCAAATACTGTAGTATTATGGAAGATGCTTGAGTTTTAGTTTGTATTTGACTATAGCTTTGAAACGCTGCGTTATTGATGTGTTATTCCTACAGTTTACCGAAGAAAACTTAACTTTACATAATTACCTCCTTTTAAGTTTGACCCACATATATTTGAACAGTTGTAAAATTACATAAATCAGATTAAATGTAAACGCTGAAATGTCATCTGTCAATCAGGAAAAAAAACACAAGTCAGATCACAGTGAGGTCAAGAACAAACCCTCCAGCCATGTCGTGTTGGCCAGGGACAATTTCATTACACAGGCAGACACATATGAAGTCTGGAACCTGCTGTGTATAGTCTTGCTGTCCAGAGAGCATTTCGTCTAGAGACGGGGCTTCGCAGTGGCTGCCTGAGGCACAGGAAAACACAGAGGTCCAGGCAGAATCCACAGAAGACAAGACAAGACAAGCGCTCAGACAAGAGATTTTAAAACGGAAAAAGAGAGAGAGAGCGAGAGAGAGAGAGAGAGAGAGAGAGAGAGAGAAATCTCAGCTCTCTGTATTTGGAGACATTTCTCATCTGCATGTTCTTATTCATATTGGGCTTAATTGTGTATGCCATTATTTTGTGTGCTTCTGTCAGCTTCTTAACTTCTTATTTATGGAGTTCAAGAGCTTGAGGAGAGATGTGAGAATCGGGCATGAGGTTGTCAGACCAAGATAAAGCAACACGAGTACAAGCCTCCAGGCGGGAACCATTAAAATCCAGTAAGGGAATAGTGTCCTTTCATCTTCATTTGAACTCTTTAAACGTTCCTTTTACATGCAAATCTGTGAGATTCAGTTGAAGGTCACGATTTATCTGATGAATAAAGATTCAACTAAAAAAGTGAAAACAGAAAGAAAAGGTGGACTGAGACGCCCGGTGCAATGTGAGAGCTCTTTTGCTTTGGATTTTAAGTAAATTTAGTAATTTTGAGGTGAACTCAAGTTTCCCAAGTAGGGCTGGGTTCCTGGGTCAATGTTATTTGGTCATTGAACAACATTTTTATTAACCAATCAGATTTCTGCTGAAGACAAAATATATTTTAAAGAATGTTGGTAACCAAGCAATGGTGGTATACCCATTTGTTTGCATTGGTTAGGTGTTCATACAGTAGAAGTCAATGGGTACCACCGATGTTTAATTACCAACATTTATCCAATATCTTATTTTGAGTTCTGCGTAAGAAATAAAATCAGACTGGTTTGAAATGACAAGAGGATGTATAAATGATGACCAAATTTTCTCCTCTAAAAAATTATTGTAGCTGGGGCAGTTTTTTCGTGTAAAATCACATTGTTTTGTCAGTTTTTCTTGTAAATTTGCTGTATTTATCGGACATTTGACTGTTAAACATATGTCAAAAATAGGCCGTAAAATAAAAAATAAAATACAGTAAAAATAACTGCTTTAGCGTAAAATAATTATTTACAGAGAGAATTATCTTTTTCTTTACAGAGAGCCCTCTAGGTTACATTCTATGTGCATTATTTTAAATCAGTATAATGAATAAGTATAATTATATGCCTAAACATGCAGTCAGAGCAAAAAGCTTTACAGACTGATGTCGAGATCAGACTGACTGGTGCGTGTCTTGCTTCTATTTCTGTCAAATGCGTACTCACCGAGATGGAGGGAGGGAGAGAGAGCGCACACTAAAATTGTCTTTCACTGTGTGATCGATCCACGGGTAATGCGAGTTCCGATCCGTGGGGCGCGTGCGATCCGGGCGGATCACAGATAACTTGCGATCCGTTTAACCATTAAGGTGTGTTGAACTTGTATTATCAGAGCTTTCTGACTCGTTGATATGAATAAGGGCAAAATGTCGACGGCTCAGTTTAAGTGTCACTGAAATGGGGCAGCGAAATCTGCGTTTTTATTCGGTCTAGTTACATACCGGATATATCGGTACCCAACCTAGTTTTACCTCTCTTTCTGTTGAATGCATCTCTTCTGGTTATTTTAAGAGTCAGGAAAGCAGCCAGCAGATTAAGGAGATGCCCCGCCAGCCGACATGTCACACCTACTGACTGTTGATCCTGAAATCTCACCCTCTTCTGCCTGAGGTCTGTAACACTCGCCAATTAGGAATGGAAGAGAGGTGACAGACTAAATGACCACCGCTGACATTCTTACAGATTCCCTGTCACATATTAACGCCCAGCTTTGGCAGTAAATCAATGTGAGGCTCGCCAAAATAATAACAAGAGTACTTAAGTAAACAATTGGAATAGACTGAATTAGTATGCTATCGAAAGAGTGACTTCACCTTGTGAATGTGTGGAGTATTGTTCCTCTAGGCTTGAGAAAGAGCTTCAGCGTAAACATGACCTGTACATTTGCACAGGCAGTGGCTTATTCTTGGACTTAATACTGAGAAATGATTGAAATATTAGCTTGTGTGATATCTATATGACTTTTGGATAGCTGATGGCACAGAGTGCAACTCCTATTCATCCTACTTCATTCAGTCTTAGATATTGCATCTGCACCGTCTACAGCAACATTTAGATTGAATGTTTTGTGTAATTGCTTCGTACAGCAGAAACTTTTTCTCTTTAGAAGCTTCATGTACACTGCGCATTCAAATGGGGTAAATTAATACATTCTCTCATCTTTCATCCTGTAGGGCTGAGTGAGGATAAGAGGTAATATTTGAGTTGTTTATATGAATAATTACAGAATAATTATTTTTATATATTTTTTTGCCTTTTTATGTTTTTTATTGAATTATAGCCAACTGTAGGATAAACTCAAATATGTGATTTTTTTTACATTTTTTATATTAATTTCTTCCGTTGTAATATTTTGAGTGGTAATGCGTTGTCCCTAGTGTTGCGACTGTAATTTTAAAAAAAGTTATTTGTACTCCAATTAATATTTAATTCGTTTATGGCTTAAATGCTTTAAAACAGGTTTCCTTGCATTGGTAGACCTGATATCATTTTGCTGGACTGGTTGGAATACGAAAACAGACCAGTGTTTACTTCTTTTAAACGGTTAAATATGACTTTGATATGATGTCGATGTTTTAGAAAGATAGATGATTGATATTATACTGTACCAGCTTTTTACTAAATTAATTAATATTTTCTTTACTATAGTTACAGTTATCTGTTTTTATTGCATTATTGTTAGGTCATAAGACTTATGTTATAGTATACGCAATATGTGTATTGTTTACACACATAATTGTGGAACAATGAATATACTGTTTAAGAGTCTTGTAACCCTTAATTTAGACGCCTTGCATTTTAGGCAATTCAGATACAGGCTCTCTGAGTAATTTAGACCTCATGATTTGGTTTAGCAGTCTTTTCTGCTGTGTCTTTTTAAGCGTTCATTGAAATTCAATGCGTTCCTAAACAGTGGTTTATAGGAGAAAACAGGCAATGCAATGACCATTTGCGAAGAAGAATAGGGACTGTTTATTGTGATTGCACCAACATTAACTAAAACAGGTTGTTTAATTTTTATGAAGTCGAACTAATGATAACACGTAACATTTTCCTTGAAGAGCTTTTTGCTACGCCACATTGGTTTAAAAGAGCTGAAGCATGTTGCCCCATTGCTGTCCATATTGTCGGTTGCTATTTTAATATACTTGGATGACTTGTACAAATACCCTGTAATACATTTTAATATACTTGGATGACTTGTACAAATACCCTGTAATACATTTTAATATACTTGAATGACTTGTACAAATACCCTGTAATAAATTCATGATAGAAAAAGTCTACTGGTTTCCTCTGTTAATCGTTATCTCTGGTTATACATTTATATTTTTAGCAGACACTGTTATCCAAAGCAACCTGCATACAACGTTGATTTATCAATGTACTCCATTGGGATCAAAAATAGTTCCATACTGTTTGGCTACAGAAATATACCGATATAGAGGACAATTTCTCACGTTTTGGTGGAACTGCTATACACTCAAAAAAATGTAATTAGGACAAATCAACATACTCCACTTTAAGGCAGCAGTCCATGAAACCAGCTTTTAAAGGGTTTTCAAAGCCTCCATCTTTGTCCATTTTATTATTACCCCTCCTTTGTTTGTCAGAGAGCTGGGAGATCATCCAGTACAAATATTAACCTGCCCGCTGTTGTAGAATGAGGGTACCATTACAGAGTGACATGTTTGCCTTGCTTCCTCCTGCTCTCACTCTCCTCCCTGCTGATGAATCCCAGTGGATGAGCGATGGGAGATTACATTTGCAAATTAACCCTGTGTAAGAGTTACAGATCTATGTGTCATACCCAAGACACTGTGAACCAAACTTATGGTCTTCTTGTAGTGCTATTGTCATGTATTGGTGAGATCTTAAAGGGGAGGTCTGATGGAATTTTACTCTTTATATTTAGTTAGTGAGTAGTATAGCTGTTTGAGCATAAACAACGTCTGCCAAATTGCAAAGCTCTTTCTTCCGAGGAACACAAAAGAAGATATTTTAAGAAATTTCTTAGTGGTTTTGTGTCCATCCAATGGAAGTTGATTGGTTACCAACGTTCTTCAGAATATCGTGTTTAGTGTTCTGCACAAGACAGAAAGGCATACAGGTTTGGGATGACATTTGGGTGAGTAAATGATGAATACATTTTCATTTCTAGGTGATCTCTTTAAGGGGGTGTGATGGATCTGGCAGGAAGATATGAATTCATAACTGCAATTTGCTGTTTTGTGAACTGAAAGACGAGATAAAAACAACTACAGTTCATAGAATTAAAACAAAAAATTGCATCTGGTTTTGATTTTGCGTAGCCTTTTAACTGTCACCCATCCCGTATACGGAACACCTAAATTTGCGTCAATATTGTGCATGTTATTCTAATCAAATCATGACAAACTATATATCATTGGAAAGATCTAAGACTCTAGAATGCAGATTTATTTGGTGTTTTTTTTAATAATTTATGATTTATGATAGAGTGTGCTTAGATTTTTTGTTATTCTCTTGCGACCTGTATTTTTTTAACTTATTTTTTAATTTTTTAATTTATTTTTACAATAAACCTAACAACATACCTTTTCATTTTTTTTGTGTGTGTGACAATAATCAGCTACTTTTCTTCTTTCAAACGAGACCAACCGTATGTCTGTATTCCAAAGAATTCATGAGTTACAGCCATTTTAGTTCCAACATGCGTTTTCATGTGTAGGCTCAAAAAGGCCTCCGACAGTTAACAGAATAAGTATGCATAGCTGTATTTTTCAATACTATAGTGACATGTGCAGTGCCTGTATTACTGATAAGGGTTCTGTGAGTCACTCTGCCAGCATTTGCTAAAAGACTGCTTGGAAAGCATTCATGTTATGAAAAAGCACAGGTGACAATGGATTACATGCTGGAAAATGTTCATAAATGTATGCATTCAAATACATTTTTATGCAGGTGCTTTTATTCACAGAGAATTGAAGTGCAGGTACATGTTCATGCATTCCCTGGAAAACATACCCATGACCTTGACGTTGCTAGCGTCATGCTCTACCTTGAATTGAGCTACAGATATTTCAATACTGTACTAGAAAATGCCAGTGAGTTTCCTGTGGGCTGAGGAACGTCTCAAGATAATGTTGCCTTGAAACTTTGAAAAAAAAAAAACCCAGTCGAAAACAACATAATTTCGTTCAGTGGCTGGGAATACACGAGGACAAAACAGTTTCCTGGCAGCCTATTGGTCGCAAATGATCAGTGCAATTTCCATATTTGTCAGCATGCAGCATGAGCATCAAAGGCCTCACTGTGCCATTGAAAACAGATGCTGAGCGCTGGATATCAGGGGACGGGCTGAGCAATCGAGCGTGAAGTCAACCTTTGCTGGGAAAATCATACAAGGAGAGGTGCCTTTTGAGTTTCCAGATAAGTGTTCTGGAATTGTTAGGTTATGTCTTAATATTCACAGTGCGCTTCTGTCTCTTAGATGAAACGGAATGGGCTATTTGTTGTTTGCATGCGTTTGGTGCAAAAAGAGAAAAAAACTGATGACACTTACTGCCGTGCTTTTGGAACACGTTGATATGGGCTCTCCCATCTCACAAACAACGCTCCTGTCCTTTACGATTAAACTCACGGCGCGTTTTCATGGTAACAGCAGCTCTCCTGCCTGCTCCGGTCTCCATTAGCAGACTTTAATCTAGGAGTGATCAAGACCCATCCAGTCCTTTTAAATGACGTGTAAATTCTTCAGACAAACTGAAATGGCTTCGTGCGGCCGCGCTGTCAGGTTTGGTTTGGGTTGGAAGACGGGTCATTTTTGCGGTTTAGAGCCAGGTCCTGTGATGTCTTCATCGCCATGTTGAGAAATGCTTCTCTCTTGTGTAGGTGAGGCTAGAAATGTGGTGATCTTGCTTTCTTCCTTTTTCTTTATGAATTCTCTCACAATCATTCAAAAGATCAATTAAAAGATAATCTGTGCCAAACAGCATGCTTGCTATGAATGACTGCTTTCCTGAAACTTGTTCTTTTTTGCCCGAGGATGATGCGTTTCCACTTAAAGCTGCCTTATGGCAATTACCATTTTTAAACATTATTTATTCACAAGTCAATCGTTGAACTAAATCAAAACGTGGGGTTCATGAAGGATACATTTTCAACAACATACATTTTACTGTCCTAGCAGAAAAGTCTCAGAGTCTGAACAATGGTGGTATCCATTCACTGTTATTGTAAAGGCGGTTTCAACGTGACAACATAAACAAATGTTCCCGCGCATGCACGCATTCATGGACTATAGAGTGCCTTTAGATTATTTATGATAACAAGCATACGAAACCGAGAAGAACCGTTACTTGGCTAAATTTGTCTCTCCAATATTTTGAACTTGGACTGCGATCCCAAGCTCAACCGCTAGATGTCAATCTACTTTACGGTTTCTTTAAGTGCTGCAAAACTACAGGTGTAACACTCCCGTTTTTCCCTTGCCTGGTCATCAGTGAACGTTACAAGGACCCATTCAACATATCGTTTATTTAATACAATTATTATACAATCAAATAATAATATAAATGAATATTAACATAAGTGAAATAAAATATAAGAAGTTATATTATTAGACACTAGCCAGACGCCAACCGAAGTTAGCTGCAGTCCCTGCGCGAGTGCCCGATGACACGGTCTGTTGACACGAAACCAATGCATGTCAATGGATACCGCCGTTGTTCAGTTACCAACAATCTTCTAAATATCTTCTTTTGTGTTCTGCCGGAGAAAGAAAGTCACATAGGTTTGAATGACAAGAAGGTGAGTAAATGATGACAGAATTGTCATTGTTGGTTGAACTATCCCTTTAAAGGAAAGGTAGGCATTTTCAGAGAGGCTTATAAGTTAGCATAAGATCCCGCCTTTACTTCAGAGCGCTGTCTAAAAACACGCCCCCAAAACGCAAGAATGTGATGATGACTTTCTTTCTTTCTTTTTCTTTCTTTACCCTTTCTCTTGCTCTCTCGCCCTGCATGTCTTAGCTGGTGGACAGGACGGCTTGCGGCGAGCCTGTCAAGTGACTAATGATTCCAACTGGAAAAGAAGAGCAGAAAAGCTATTCTCACAATTAACACGAGGCACAAAGTCATATGCATTTACTACCAACAGCCACTCTGACCCCTGCGCATACCCGCAAGTAGCACATAATTTGCTCAATTATCTCAAATGTCTGCAAAACATGGCACAACGAACCCATGGGCCCATTCTTATTTACAGGCGGATGATATAAAGTGGCATTGTGTCGGTTTTAGTGTTTGTGCAGTTATGTGTGTGTGTGTGTGCTGAACTTTGTCCTTAAGAATCGAAAGCACGCTGTGTGTTCAGCTGAATAATTTATAATTAAGTATATATAACACATAAAACCAAGTTGTTGCGGACCCCTTGGACCACTTGACCCTAGAGTTAGTATCACCTTTTACCCCATTAGCAGAGGTCTTGAACACAGCCATTTTCAGCATATTTCCCACCATTAATAAAATACGTGATGGCCATGCTGCTTTTTATTTCCCGAGCTTCCCAGAAGTGTTTCTTTATTTGGATGTGTTTTAAGAAAATGTACTTGAGTCTTGATATTTGTTTTATAACCATAATCAAAGTAATTTAATAACAGTATTACGTTTACATGATCTCAATACTACCTTAATCTCATTTAAGAAGTGCATGTTCATAAAAGTGTCATTATTAATATAGTCCAGGCCGGGGCCTGTGAAATACACACCAGCAAACGGATAAAAATATGTTAAAAATACAAGCCACTGAAAACCAAACATTAGAGCTGAGGAGTAATAAAATATTGGGAAGGAAATATATTTTTATTTAATTCCTTCTGTTTGCAGAACATCAAGAGCATTCATGTTTTATTCAGTGAATCTGTGCTCAAAGGCCTGACATCATGAAGCCGTGGACCTGAGGAGAGCTGATGGACTCTCAGACAAGACGCAGTGGAGCAGAGAAACTCTTTGCCTTGCTCACAGACCAAACAATGAACAATTAAAACGAAATCATTGCGATGCTTTACCGTTCACAAAACAGCAATCTAAAATGATCCATCAACACTGAATTGCTTTAATTCTTCAGTATCACACAATAATCAAAGCAACTTTTTTAGACAGTTTGCTTATATAAGCACCATGCATTAAAAAAATCTAAGAGACTAAAATTCTACATATTTTTAAGGATCAAAGAGAGTGTTTAGAATAGACTGCTGGTAAGAATAGAATTGGTGTTAGATTATATCTCGAAGGGTTTCTGTGAACGCAGGTCTGTTGAAGAGATTCTGCTGAACCTTGATATATGCTAAATTCCTGGCCTGCCTTTGAGATCTTAAATTCTGCCAGGTCTGCATGCAGCTACTTATTTTAAATATATTAAAATGGTACTTATTTGTGCATATTTAATGTAGTTACAGTTAAAAGACTACGGAAGAGTGGAAAGAACTTCGAAATTTGCACAAGCGGGAATATTGTCACACTGAATACCGATATGCAGTGGAGTAACAATATGCGAAAAACTATATTAAAGGTATATGTATTGCACAGCTGTGGCGATTGTTTAAAGATATCTTATATAAGACGTCTGCTTATTCCTATTGGTTGAGCTGCCAACAAAATATATGTATCATGTTTTTTTCTATTCAGTTTTGTATTTTTGTTCTCTCCTAGTGTTAGCTGTCTCAATTAAAATTTTGTGTTAATATTCAGTTTAATTTTTAATGTAGCTATTTTTGATAGTTTTTATGTATATTACATTAAGGTTAAATTAAACTAGGGCTGTTCAACGATTAATCACATCCAGAATAAAAGTTTGTGTTTATAATAATAGATGTGTAACACTCTTGGCACGAACAGGTGATCACACAACAGAGTACCGGTGAAGAAAGGTTTAATCAGATGCTCCGGGAACAAGCCAAGAGAACTTCTCCAAATATAAAGTAGTAGTAATCCACAAGATTCAGGAATATTCCAAAACATTCACAGAGAATATCAATGGTAAACAGTCTAGGTTTAATTATATATTTAATAATATATTTGTATATTATAATAATTGATTCAATATATATTTCATGTATTTTTTTGGTAAATTTTTCATATATTTAATAAAATATTGTATTATTTGAAAACTAAAAATTGTGATCCGATTGTAATGATGAAGTTAGCACACTCTTAAAAAAAGGTGCTCCGTCAAAGGTTCTTTAAAGAACCGTCTCTTTCTTACTTTTTTATAATCTGAAGAACATTTTTACGCCACAAAGAGACTTTTGTGAAACAGAAAGGCTCTTTATGAAACCAAAAGGTTCTTCTATGGCATCGTAGAACCTTTTGAAGCACCTTTTTTTAAGAGCGCATCATGTATCGCATCAAACTATGAGCTGAATGCATGGTTACACCCCAAAGTACAATCTTGACTTTTTTACATAGTTCTAAAAAAATTCTATTGTAGTTTTCTGAAAAAAAGATTTAAATAAAGCCAATGCAGATTGAAGGACAGATTAGAGGACATGCACTTTTCTTTGCAACTGAATTTGATTTTCATCTCATTTTCCCATAATCCCTTGTGTTTAGACCCGTCATCATCTGTGGGATTGAATTTTATCTCACAGCATATGTTTCTAATGCACTTGATTCTTTCAGAAGGGCTGTGACACAGTTGCTACTGGCCCTCGTTGTTTATCAAGCAGAGATGCCCTTTATGTTCTGTGTACTCTCCTCCCTCTCTGTTTCTCTGCCCTGCAGGATCCTCCCACAGCCAACAAGTGCAAAACAATTATGCAAATCACCCACAATACCTGCAGGCCCGAGAGGCCCTATGAATCAGTCTGGAGAGCACATGCAGAGAATGTATCTCATTTCTCTTTGTATACCCTTGCGCAGTGAGACATGTAAAGAGAGCACAAGACTCATTTGGACTGAGGGAGAAGTCCAAATCTGCCACCCAGCTCATGTTACAGGCAACAGACACACATTTTATCTGTACCATCAGATATTCTTCTTGTGAATGTCCCACACGGAAATGGTTTAGTCATCACAGATGTTTTTTTCACCAAGTCTGCTACAATTGCTTCAGTCTAGTGTTCATCTTTTCAGATGCCCCTGCCTTTTCACATTTAAAGAATGCCTACGAGACAGGTGGCTTAAATTTTCATCTCGATTTTTGGCACGTAAACCTGGCAGACTTTCATAAGCATTGCTAAGCCTTACAGAAGTGAAATAGTAATAACCGTGCTTAGCTGAACAGGTAGAGCTGTTTTATTAGCATATTTTACTAAATAAATGATAATTCAAGATAATACGAATTCCTGGATGTTCGCTCCCAACTCTGCCGCAGGATACTCATATGCTTATGCGTTTTTACAAAAACTAAAAGCATTAATGGCCGAAATATTTACTGTGTAAGCCTGTCCAGCCATCACTTCCATTTTTCTCTCTGTCAGCTCTATACGTCTAATCTTTTATTCCTCCCGTGCCCAAGCGTAATGTGAAGGTAGTGGATCGCAAGACTTTGAAACTGTGATATTAGATTTACATCACCAGCGGACCCTTTCATTCACAGTTCAACTGCCATTGTCAAGACGCAGACACGTGGAGCGGAAGATACAGCTTTGATGTAATGGAGCCTAAGCAGAGGACGCTCCTCCTCGCTTTTCCTAATAGAAAAGTTACAGGAAAATTACAAGGTCCCACAGCGGCTTCTCATCGACCGAGCTTTTCTTCAATTGTGCCGCACTCCACGCGCACTTCCCTTTCTGGTTTAGGAGTGGCAATTACATCTGCTCGCAGTAGAAGAGTCCCTGTTGATTCTGACGGCGTGTCAGAGATGGTGGAAGGGGTTGGAACGGGGTTGACATGGGGGTTGTCAGCTAGCATCCAGGCATATGTGACACCATTCTGTCACACAGCTACTGCATCTGGCATGCATGTTTTTCTCAAATCTCTCCCTCACAAACACAACAATGCGGGAAAACACTGCAGCAGAGTTAGTAAAGTTTTGCTTTTTAGTTTATATTTATATCTTTTTTAGCTTAAATGTCAATTTTAGTTGATGTTTAGCTAGATGTTGTTTTATGTTGCTGTATGAGTTGTTTTTATTTCAATTTTAGTTCAGTTGATGTTCAGTTTACAATTTTAGTGACTTCTTTTTGTTTATTTATTAATTGTATAGTTTAATTTTCTAAATGTAACAATTGTAACACTGTTATTAGTTAACATTAGTAAATGCATTAGCTAATTTTTCAGCATTTATTATTCCTTGTTAATGTTAGTTCATGTCATTACAGTTGTTCATGTTAACTAACTCTTAACAGTGACACCATTTGATTTTAATGATGTATTAGTAAATGCTGAAATTAACATAAATGAATATTAATAAATGCTATAGAAGTATTGTTCATTGTTACTTCATATTAGAAATTATTAGAAATTGTTTCAATAGTTTTATTTTTATATTAAGCCGCAATACACATTTTTAGGAAGCACTTTAGCAGGACTTTTATTTTGCCTTTATGTTTGCAATTATTCCCTATTTCTTGCAGGCATTATTAAGCGATAGACTTGAAATTTCTTGTGCAATCTCTTGGTGTTATTTTGTTTAACCGAAAGTACAGTGGTCTTTTTGCATTACCCTTTAGAGACTCAACTAAATTTGACCTCTAAAGCTGTTATTCAACAAGTGGCTGTGCGAATGAATTCCTTTGAGGCAAAATAAGGTGTATGCTTAAAGAATATTACACCACCTTCCTTTGCCTTAAAAATACCTACAAACAAGCTATGGTATTACACATATAATAATGGTGTCTGGCTGTGAGTCGGTGTTGAGCACATGATGACAGAGGAAAGAGAATAAAAGTCTCATTTAACTTTGGTTATATCCTCGATCTTACACTTGAGGCTTCAGGAGTCCATCAGTTTTCTTGTAGTCACATTGTAGCTGTCGCAGATAGTGTAGTTTCTTGCTGAATATTTGTGTCACCTTTTTGAAAGTTTTTTGTTGTAGTTGGATTGTTTTATATATTATGCAATACTTGAATACTTATTTGGGAGTATATTTGATTTGCATGATAGTTTGGCAATAGTGACAACTACTGGAGAAAATGAGTACCATGAGACGTACTGGTCATGTGATTTGATTTTTGCGTAAACACCAAAAAACAGAGAAACACGAGGTGTCGCACACGAATTGAGAGGTGTAAAATTGAGAAGATTGTTGATCAAAATATGTCTCCTAATGTCTCCTGAATCCTGATTGGAAGGCACACGGTATGTTTGCATATATCTTGGTTATGGTTTATTTGTATATTTGTTCAGTTTAATAAGTTATATTGAACGACGTCATGGCAAAATCACTTCATCACGAATTTGATTGTAATTTTATTTTATTTTCAGTTTTTCACGGTGTACATTTGTTTGTGATGTTGATTGTCCTGATACAAGAGAGGAAGGCATTGAAATAAAGAAGACATCGAAGGCATCAGTTGAAGCGTGGTTTTTCTGCTCAAGGAGAAAACATTCAGGAGCCGTTATAGTGAAAAACGTGTATTCACACCCCCTGGAAGAGTGCAAGAGTTTGTCGTGGAAACGGAAAGATCGCCAGAACCTCGATGTGAAGAGCATACTCCAGAGGGGTGGAAAACTGCAGCCATTGGTGAAAGTGAAGACGTCGCCATTCAATTGAGCAACGCGATTTCATCGCATTGAAACTCTATTGCGTTTCGCGTGACTGCATTCCTTGCCGTCCGGAAGTGCAGCAGCGCAAGACGATATTGCTGCAGTGACGAGGAACAGCCACAAGGTGGTAAAGTTGCGATGTTTTTGGACAATTCAGCTGTCAATAAGAGTTTCTACCTTTGGATTCACAGCTTGTTATCAGTGTTTAAAGCTGAATAATAGTGTGGTTTAAATTAAGTTACCGACATGGATCAAAGTAGATCAGAGAGCTCTGTCTTAGACCAAGTGATTCAAGCTCTTGAAGAAGAAAAGGCACAATTAGAGGGGAAATTAGAAACGGAAATTGACGCCTCTGACAGACAAAAATATGAACAACGCTTAGCTGAAATTAATGCAGATCTGAAGTTAATAAGACAGATTTCAGGAATTATCATCACAAGTTGAGCAAGAAGTTAGGCGATCAGAAAGAGAAAGGCGTCCAACAGAAAAAATGCTTGAGTTGAGACATGACGAATTAGCAAAAAGAGAACGGAAGTTTATGTTCACATACTTAAATTTCAAAGCTGAAGCTCAGTTCATCAGATCTAAGCTGAAAAAAGAGTGCTCTAAAAACGAGTTAGATGATATGATGGTGACGGCTGAGACACGTGAAGCAGAGTTAAAACAAATGTATGAGAGTATTCGCGCACTGAACGTCCCATCTCAAGATATAAGAAGGAGAATGGATAGCTGCACTTCAGTTACTAGTGAAATAACTGCACTACTGAAAAGATGTTGCGCTGAAGTTGGCATTAAGGAGTTTGATGCTGAGGCTGTAAAGGAAACACTCTTTCAGTTACTGCAAAGAGATGACGCCAGGTCAATTTATGGATCAACTGTGTCGAGAGCTGAAAGAGATAGTCAGCAGGGAAGTCATATGTCCACAAAAAGGGCGGAAGCAGCGGCACGCTTAGCTGCGAAACGTGCTGAACTAAAGAGAGAAAAGGAAATCTCAGCTCAGAGAAAAGAGATACTAGCCCAACAAGAGAGGTTAAAAATGCTGGAGGAGCAAAGGGATCTTGAAGTAATGGAAGCTGAATACATTGTATATGCAGAAGAGGAATCAAGATTGAATGCTGAAATAGGAGATGCTAAAGAAAGAAGCACTATGCCTCCAAGTCAGTTTCCACTGCACCACAATAACCCTTCATGCGTCAAGGTTTCCCAGGAAACTTTAGCTCAACCTTGCTCTGAAAATGAGCTAGAGACAAAAGTAGATGAGGTCTTGTTAGTGAAAGCACTAAAAGAATCCTTGCAATGACCAAACTTCCAGCTCCAGAGCCATTCATGTTTACAGGTGACCCACTCATGTTCACTGAATGGCGCACCTGCTTTAAAGCTTTGATCGAAACGAACTGTACAAGCCCAGCACATCGGTTGTTCTATCTGAAAAGGTACATAAGTGGAGATGCGCTTAGTGTACTAGAGGGGGAACATTTTATAGGAGTGATGAGGATGCATACACACAAGCTTGGGATGCCCTGAACAAACGTTATGGACACCCCTTTGTAGTTCAAAGAGCATTTAGAGCAAAGCTAAATAACTGGCCAAACTTGGACCCAAAGAATCACTGAAATTAAGGGAGTTTAGTGATTTCCTCATCTCTTGCAAAAATGCAATGCCTCATGTACATGGTTTGAGAGTTTTGGACGATTGTGAAGAAAACCAGAAATTGCTGCAGAAACTTCCTGACTGGATAACAACTCGCTGGAATAGGTATGTCACTAAAGCACTAGATAAAGAAAGGCCATACCCAAGCTTCGCTGACTTTTCAGACTTTGTGGCAGAGGAGGCACGTATTGCATGTAATCCAGTTTCCTCTCTACTTGCTTTAAAACATGCAGAAGAAAGGCCTGGGAAGGAGCAGAAACGTAACAAGGCCAGTGCTCTGGCGCAAAATGTTAAATCCATTTCAAAGAGTGCATTGGAAAAAGAGAGAGGCTCCAAACTAAGCCCTTCTGACACAGGATAAGAGACAAATAGAATGTGTCTGCTGTCAGCAAAATCATTTTATATACAAATGTGAAAGGTTTGCAGCAATGCCTCTTGAGGAGAAGAAAAGGTTTGTCATCAACAACAAGATGTGCTTTGGTTGTCTCAGAGTCGGCCATGTCTCCAAAAACTGTAGGAAGCGAGCTACTTGCAACATCTGCAGGCAGAGTCACCCCTCTCCACTTCATGAAGAACGCTCTCAAGGAGGAAAGCCAGAAGCTTCACTTGATGAAAGGACTTTCACTAGCTTATGCAGTGTGGAGATGGATAATGGTAATCACTCTTCGATGATTGTTCCAGTATGGCTCTCTTGTGCAACAAAGGACAGCCCAGAAATTTTAGCCTACGCATTGCTGGACACGCAGAGCAGTAATACATTTATCAATCAAGACATCTGTGATAAACTGCAAGTAAACACAGAACCTGTGAAATTAAAGCTGTCCACAATGACTGATAGAGCTTCAATAGAGAATTGTCAGAGAGCAGTTGGACTAAGAGTGAGAGGTTATAGTCTGCAAGAGTACATCGAGTTGCCACCCGTATACACTCGAGAATACATTCCCTTGGAACGAGATAGCATTCCTACTTGCAGAAAGGCTCAGAGATGGATTCACCTGCTCAGTGTTGCAAACCAGATGCCAGATTTGATGGATTGTCCAGCAGGGCTTCTAATTGGCTTTGATTGTCCAAGGGCTCTGAAGCCAACCCAAGTGATATCAGGGAAGGATCACGAACCATATGCAGTCAAGACAGACTTAGGCTGGAGTATAGTGGGATCCATAACACCCCATATTTGCTCTAGAAATGTAACAGGATTCTGTCAGCGAATTTCTGTGAAGGAACTCCCAGCAATAACACCTTCTGTAATCAGGACGTTAGAAGCGGATTTTCGGGATACAGACTCAAGAGAAAAGACAATATCTCAGGAGGACATTCAATTTCTTCAACAGTTGGATGAAATGACTCAACACAACAAAGAAGGACATGTGGAAATGCCCTTACCTTTCAGAGAGCGTCCTCAATTACCGAATAATAAGCAGCTTGCTACTGTTCGTTTGAAACATTTGAAAAGAAAACTAGAGAGAAATCCCAAGTACAGAGAAGACTATGTGAGATTTATGGATAGTGTCTTTAGAGATGGTGATGCCGAAGAAGCAGACACCACACCAAAAGAAGGCAATGCATGGTACATTCCGCACCATGGGGTGTATCATCCCAGGAAGCCGGAAAAAATAAGAGTGGTATTTGACTGTTCAGCCAAATTTGAAGGTACATCTCTAAATGACCACTTACTCACAGGTCCAGACTTAACAAATGCTCTAACAGGAGTGTGTGCAGATTTCGTGAGCATCAGATTGCGATTGCTTGTGATGTGGAGAAGATGTTCCACCGATTTCACGTCAGTCCAGATGATCGTGATTTCCTGAGATTCCTCTGGTGGGAAAAAGGGAACACTGAAAGGGAACCCAAGGAATACCGCATGCGAGTGCATATTTTCGGAGCTGCATCCTCTCCAGGTTGTGCGAACTACGGCATGAAATATCTTGCCTGCAAATATGAAAAGGACTACCCACTAGCAGCGAGCTTCATCCGCAAAAATTTCTATGTGGATGATGGACTTGTCAGTGTTGATTCTATCGAGAAGGCCCAACAAGTTGGTTAGTGAAGCGCAAGAAGCCTTGGCTAAGGGAAAACTGCGTTTACACAAGTTTGTGTCCAATAGCAGAGAAGTCTTGAGTTCAATTCCAGAAAGCGAGCGTGCCACTGTAGTGAAGGATGTAGATCTAAACTACAATGAGCTTCCAATGCAGAGTGTACTAGGAGTAAAGTGGAACATAGAGACTGATACATTCTCTTTCAAAGTTGACCTTAATGAAAAGGCTGCCACTCGGCGAGGAATTCTGTCGGTGGTTGCAAGTGTGTACGACCCATTAGGGTTCTCGCTCCCTATATCTTGACTGGGAAGAGAGTGCTCCAGGAGATGTGCAAACGAGGGGTAGGATGGGATGATCCTCTTCCCTCTGATCTGAAGCCAAAGTGGGATACATGGATCAATGACTTGGAGAATCTCCAAAGGGTTAAAATTCCAAGATGCTTCATTCCTGGAGATATGGGCAAAATCAGAAAATAGAACTGCACCATTTTTCAGATGCCAGCTGTGAGGGTTATGGGCAGTGTTCATACATCAGAATTGTTGCTGATGAACTAGTACATTGTGCATTGGTCATGGGTAAGGCCAGAGTAGCCCCTACGAAGGTTTTCAGCATACCACGCCTTGAGCTGACCGCAGCCACAGTTTCTGCGGCAGTAAGTCATGTTCTTAGGGAAGAGCTTGATCTGAAGGTAAATGAGGAGTTTTTCTGGACAGATTCCCAGGTAGTGCTAGGGTATCAAGAATGAAGCCCGGCGCTTTCATGTCTTTGTTGCTAATCGTGTACAGAAGATAAGAGACTCTACAGATCCAAGACAATGGTTCTACGTGGAAACAAGTCAGAATCCTGCAGACTGTGCGTCTAGGGGTCTCAAGGTGGCAGACCTGATGGACTCAAGTTGGTTGATAGGTCCCAAGTTCTTATGGGAACGAGAGATTAGCGCTCATGAAAAATCCCCAGTGCTTCTTGTAGGTGACCCTGAGGTAAAGGTCCTGAAAACAGATGCTTGTGTAAGAGGTAGCTTTCTTGAAAGACTCTCAAGATTCTCAGATTGGAATACAGCCATCAATGCTATTGCTAGGATCAAAAGACTGGTGAACAAAGACGAGTCAGGGTTCATTAGTGTAGAGGAGAAAAAGAAAGCAACTCTTGTGCTCATCAAGGCAGCACAAAAAAAGCCTTTGAAGAAGAACTGAAATTGCTCAGTCAAAACCCTGCTAAGCTGCCTAAGAATAACAAGTTATACCAACTTGATCCCATCCTCCAGAATGAACTGCTCAGGGTTGGAGGACGATTAAGAAAGTCTAACGCAGCATTTGAGTTGAAACATCCAGTAATTATTCCTAAGGAAGGCATTGTCACACAACTAATACTTGACCATTGTCACAAGAAAACTCAACATCAAGGCCGAGGTCAAACCTTGAATGAACTCAGAGCCAGTGGATATTGGGTATTAGGTGCAAGCAATGTAGTGGCCAAGAGCATAAAAAATTGTGTTACTTGCAGAAAGCTGCGTAGATCAGTCGAAGAACAACGTATGGCTGACCTTCCAGCTGACCGAGTGGAACCCTCGCCTCCATTCTCGTATTCTGGTATCGACTGTTTCGGCCCCTTCTACACAAAACAAGGTCGGAAGGAATTCAAGAGGTATGGACTGTTGTTTACGTGCTTGAGCTCCAGGGCTGTACATTTAGAGATGCTAGAAGATCTTTCCACCGATGCATTTCTGAATGCCTTAAGATGTTTCATAGCAATCAGAGGAGCCGTGCGACAGATTAGATCCGACCAAGGCACGAATTTCGTGGGGGCTAAGAATGAGCTGGAGAAAGGTTTGAAGGATCTGGATCAAGAGAGGATTTCTACCTATCTTGCAAGCAAACAATGTGACTTCCTTATGAATGTTCCTGAAGCAAGCCACATGGGAGGTGTGTGGGAACGCCAAATAAGGACGGTTAGGAGTGTGATGAACGCCGTTCTGGCACAAGCTAAAGGAAGACTGGATGACGCTTCATTAAGGACATTTTTTTACGAGGCAATGTCAATTGTGAATAGTCGTCCGCTTACCACTAACACAATAAATGACCCGAAGAGTGTTGAGCCTTTGACACCTAATCATCTGCTCACGATGAAAACCTCAGTGCCCCTTCCTCCTCCTGGCAAATTTGTCCGTGAAGATTTGTACGCTAGGAAAAGATGGAGGAGAGTGCAGTACTTGTCGGAACAGTTTTGGAGCAGATGGCGCAAAGAATACCTGGCCAACATCAGCCTCAGACAACAGTGGCACACGCCTAGAAGAAATGTTCACGTTGGAGATGTAGTAATTCTCAAAGAGGACAATGTTCCCAGAAATGAATGGAGGGCTAGCTAGAGTCGTTGAGACAAGTGCAGACGATGATGGGTTGGTGCGAAAGGTTAAACTCCAAATGGGACAAAGTAAGTTAGGAAAAAAGGGTGAGCGATTGACACACATATCCTTTTTAGAGCGTCCAGTCCAAAGGTTAGTAGTAATAGTTGAAAACAACTCTTGAACTATGAGTAAACCACAAAATGGGATTAGACTAATTAGTTTTGACATCTAAAATAGTGTGATTCAAATAAAGGTAAAATAACACTGGTTGTAAAAGTGTTGAAAGATGAGTGAAAGTTAAGTAACAGCTTATAGGAAAATTGCAGGATTTATTTGATTTGATCAAAATATTACTGACATAAATCCTTGTAATTTTGGTGGCAGTGTAGCTGTCGCAGATAGTGTAGTTTCTTGCTGAATATTTGTGTCACCTTTTTGAAAGTTTTTTGTTGTATTTGGATTGTTTTATATATTATGCAATACTTGAATACTTATTTGGGAGTATATTTGATTTGCATGATAGTTTGGCAATAGTGACAACTACTGGAGAAAATGAGTACCATGAGACGTACTGGTCATGTGATTTGATTTTGCGTAAACAAAAAACAGAAACACGAGGTGTCGCACACGAATTGAGAGGTGTAAAATTGAGAAGATTGTTGATCAAAATATGTCTCCTAATGTCTCCTGAATCCTGATTGGAAGGCACACGGTATGTTTGCATATATCTTGGTTATGGTTTATTTGTATATTTGTTCAGTTTAATAAGTTATATTGAACGACGTCATGGCAAAATCACTTCATCACGAATTTGATTGTAATTTTATTTTATTTTCAGTTTTTCACGGTGTACATTTGATGTTTGTGATGTTGATTGTCCTGATACAAGAGAGGAAGGCATTGAAATAAAGAAGACATCGAAGGCATCAGTTGAAGCGTGGTTTTTCTGCTCAAGGAGAAAACATTCAGGAGCCGTTATACACATACATTAACGTCTTGGCAGCAAGAAAGCCATTGAACGTTTGTGCTACCCAATAATAAAAGATCCAGTTGAGTGAACATGCATTGACCTTTTGGGGGCTTATTATAAGTGTAACAGCACAATTCAAACAGTTCAACAAGTATAAAACAGCAAAAATGCGAAAGGCAAAATAAAAGACCAAAACATTGTTTTAGCCACCAAAATTTTTAATAAATAAATTAGTCACAGTCTGAGTCATATAGATGACACCTCACTGTTCAATTTATGCTAATGTGCAGTTTCTTTGTTTACCCAACAGAGAGAAAAAATATTTTGAAAGGTCAAATTTACAGATTTTTACAGAAGGTCAGATTTTGGTTTTAGAAATGGTTTAAACTATGTGTTCAAAACCAAAATACAATATTATTAAAGCATTTGTGGTTTGCACTTTTTACTCAAAGCTTTAAAGTTACAGTACATTTTCTCTAACCGAGTTATAACCCACAAATCTATGATATTATTAATAATATACAGCATTGTTTTTTAAATTCTCATTCTGTTCAGATGAAATATCGGAAAGTACCACCAAAAACCCCTTCAGAAACTGTATTTTTTCTTTGTCTCCCTAACAGTGTTTATTTGCAGTGTTAAAACACGGGCGCCGGAGTGATCAAAGATGGCATTCACGAACAATGCCCCTCCATCTGTCTCTCACCTGCTGTCTAAATCACTCTCACGCTGGATCCTTCTCCACTTTGACTGATATGTTGGGCCGCTCTGTGCTCTGCCAACTGCCCTTGATGCAACAAAACGAGAATGTTGCAAATGTGTGCGAGACGGAAAAACAAACCAAAAACAAACAAACATAAACATGAAAGTTGTCAAATAATTTCTAGTTCCAATTAAATCCAATAACAGCAAGGCTGTGCAGCCTGACACGTGGCCATATTCGTTTTCCATCAGCTGGGCAAGAAATAACAACACTGATCAGAATGATTCATGTATTTCTAAACACCTTTATTACACGGCTCATTTGAATGCTTGATTCTGATTGGCCAGTCGTGATTCCAAGGGTTGTTCTTTTCAAATAACAACCCCTCAAAACGAATAACCGTTACCCGGATGCTTCAAATCATTTTGAGAGGGGCAGTTTAATATTACACAAACATTTATTATAATTATGTATTTTAACAACATAAATGACATTATATTTACAAATGATTAAACCAATTTCCCTGTTCGTGACGTTTGAACGCCGTTTCTTACTTTCACACCGAAACTAAACGGCTTTTCCTCGTGGAAGGTCAGCATTTGGTAAAAATGAGCTAATAAAATATTTCAAATTCACATTTAATGTCCAGTTTTTTTCTCAAGTGGCAAGTAGCCGTGTAATAAGCGGGATAATGTACAATCAGCCGGCTGTTATCACGATATAAGCCCCTTCAGAGTCATACAAGACCCTCCCCTTCGCGTCGGGTCCTGATCACACTGTCGGGACTCATTTCTGCGATAACAACCGGCTGCCTGTACATTATCCCTTACTTACTAATACTTCCGTTAGATGTTTATTTGATTATTATTTACGATTAGCGTTTTTGAGTGTTTAAGGTAAAGTACGATTACGCAATATTTAAGACATTGGAGCATGTGCAATAAATACAGCTGTCATCCCAAAGCAATAAAAAACGATTATCTTGGGAAACCATTTGCACAGGCTATTAATTCAGCCTAATGATAATAAATGAGAGACACGCTTATATACCTGTGCAGAACTTGGCAGGAAGTACCCAAGCCCTGTTTTTACAATTTCTGTTAAACGTTTCTACATTGAATTTAAAAGGAACCGAATTACCTGATGCTCCCTGTGCAGTCTGGTTCTGGAGATTGGATGTAGCTTTGTTTGCTTGGAGGCACATCAGAGGTTGTTCTGAACTTTGCTGAAAACAAGAAAGTGCCAATTGATTCCTTTTAATGGCTCTAATTTACATTTGAATAATTAATTAAACGAAACCCTCATAACTCATGCACGGCCAATAATAGTTCCCCACGGTTTGACTGCTTATTTAAGGTCATAGTCGACTTTGCTTCATTTTTAGAAAGCGAGTATTAATCTATATTCGCTACTGTTTTATCCAAATGTAAATGTTTTTTGGCTCGCCTGTGTGTGTTCTCTGAACAGACCTGCAGTTGCATCGATGATGGGAAAATAATTTGATCCCAATCTCAGGAAACTGCACCTCAGTCGTACGGCGGCAGACGAATCGGGTTAACAGTGCCTCCGTAATCACTGTCAGGATGCCCCGACCTTTCCGAGCAAGTTCTTTAATTAACCTTTCGGACCGCTTCGACTATTTAATTACCTATCGGCATCCGTTCGCATTATGACAGATAAAGCATTGATTGTCCTTGTAATTAGTCACACTTAAATGAATGTATTCATTAGGATATTTGCCTCGAGAGCCGCTTCGCTCGTTCTCTCTCCACGCCCATATTCGGCTCCCTGGCCTCATCAGGATTGACCTCATAATGGAGTTTCTTCCATCCATCAAGCTCCACCGGGTTATTTTCATTTCAAGAGCAGCTGCGACTGTGCAAAGTAAATCAAGTCTCCCCCCGATCTCTGCCTCATCCGTGGCCTTCCTCTCTCTCTCTACCGTGCATAACTCGGCGAGCGGTTAGATCAGCCCGACCTCTCTATATTTAGACATTAATCAGATACCGTAATCATTTTTCCTGCTGGATTCTTTTCTTCGACGTCCCGGTGTCCTTTATGAAGCTTTGCTGAAACTATCTCTTAGACAGCACACGGAGGTCACCAGGGGCCAGGCGAGGTTGTTTTGATGTGTGAATGATATGAGATGCGTTGGTCGATTTGAGATGCCATGTGCTTCTGATATGACGACTTGTAATGAATAAATGTGCTGCAGTTTATCATTGTCAGGCCAGGGGGGAGCAATTGCGCCTTTTAAAATTAAGTGAAATATTTCAAGTGGGGGACTGCGTTCATTTCCGTTAATCCTCTTAGCTATAAATATTTGGTATATTTAGTATCGTAAAATATGATTATTTATGAGAATAATAGCGACAACCCTATTTGTAAAGTGCTGTCTAAATTGAGTACCTCAGAGATTATATATTTTTGCATGCAAACCCCCGAAACCATTTGAGCACTTCCGGTTCAATCGCCCCAAAGACTATGGGTTTTTGAAGGGGTTTTTGGTCTATTATCTGTGGTTAACAAAACCTACAAATATTTCAACGTTTTAACATATGACATAAAACACACAAGTTATAACCCACTTGTGATTTTTAAAAGCTTTATAAAAATGGCGGTTGCTAACAAATTGCTAAGTGTGTGGCGTGGACGTTAGACGACGTCGCAAATATAAATCTCACAAACAATGGGCACAAATCTCTAAAAGCGTCGAAGGGGATTCATCGGCTTTCGGTCAAGGGAATCAGTGCGGTGCAAACTTCCAGGTTGGCCTACAAAAACACAACATCCCTGCACCGCTCTATTCTTTAAAAAGAATATGCAAATCGATTAAATTCAGTACTGGGCTTAAAAAGTTGTGGGTTTGATTCTCAGAGAACACAAACACACATCAAAAACATTTATCTTAAATGCACAGTCGCAGTCGCTCTGAATAAAAGCATCTGCCAAATGCATAAATGTAAATGTATCATTTGGAGCATATTGGCATACATCGCTGAGACTGTGCAGCATTGCTTCAGCACTCTTTGAAATGGCAAAAGTGCACTTGACTACACTGCGCGAGTCTGGATGTACGCCAGGTTATAATTCTCTTCCCCATTATGATGAATTACTGCTGCCTTGATCAATAAAAATGTACACAAACATCTCTTTTTAATAAAATTCCATTTAGTACTTGCTTCTCATGGGCGCCATTTTAGCGTTTCTGGCACCTGGTTAAATTGTATTGCAGTTGTACTGTATTGTAACCGCATTGTGGTAAGTGAATGAGATAGATTGTTTTTGCGCAATCGTTTAGTGAATTTACCTCTAGTTTGGCAAATCGCCAAAATCAAAAATGCTTGATCATACGCCTGTAGAAAGGTCTGACATATATTTGTGACAGGTTTAAAAGCTTCGCCCTTTATGGAAATAAAAGTGGCGTGGGTTGATCTCTTTAGGCTCTGTGCCACGTCCTGGGCCTGGCTTTCATTGTCGTCACAGCTTTCAAAATAACAATAATCAGTGATGGAATGCCTTGTTTTTCTGCAGGCAATAAGAAGTGATAGTTCATTTGAATGGACTACAGTTTGTCACATGAATGACCTCGCCGCAATTTACCCAGTGTGATTTTAGCTCGGAATAGTCAGGATGGCCTTCCACCTGATCCCTCTGTTCTCCAACTTCTGTACTTCAGAGAAGAAGAGATGAACTAAGGATACAGAGATAAGGGGAAAGGTTATGTGCACTGGCTATCGGTCCCTCTGTTCTCTACTTTTACATTTTGCCCTCTCGCTCTTTCTCACTCTCTCTCTCTCCAAGTCTCTTATTCCTGCTGTTTCTGGTCTCTACTTTTTTCCTCATTCTCTCTCCTGGTGGGTAATTTGGATTTCTTACCTGGTCTCATTTATCTCAATTTCACATTTGCAGAGACAAAAGACAGAATTGAGATATATCTCTCTCTCTCTCATTTTTTGCTAACAATCATATATCACCATCACCGTCACCGTCTAATCTCAATGAACAAATTCTTTAGAACTGAACAAGTAAACAAAGTGTTTGATCTAAAATGAGCTACACAAGAAAAACACAACATGAGCAAAACACAGTCAGTACACTAAGAAAACGTGCTTTTTATTCAAATATTTTTTTTTACTGATCACACGCAAAGAGCCACTTATCGGCCACATTTCATCTTGAGTGTACATTGTGTGTATATCTAATGTTTATGTGTTAAAGGAACAGTTGACCCAAAAATTAAAATTGTGTCTTCATTTACTCATACTCGAGTCGTTCCAAATCTGTATACATGCCTTTGTTCTGATGAACACATATAAAGATATTTGGAAGAATGCTTGTAACCAAACAGTTCTTGGCCATCGTTGACTACCACAGTAGGAAAATTGCTCTAATTCCAATTTTTCTACTATGGTAGTAAATGGTGGCCGAGAACTGTTTGGTTAATAGCATAAGTCTTTAGATCAGAAGAAAACATTTAGTGAAATCTGGCAACACGGTTGTCTGTTTTTGTGTGTGTGTATTTATCTCATCTTGTGAGTCTTGTCTGGCTTCCTGCATACCAGACAAAAATACATACATACATTACAGAAGATGTGTGGCTTGTCTCAACAGATTGACATGTATATCTGTCTGCTTCAAACATTGATCCACAGTGACCTACAGTCACCTGATCTGGCCATGCACAGATATACATCATTCTCTTCATGATCAGTCATTTCCTCTGTTGCTTCTTCTGTAATATTGATAAATCTGATAGCAGTTAGAGAGAGCGAGAGAGACCTGTTGCACCCGTCATTCATTCTTGCATTTATCACTTAATCTATCAGTTAATCTTCTTTAATGCTGTTTTCCAGGTGTATTGCGTCATTCAACATCACCCTCTAGTCATCCCTGGCTGAAGGTTTGCTGCTATACTCTCTTATCTGTTATCACATTGTTTCTGAGTTTTATTTGTGAATTTTATCTGATTTTGACATAGATAACTATCAGGCCATTCATGCATCTGCAAGTGTTTGGTGACAAATGCTTTGCTATATATAGACCACTCCAAATTTTCATTTAGATTAAAATTTTCATTTAGGTGTATTGTGGCCCAACATTATCTTTTTTATTCATTTGCACTTGTAATCTTTAATAAAAAACATTAAGCTCCTCTCCGCCTCTCAACAACAACTCTTCACCACATGACGTGAGCTAAAAAGAGATAGGACTATACTCACTGTTCAATGGCCAGGCATTTTTAGCTCTTTCTTCCAGGCCCAACTTACAACAAACCAAAATCAAAAAGGGAAGTGCAAAAAGCCCCGCCCTACAATTTCAGAAGCCGTTTCACTCGGATACACATCACGATAAGGAAAAGACGTCTGCAGCTGTATACTTATATATTGGTGCAGTATATACAGGAAGAACAAGATAGGCTAGTACAGTTTTTATTTAGCATAAAAGGGGACTTGAGTTCATATCCTGACCTTGCATATCATTTTTATGACGCTAAACTGCAAGTGAATATGACAGCTAGTGATCACCTTGCATTTTCGTGATATTGAAAAGATCAGCTTTGAAGCAAAGTCATGCGAGTTTTAAGTGATATGAGGGTGCAGAGATCATGACAGAATTTTCAGTTTGTTGCAGAAGACCTGCGATGGGTGCGACTCAGTTTAACATGTGAAACTTAGATGTGAATGCCTGATTTTTATCAGATAAACACTCTGTTTTTCTTGTTTACCTGCAATAATGTTTTAAATGAACCATCGTGGATACAAATGTTTTATGTGAAGGCTGCATTTAAAAAACTCAAAAATCAATTTGTTAAGGGTGGGAACAAGTTATTTAATTCATTCTGATTTCTTTACACTGTTAAACGTGCTGGCTTCTTATGCTTGACATGGTCAACTTGTCAAAAAACGAGTTGGACGTATGATGTAGTATTTCTGTGCTCGATACACTCCACCAGGGTTCGTACAGATATAAAAAAAAATTCCCAACATGAATTCCCATTTCGTACCAGGGTCTTAGTCGCTTATTTGACAATTCTATCAGACAAGCACACCCACACGACAACCAGTGAGAGCGAGAGTGTGTTTGTTCATGGCATTTCGGTGATCAATGTTATATAAACGGTGGATATAAAGCTAGATCTGCAGATCGCTTGAAACTGATAGATGCCGCCACTAAAAGATGCCGTACATGAACTGCATGCGGTAAGTGAACCTGAGTCATATGTCTGTGTTTGTTGGCAATAGGCACGTACAGTACGTGCATTATGCAAAAAACATAAACTTATTGTAAATCAACACTTATACAGGGATATTGCAATGATGTATTGTCTGCTCGTGCTTTAGTTCCGCCCACTGCTCGCACTCAAAAGGGTCGACTGTTAATCGTTCTGCTGTATCTGTCTTTTATAAATGTGATTAAACTCAATACTATTCGAAGATATGAAGTATGCAATAATACTGTATAGGTACCCAGGATTAATATGAGATTAGCAGAAACTGCATGTGTTACCTCCGGTTTAAACAGATTTAGATATTTTTATCACAAATTGGTTTGAAACTAAATCTGTTTTGACTGTTTGCATGGATAATACCTTAAAATGATTAAACTCACACATTGAATAAGCTTTTGGAAATTCAGAGTATTTCGATATTAGTTGTAACTCACACCAGTGGCTTTGCTTGAAATACTGAATCAATGTTTATTGAATCCAAAATCATTGGCAGGTAAAATATTGAAAATAGACAGAGCGAAATACTGTGTTAAAGGAGCCCTTTTATGAAAATCAGACTTTATCCGTGTGCTATAGTGCTATAATGTGCTATAAAGTGCTATAATCGGGTCTCTGGAGCGTCTACTCAGATAATGTGAAAAATGACAACCCAGTATGGTGTGTCCTGTATAAAGTTACTTTCACTTAAAGAAACGCGACGTGTTTGTCTTAATTAATCTCACTTATAGAAAGCAATGTGTATGGTTTGTAAACAAGCGACGGGTTTGTCATGGGTCCTTTCTCTTACAGAAAGCAAATACGCGACCAGTTGTCATGTGTACTTTCGCATATTGAAGTTAGAGTCCGTTCGCCAGGGGCATAAGGGACAGGGGGGACATGTCCCCCTCACTTTTTAAAATCCTGTTCGTGTCCCCCTCACTTTCAAATATGTTTGTAATGATTTTTTAAACATACGCCGTCATCGCCATGGAGAAGTAGGCTACTAGGACCAAGCAGGACACAGAGGATCTGCCTGTGTCGATGGGCGGGTGGCGTGCACACTCTAAAAATAGATCACTGAAAGATTGTTTTCTATCACGTGGTTATGATATGAATTTAAAATAAATTTGTTTTAACGTGGTCTTTGTTCTGTAGGCTATGTAAGCTTTTAATGGACTTCTATGGCGAAGAAACACGTAACGTGTGATTAATAACTTTTTTTGTTTAATAAGGACTCGTTCTTTTAACAGCAGTTAGTGTATATGACAAGGCTTGACAGAAACGTGGGCTTCCCTGGTCTTTGTTTAGGTACGTTAAACCTCTTTAAGCATTTTAGAAAGTCATCCGGCTCGTCTCCTTCCGACCGTAGATTTAGGTTTACGAGCCATGTTTTCCTCCCATTCTCAGTCAAAACTCGCATTTTCCCCCTTCATGAACATCAACTTTTGCTTCACAATAAAAAGACCTTTTGCTTTCATGGTTTAATCAATTTAAACAATAAAAAAACAACGCAAAACGTGGGTATTTTCGATTTGTGATAGGATTCAAATCATAATCATTTTCCCCCATTTTGTATCCCACCCACTTCTCAAAGCAAAGTTACACCCTTGCTGTTCGCTAATAGAAAACCATGTGTTTGGTGTTTAAAGACAAGACGCAATGTTTCTCATTCGCTTTATGTGACCCTTTTTTCTTGTTTTGTCGTTGGAAGAACAGTCTCACAGCCCTGGCTGCATTTTCTGCTGGAAAGGGGGCGGAGACTATATGCTTATTTGCAATTAAAGAGACACACACCAAAACAGCGAGTGTATTATAAAACATACGTTGTGTATTTTGAGCTGAAACTTCACAGACACATTCTGTGGACCCCTAAGATTTAAAAAATCTCCCCTTTATGGTGGGGGAGTGGTGGAGCTGATTAATAAAATAAAAAAATAGAGTGGGAAAGAAAGATGCTTGAAAAAAGTCTTGATCCTTGCCCTAAATTCTTTTTCTTAAAAAAAACAAGAGTTTATTCCCTGCTTACAGACAGAGGTGTCTCAGAGAAAACACAATGTCTGCACAACCCATGTCCTCGTTTGGAGCAGCAGGTGTAAGCTTTGCCTGTTTCCTGATCTGCCTCATTATCCCATAATCACCTGCGGAGGCTGTGATGGAGACGCACTGTTCTTAGGTGAACGACTGCGATGAGTCCGTGTCAATTGTTTTAAATTGGGGGTAAAGGAAATGAAAGAGATAAAAAGTAGAGAAGAGTTTTCTGGAGGCGGGGCACTCGCATGGCTGATAGAATGTGCAGAAGAGAGGTGTAGGGCCTCGCAGGAGAACAGGCAAACGAAACACTTCAGGGAGAAAGTGGCGTGAAAAAGACATTTAAAAGCAACAGACGCAAGAGGGCTGACATTTTCTGTCCATTGGGGGATGTCGAGATTAAAAAAAGAAAGAGGGAGGAATACGGGAGGCGAGGGGGTAGGAGGGAAAGGGATGGAGGTGGATTGCGATAAAGCTTTGAGCCGCCAATGTTTGTCGTCCTTGTGAAGCCGCTGTGATTTTTGTGTTGTGTGGTGCAAAAGATTTAGTGAAAGGGTCAAGTATGTGTGTGTGTTTGGAGAGAGTCCAGCACTTCTTTGGCTGCATTGTGACAGGACAAAGGATGAATCTGAAGTATGTTATTAAAGATTTGAGTAAATTTGAGTTGTGGTGTACGTGTCATTTTCATTTGAAATCAGAGTGAAAGTCAGAGGTAATACACAGTCAGCTGGTCGTAGCTGCAGAATAAACCTTGACAGGTGATCGACTGGCTAACTATACAACACATATATGTATATACTTATATTTAATATATATAACATGGTCAGTTATAGTGCTTAGCGTTCATTGTACAAACTATTTGAATTATGATTGACAAATTAGCATCAAGCAAACAATGTAGTGCATTTCTGTCCCAACATTGTCTTTAAAAAGCTATTCATGAAAATATACAAGAGCAAAGAGCATTAGAGAGTTTATTATTCACGCACAGCGGTTACGCCCGCAGTACAGTGTACAGCGGTAGGTCTTATGACACGGGATAAAACATCATGTTAACCTTTTGTTTGTGCAAAGAGAGCAGGAGAGTGGGTGAAGCAAGAAAGAAGCCGCTGCTGTGTTCAAAACATCAAATGTGTGGTGTGGAGTTATGAAACAGATATATAGTAAATTCAAATGTGAAACCTGATGTATAAGGTTGCATTAGGAGTCATGGAATGCTGGATGCTAAAAGAGAAATAATGTTACCTACCCATTTTATTTCTGTATATATGCTTTAAACAGGGTTTTTATAAAGAAAATGTGAGATCTAATTGGGAGATGATTTGACTGTGCCATGAGAAAAGGAAAGTTGTTGCAAATATGGAGCAAGTTAATACATTTTAATAAAAGATAGGCAGACATTTATATAGAGAAACATGCAAAAATGAACAGTGCACAATAAGACCAGAAATGTGCATTAAAAGTGAGTAGAGTCACTTTTGATATTTTAAAATGTTTTCTCCTATTTTATTTTAGAATGCAGTCAACCAAAAGCCATTTGCAGGCTGATTTCACATAAACAGATAAACACTTCAACACTATGGCATTTTTAAAGCACGGCTTTGCTCTTAACATCCCATTTTTCCTGGAATAACAAAAGTCTGATTTAATATGAGTTTAGAATGAGGTTTGTTGGACCAATGGCAGACGGGGAAGTGTTTAGGAAAGCTGTTTGACATTAGTCATTCATTTTTGCAAGTTGTTTAGAGATGTGGTCACCTTTAGCTTTAAATATGCTGTGTGTTGGGAGGATGTTGGAGTATCTATTGACAGAATGCAATATAATGTACATAACTATATGTTCAGAGGTGTATAAAAACTTACATAATGAAGCCTTATGTTTTTATTACCTTAGAATGAGCTATTTCTATGTTGAAACACTGTGGGTCCCTTTGTGTGGATTTTGCCATGTTGTTTCGGCAGTAGCGCTGAACGGACAAACTGCTCTACAGTGAAAACGTGACAACATTTTTGTCCTGTGTCAGTCTCCGTAGTGCTTCGAAAGGGAGGGGTGCAGTGAGCTGTTGGTTGCAGTTAGCAACCTCACTGCTATGCCGCTAAATTTGATACACTGCACCTTTAAAAGACATTAAAGACCCCGTGAATCGGAAGTTGCAATGTTTTTTCTTCCGTATTTCGACGCATTTCCAAGTGAAATGGAATTTCAAATGGGAAAAACAGTGGGCATGGCTTTCGTCTTTCTCTTTGATTTGGTTGGAAAAACAGCCGTTGCATTTTGAAATGTAACTGGGAGCAGACTGACGGTTGAAGGGAGGAGTTAACGGATGCTCCGCCCAAGCTGTCTATCATACTTCATTTAAGATGGATAGTCACTACAGGACGGAAGTGCATTTTCAGATTTTACTTACGATTATGAGGCCACACGAATTTTAAAAAGAGGATGACCCACATTGATAAACTATTTACAATAAACTCTGAAATATTTCATGAAAAAATAGGCATTAAGGGACTTTAAAGATAATGCATGTGCATGAACTTGTAGATTGTAGTCGGATGGTCAAGACAGGTTGAGAAAGTGAATATTCTGGAAGAAAATGTACAAGTGGAACCAGAGCCGTGAACAAAGAAGCTTGCAGGTGAATTCAAAATCCATTTCCCGAATGTCCATTCACACCCACATGCACACACATCTCTGCCGTCCGCTCTTCTCTCCGTTCATCACGGTCTGAGTGCTTTGTCTTGCTAGATGCTGCAGTTCCTCTCTGCTCTGTTAATGTATCGATCACTCCAGTGCTGCCAATAGCTTGCAGTGTCGGACTTGATGTTTACCTATAGACGCCTGTTTGTAGAGCACTATCTAAGAAGACTCTTTTAGACTTATTAGACTGCTGGTCTCTATGACAACAGGTGTGTGGTCTTAGTCATGGTTGGAAATATATCTCCAGTTGTCTTTGACCTTTTCTTGTAATGTGCTGTTTTAGACTTTGGTCTCAAATTTTTTTGTGTAGCGCGCAGGGTTCAGAGAAGTTCAGGAAAAGTTTTTTTGAATCTCTCTGGAGATTTTCCTTTGTTCTACCTGTGTGTGTGTGTTAACCCAAGCAGGCAGAGTATTCTTAGTGAAGAAAAAATGGCAGCTTAGAGCTATATGGTATCACAAATGTTTTCTTCCTAACTGGGTTTAATTGTTTCCAATTGTCACACTAAAAGAAGAGTTTTACTTTTAGGATACAGCAAATTTACACATTTACATTTATACATTTAGCAAACAATTTTTTTCAAAACAACTTGCATTGCATTATACTATACATTTGTGTCTGAGTATGTGCAATCCCTAGTTTCAAACCCATGACCTTGGGATTGTTAGCACCATGCTCTGACCACTGAGCTAATGCACAATGAGCATATGTACATATTTGGGAAGATCTATTGACAGAAATGCACTATATTATACATAACTATGTGTTTTGAGGTGTATAAAGACTTCACATAATGAAGCGTTATGTTTTTATTGCCTTAGAATGAGCTATTTATATCTACATACACCGCTGGTCCCCTTGCATGGATTTCTCCAAGTTGTTTCTGCAGTAGCCCTAAACGGACAACTGGCTCTCTACAGAGCGCGTTTCATGACTATGTTATCTCATTCGGCAAAAAACGTGTTAACATCTTTGTCCTGTGAGAGCCACTGCAGTACTTCGAAGAGGAGGGGTGGAGTGAGCCGTTGGTTGCAATTCGCAACCCCACCCATAGATGCCGCTAAAACCTCACATGGCTCCTTTAAGAAAGTTGAATCATTAACTTCATATTTATTCTACTTTCACATGTCATATAAAATATTTGTCTACTCCGGTAGAATTAAGGTACATATCCGTTTGGAATTTTGTAGCTGGTGGATTTTCATTTTGTGGAACAAAGCATATCAGCACCAGCACAATTTCATAACAAATTCAAGGAACAATTCAATATTAAAAATCAACAGGAAAATAGGATTTTGGAGATCTTGATGTATGACCAACAAAAGCGGGTCCGTAACAGAAACCCTGGCAGAGGCTCCTGATGTTTTTTTGTTTTGATGCGGCAGCGTTTGCAGTAAATTGATTTAGCATTTCTGGCAGCCTGTGGAGGAACAGAGTTATCAATTGGCTTTACAGAAGCAAGCATCCATCTCTCGCAGATACAATGTAATTTAATCTATTTCCAAAAATAAACAAAGAATGCCATTTTTTAAATGACAGACTGACAAATGCTCAGCGACTGCTTCCAACGCTGCTGTACCCATCTCTCATTTTCAACTTGCTTTGATGAATTCGGGTGGTGTAACAAGCACTGATGGATTATGGGGCTTGCCGGAGATGCCGCAGTTGCCAATCTTTCTGATCCTGGATCAGGGGAGGCGTCTCTGTATCGCTACAAAGTCTGCTAAGGCTGATTTGGAGACGGATTAGAAGAGCTGCGTCTTGAAAGCTCCATTTTTCACCTCTGGGTTACGTCTTCATTTGAAAGAGAGCGTTGACAGCAGATTTGTGTATTGCTGTGCTTGATGCACGATGGCGTGGTGAGGCAGTACTAGGATGAATCTGATTGTTTTGGGCTCATCCGAAAAAAGAGAAAGGTACTGTCTGTGCTTGTGCCCCTCTCTAATACACATTTACGCACACACATTTGTACGCACACACAGGTTTTCTTAATAGATGGTTTTAGCTGCGACAACATAAACAAACGTTATGCAGCCCAAACTTAACTTCCGGTAGACCTACGCAAGGATCAATAACTGTAGTTTTTGAGTAGTATTATTTAATTTTATACAATTAATATACAATAACATATTTATATAAATTCATATAAAGTAAATTCAAAATAAATTGTGGTATTACAAGCAAACACAGACCGGAAGTTAACTTCGGGCCCAGCGCATGAGTGATTTTTGAGGGGAAGTGACTATTTCAAAAATACGTTTATTTAAATGTGATGTTAGTTTACTTTTTTTAAGTACAAAGTATTCTGTATACATGCTGTATATCCCAAAAAAAGTACCTAAAATTGCTCTTAAACTTTACTGTCAGTATCAACTATCTCTAAGATTATTTGGCGTATACAGTACTTGTGCTCATATTTCATTCAGATTATTTGTGTTTACTCTTTTTTTTTTTTATATCTTTTTTTTATCATTTTACGCCTTTATTAGTACAGTGATTTGTAGAGAGGACAGGAAGCGAAGTGGATGAGAGAGAGGGGGTGGGGTCAGGAAAGGACCACGGGCCAGGATTTGAACTTGGGTCGCCCGGGACGCACCGGCGCCATATGTCGGAGCACGAACCACTCGACCATCGGCTACTTTTTTTGAACGTAGACTTGAAAGTCTGGGCATATGGGCTTAGGTTGTTAGTGAAATAACTTTTTACGTGTTGCCCCACATGTTGTATTTCAGCGCAGAAATATGTGGAACTCACAAAAGTGGCACAGCTATTTAGTGAAGTTACCCCTCAACGCTTGTCCGAAGACCTCCAGAATTGTTGTGACTTTTCTTGTGCACTACTTTCCCCTCCCTCTCACTCTTTAAACTGGCTCGTTCTCTTTTCTCCCTCACTTTTCCGTCAGACCCAGCAGAGGCACGAATTTAGCAATCGCCTTCAAAGTGCATGGGTTGCCTTGAGCAACTGTATATTGCTATGTGCCTCATTTTTATTTCTGCGCTCACAGAGGCTGACTCTTTGTCCCACGATCAAAGCCAGGCACGGGGGGGCTGGAGGACATTTAAGATTACAAGCACTCTGGGAGATGATCTGAGCTTCATCCTGCAGTCAATGTGAAGGATTAATAGTCTGCCATGGCAGCGCAGCCATGTGGTGCTGTCTTACATTAGCTCATTTTCCACAGTTGCATTTAAAGTTTGCAACCCACAACATGGCAGTGTTTGCTCTTTTTTCCCTTTCACTTAATCTTGTGTTGGAGTCTGGATGGTACTTTTCACATTCTGAAATATTTAAAACCAAACACACTGCCAAAAAACATTTTTCTTAACCAGTATTTTTTTCTCTTTGAAATGAAATACATTTACACGTGAAAGTAAATTGCATTGGATATTAAGACTTGTTTCAGCAGAGTGACTTTACGTTTAAAACTACATTTATTTTTCTTCACCATACAGGCAATTTTTTAAGCATAAATCTGATCTTGTTTAGTATATTTAGATCTAAAACAAAACTTTTGGCTAATATGGTTAAAGAATCAAAACTTATAGCTTACATATTAAACACTTAAAGCTTGTAATAATGATTTATAACTGGAGCTATCAGGTCAAATTTTTCTGTAAATGTCATTTAAACACAATAAGTACGTTTTAAACAGAGATGGTAAAAAAATGGCAGATTTTAGCTTTAAATCCCATTATTTTACACAATTTTGCCAAGTAAAGTACTACATTTTTTTCTTTAATTGTTTTTTAAATAGTTGTACTTCTATTTCAAAAATATCCCTTAAGAACGTCCTGCAGTCATCATCATTGTGCTTAAGTAACCAATTTACCATCATCTAATCCTTTAATGCGGCTATTATAATTCTGTAAAGAAATCAATACTCAACTTTTGCCAAGTTTCTGAAACTGCAAAAAAAGAAAGAAAAAAATGTCAAGACAGCAAAGTAAAGAGAATCAAAGCGAAGCAGACAATTTAGTCGGAGGTGTTTTTCTGTGCACGCTCATAAACATTTTATACGAAGGCAGTCAATATCCTAATGCTTTGTTTGTTAGTTTGCCATTTTATAGATTTTTGCTAGCAGCTTTGCTTTTCACCAAACCTGTGGTAGTGCAATACAGCATAGTAATCTACACTTCATTATTTCTGTTACTGCCTGTTGTTCTGAATGCAAGGACAGATGGAGATTGATGAGAAAAAAACACTCCTAATTTGTGTTCCTGCCTTCCACCTGTTTTTGTTTTTCGTGGTCATAAAGTGATGTTTGATGGAAGCCCTCGGAGCTTTGTACCAAGGTAATGCCATCAGGCAGATACAACTTGCAAAAATTGAATTTGCCATTGAAAGGCAGCAGGAATGAAACATGTCCAAAATATTAAGGGTCTTTTTTAAAGGGATAATTCTTCTGTCATCATTTACTCATCTCCTGTGAATTTTCAGGTATCCCTACTCTCCTGACATTGGGGTTGGAATTTGGGATTTTTTATTTGTCGTATTACTACATGCTTACATATGCCATCTGGGCCCTTTTTCCAAGCTGTGTCATTTTATGTTCTGTTTCATATTTACAAAAAAAACCTTTAGGTATATTTTATATACCTAAAGGTTTCAAAGCAACAACATGGATGCTTTTATGGCCCAAATGTAACTTCTGGTACACATCCGAAAAGAATAGATTTCTGATAACAATTAATAGAAATAACAATAAAATTACATTAGCTAGCAAGTTAAAAGTATGTCTAGCTAGTATTAATTTGGTTTACCAGTAGAAGAACCGTTACATGGCTAAACTTAAGTTACACGACCATTCAACAACTTGTTTATTTAATGCAGTTAACATACAATAAAATGTAAAAAAAAAAAAATAACGCTACCATTATACAATGAAATATCAATTTAAAATTAATAATAATATTAATATATATAGTTATTAGCCACTGCCACCGATCAAGAAACACAGACAGGAACTTAACTTTGGGCCAGGAACGTGCGTCCGATTAAACCGTCTTAATAAGAAATATAGATTTGATTCCACAGCTTTCAATAAAAATAAATAAAATATACTATAATCCAATTTTCCTCACTGAGGGCCAATTACTGATTATATTATACAGCTCACTATATTTCTTACATACTCACTGCTCAAATATATTCAGGCAACATAAGACAAGTGGCTTCGCCGCATGTGGTTCCCCCTCACTGAAGATCTTAGGGCAAACTTTCCGTCTGTCACAATCCAAAATCACTTTCCTCCCCGAAAACAATTTGTGCCGCCAACGTTTTCATCACACCCACACATGGACGTTTCAGACCTCAAAGCAGGTGTAATTTCTCAAGTCGGATGAATGAAGAGAGAGAGAGTTGAACTGTGAATTTGAAAGTCAGAAATGGGAAAATAAGGATACTGGGAGAAAAAATCGAGATAAAAAGACCCTTTAAGGAAAAAATCCAGTGGAGGGGAATGGCGAATATGCCCGAGCGCTGATGGAAGTGACACGCATGCTTTAATTAAACCTTTCACCTCCTTTCCAAGCGCTTGAGATGTGTGTATAGTGCTGCTCCGTAATGGCTGCCGAGCTGACTGATTAGAGTAAACAGAGCGATAAACCTCAAGAGCGGCTTTAGCTGTTACATACAGATGATCCCTGGAGGTCCGGCACCGTGGGCTCAGAGAGGCTGCTCGACAGCGCGAGCAGGAGGAGGTCCGAAGAGCCCCGACTCAAAGGCCCTCGTCTCTGCTTCTTATCACACCCCTCAGCACTCGTGCTCACAAACACAAACAGCATCTGAAAATGAACCTAGCTGGATGGGACACGCACATCTGAATCTGTCTAAGAGAGAGAGGGAGAAAGAGAATAGCCTTAAGTAAAGATGGCTTTCTCGTCATCATGCAAATAACTGTGCAGTGCACAAGGGGGACAGAATGGGTAAATGTAGAACGGACAGCACAAGTAAGTCACAGAAAGCGACCTGCTGCTATTACAGTCACGGTCTGGTGATTCTAGTGCAGCCATGTGCTATTATTTCCATTCATCTCTGCTTTCATTGTAGAGATTCGGCCCTGTGAATAAATATGGAGGTCACAGGGAAACTGACTGTCAGTGACAGCCCCAGTAAGTGGTGGGGTAGGAGAATGGAGGACATAGAGTGTGTTGTACTGTGGGGCTATGAGAATACGGTCATGATCCACTATAAAAGCACTATTAAAGGTGTCCATGTGATTTTTGTGCTATATTTAAAGTCTTCGAAAGTAGTCCAATGCCTTTATGTAAGGAATCGACTGATATTTAGAGGACTCATTCACATGCAATGGAGATTCTGTCATCATCTACCATAAAAAGGGCCATTAAAATAGTTAAAGTGTTTTAGTGATACAATAGCCCTGATCCAAAAGTGATGCAACAGCTTTTTCTATGGAATGGACTTTAATGTAAATAAATAGTTCAATGGCAGTATGTAGGGAATATAATGAAATTTAAAGGAATTTTGGTTATAGATAATACCTACAATAAAAAAATTTAAATTGTGCATAAATAGCTTTTTTGTGATAAATTACTGGGGCTATATGTTAACATTTGGCTTCTTTTTTGACAAGAAAAAGTTGACAATGGAGATTTTTTAGTAAAATAAAGCAGGGTTGTGGTTAAATAAATAGCAGCTGAGGCTTTTGTTGCTATAACAACAGCTGCAACAGTAGCCGTCTATATCTACTTTCACCGGCTACATGTGTGTGTATATAAACAAGGAGCGTCTTTGCAATAACCAATCACATATTTAAAAACTACAATACTCATTTCTCGCTAGAAATGCAATCAAATGTCATTGAAAATGAAAATGAACCTTAAATTTATACAAAACTATGCTCCAACTGGCGTGTCGGCTGCCGTTTATTTTTTCAAGCTCAATCCTTCTCGACCAATCACCTTCCTCCCATGTTGTTATGGAAACGACAGGTCTCTCTACTCGCTTGTCATTGGTCAGCTGTGAAAAAAGACGCTTGTTTTATTTTTGAAAACTTTTTTCAGCTTCAAGAGAGGTTCTATTGACCTTTGAATGAATGTTTTTTTTTATCCCAAAATGGTTCTTATATGGCATCGCTGTGAGGAACGTTTTGTAGCACCTTTATTCTTAAGAGGGCACATGGCCTTTTTTGAAAAACTGTTAAAATGATCTGTAAATAATGGCAGAATTTAGGATTTATGGGTGAACTAAGGTTTATATCTTTTGTTTCACACTTCTGCACATGCCAGCAGCCATATCACTCTGTAGCCCCGGACTGGTTACCCACTGATGCTAAGCAGGGCTCAGCCTGGTCAATACCTGGGCGGGAGACCTCCTGGGAAAGCTAGGTTACTGCTGGAAGAGGTGTTAGTGAGACCAGAAGGGGGTGCTCACACTGTCCTTATGCCCCAGTATAGTGATGGGGACACTATACTGTAAAAATGCACCGTCCTTCGGATAAGACGTTAAACCGAGGTCCCTGACTCCCTGTGGTCATTAAAGATCCCATGGCACTTCTCGTGAAGAGTAGGGGTGTAACCCCGGTGTCCTGGCCAGATTCCCTCCACTGGCCCTTGTCAATCATGGCCTCCATAAATCCTCACCCTCTGAATTGTCTCTTTTTCTTTCTCTCTCTCCTCTCCACCGATAGCTGGTGTGTGGTGAGCGCACTGGCGCTGTTGTACTGTGGCTGCCGTCGCATCTTCCAGGTGGATGCTGCACACTGGTGGTGGTTGAAGAGAGACCCCCCCTCATATGATTGTAAAGTGCTTTGGGTGTACAGCAATACAATAAAGCACTATATAAATACCTAAAAAAATAAAAAAGATATCCATTAGCAAAATTGATGACTTGGGTATCTTATTGCGATAGCAATATGTAGAGCAGCAATAATTATAACATAGATTATAGATGTAATACTTAAGATTTGCTGACATCAGTATACTTCATATCTCAATAATAGAAATCAAATTTGTGTTGAGATGTTTTACATTTACTATTCTTTTAATCAACGGCAATAATTTTATATTGTTTTTGTTGAAATTAGATCAATCTCATTAAGAGTTTTATGCATTTTCAGATCACCGTAGTAATTTAAATATATGTAAAAATGTAAGTTCACTTCCACATTGTAGCATGGACTGTGTACTCTTGTGACTTGGCTGCTGAACCTCTCTATGTAAATATATGAAACCAATAACTATGAATATTCAACAAGATAGAATTCTGTACTCTGGTGGGGTTTTACACATTTGTACGTTTTAAGATTTTTCAGAAGGGCACTCAGGTTGGCGCCAGTCCTCGACTAACAGGAGGGCAAGTTGCTCCTCGTGGGGGGGGCAGACAATCAGCATCATTAATACAAATAAAGTCAAAACTACCACATCTGTGCAACGGCACACTCGTGCAGGATGCTATTTTCCTTACAAGTGAACAAGAATGACACAAATTAAACAATATTACCACACACAGTCACAACAAAAACAACAGTTTGACAATTTTAACCTATGCTGTGATATAATGCTCATTCACACCTTGCTAAAAGTAAATGTACCTTTAAAAAAAGCTACCATATAGCCATATACAATACCACATAGGCTACCATTTTCATTTCCACTTTGTTTAAAATTCTTTAAACGTTAATACTTTTTAATAATTATTTTTAGTATGTATGTATTACATGAATTTAAAACTGTGTCATGTGGGGGGGGGCATGGCCCGCGAGTGCCCCCCCTTGGCACCGGCCCTGCTCAGGTCTATTTGCTGCATTGTGTTCTCATATTCCAGCACATCTCTGAATGCTGCAGTCCATTACCAGAAATAAATATCTTACTGTCTCGCTCTACCTATCTCTCTCTTTAACTCGCTTCCCTATTTTGCTAATGTTAGGAAACAACAACAACAAAACTGTTGCAGTTACCGTAGGCTGATGGATTTTGAATCCTCTATATTGCTATATGTACAGCTTTAATATTTCATGAGATGACATGATTCATTCAATCTCACAGCAGGAAGCACTGGGCCTTCATGCCTCTGAGCAGACTGGAGTGTTCTGGAAGACATGATATGTGTTACTCTAAAAAGCCTTCACTCTTGCAGACAGATTTACTTTGTGTTGGGTTTGACACATGCTGTCACTCAAATCAGCTGGGTTTTGGCAGAGCTATGCTGAATGATTTTGTTATATTCGTGCAGTAAGCCCACGCAGATCCTCCTTTAAAGCCGGGCGCGTGTGCAACCGCCCGTGAGTGCAGCAAAAGCAATTTCCCCACACACATGTTAAACGTATTCGTTCTGGTTCAAATCCACTCCGGGTTTTCTTTTTTCACAATATTTACTCATTCACTAGTAAATGAATTCTGATCTGAGGTCAGTTCAGTTTATTTCAGTTTATTTTAGTGGTATGCAAAAGGTCATATGAAATGTAATTTTTATTAAATTCTCAAAGTGTATTCAAATTCTAAAAACTTAAATATAATTAATTACATTGAAGTTTTTAGAATTTGAATACCTTTTTATAATTTTTGATTGGCTTTCTTAAATTTATTTATTAATCTAATTTTTTATTTTATTTACATTTTACTTTACTTTCTTTCTATTATCAAATTTACAGTTCTTTCTTTCTTTCTTTCTTTCTTTCTTTCTTTCTTTCTTTCTTTCTTTCTTTCTTTCTTTCTTTCTTTCTTTGAAAATGTAAATTTTAAATTCTGTCCTATATTTTTATTTATATTTAGAGTGTGTGTATTTATATTTAGAGCAGATTTTGTGTAAATGTGATTTCTTTCGTTTCTTTAAAATATTGTACTTTTTTACTCATATTTTCATATATTATTTTTATATGTATTACAAAATTCTTTCTTTCTTTCTTTCTTTCTTTCTTTCTTCTTTCTATTGAAAATGTAAATTTTAAATCTGTCATATTTTATTTATTAGAGTTGTATATTTATTTTAGAGCAGATTTTGTGTAAATGTGATTTATTTTGTTTCTTTCAAATATTGTACTTTTTTACTCTTTTTTACTTTCATATTCCATCCATCCATCCATTTTCTACCGCTTGTCCGAACTTCCTCGGGTCACGGGGAGCCTGCGCCTATCTCAGGAGTCATCGGGCATCAAGGCAGGATTGGATGGTGTTACTTCATTTTTCATATATTATTTTTATATTTATTACTTCTCTTTCTTTCTTTTTCTTTCTTCTTTCTTCTTTCTTTTTTTCTTTCTTTATTTCTTTCTTTCTTTCTTTCGTTCTTTCTTCTTTCCTTTCCTTCACCTTTTCCTTCCTTCCTTCCTTCCTCTCTCTGTTTATTTTCCCCTTTTCACACGTTGTTCTATCCTCCACCAGACTGCAGCCAGATACATTAACACAGTCTAACACCACCACATTCTCTCAAATCGCATGCTCCATTTTTGCTTGAAAGGCTCGATTTTTTCCCACCCGGAGCGATGGAGAGGTATAACGTGCTCCCTGTAGCTTGCACCCTGGTGTTAATAAGCAGGAGACAGTCCTGTATGCATAAATAACCTACATCAGATCATCTGAGTTTAAGAGAGTGAGAGTGGGAGGGGTGGTCATGTGAGTACAGACTACTAGCCGATCAGGATAAGGCCTCTAAATCACTGCTCTCTGAGACCCAACGCTGTTTGATCTTGCTAATCCAACCATTCAGGCCCGATCAATGGCCCTCCTCAAGGCATTCGTGTCTGATTGCACAGGGCAGGTGTGTACTTGTGGGCTTCGGTCCAGTAACGTTTTTTTTTCGCCTTCTGAAAGCTCCCTGGTGTTGAAATTGATTCCGCAAAGCTAGACTGGATGCCTAATCACCCAGGTGGAGAGCGTAACCAGTCTGTCAGCGCATGCTTATGAGACCAGAATCTGGCTCTCCTCCTTCACGGTGGAGGAAAGCGAGGATGGCCGTGTTTTCTGGGCCTCCTGCAGCGCGCCCCAAATGATTAATTCCTGGGAGAAATCAACACCTTGCGCCTTATTGATCCGAACATTGTTTGCTTTCATTGAGCTTTTCATCCAGTTGCTGAGTCTTTAGGCTAATCGTTGAGATCCATGTGTTTGTTGCAAGTGTTCTGCCTTTATCACATGTTGTATTAGAGTTGGATTTTGAATGGCAGGCCCTGTTATGGGTCCTCGTAACAATCGACAACAGGCTGACAGAATGAATTTGTTTGCGTAGTTTATCTAGAATAGCTTTTGGCTTGAGGTATTCTGTAAGTAAAAAGTGTAAGGACGATGCAATGTGATAGCTTGATTGAATTTCTGGTTGCTTATTTCTGTCATTGTGTGTTTTTGTGACGGAGAGAGAGTACTGAAGAGTTTATGTTCGTAACGGAAACAGACAGAAATGCTCCAGCTTCTGACATTGTGTTTAATGTATACTTAACCTCTTCTATCCTCTATCAAAGGCAATATCAGTCAAATGGTTGCTTGTGATCTCAACATCACCTTTTGATCTAAATCATGTCAAATTATGCCAGCTGTATAAGTTTCTATGCACACAAAAAAACTTGCTTAGTGTTTACGTGGATCTCTGCCATGAAGGAAAATGATTTTTTCATCCCAGTGTTGGGTTGCAAATTATCACATGTTGGGTTTTTTTAACCCCAAATTCTGATTAGTTTTTGCTGATTGTTGGGTAAAATAAAAACATTTACAACTCAAGCCAACTTCTGTGTTTGTCCCTTTTTGACTCAACACTGGGATAAAGCGTATGTATAAATTCCTTCAACCCTGTTAAAATGCACCTGAGGTGCATACCTCATAACATTTTTGAGAAAATGTCCAAAGTGTGCCGCTGGTATGTAAAGGTTCTCTAAACCAGTGGTTCTCAAACTGGGGGCCCTGGCCCCCTGGGGGGGCCCCAAGATGGATCCAGGGGACCACAGATTTTGTGGCATTTATGAAATATGGAAATTTATCTCAAATGTTATGCAATCAAGCATGAGAAAAATAAGACCACCAACCAAAAGAATTGATGTTCCAGCATTTTATAAATTAATTGGTTTAATTAAAATTCTACGTTTAAGATTATGAGTCTTTATTTGGGGGACGCAAAGTGTGCACAGTACAAAGAGGGGGCCTTACAACCACTGAGAACCACTGCTCTAAACAATACAGAATGCAAGATTTTATATTTTTGCATTCTACATGATGTAAATTGTAGGTAATTGTACAAAAAGATGTGACCAAACTTTAGATTTTGAAATGTGTTTGTTTCATATGTGACTTAAATTGCATGGGAATATTTGTAGAAATAGCCAACAAAACATTGTATGGGTCAAAATTATTGATTTTTCTTTTATGCCAAAAATAATTAGTTCCATCAAGATATTTTCTATATTTCCTATTTTCAAAACCTTTTTTTTTGTACGTGGATGCAGCAAAATTTTGAAAACAAAATCAAGTTTAGTATCTTTGTAAAGCTTAGAATTTCAACTTTCAGGTTTATCTATACTCTCCACAACGTCATTACAGCGGTAAGCAAATAGAGAGTGTTAAACAAACCTGTTTCTGTTTAGCAATGGCATGCTACAGCGCCTCTGATAGACAACTGCAAATGCGTATTTCTTAATATTTAAATTTTTTGCACCCTCAGAATCCAGAGGTTTGAATAGTTGGATCTCAGCCAAATATTGTCCAAACCGTACATCAATGGAAATCTTATTTTTTCAGCTTTCAGATTTTCTATTTCGAAAAATTGAACAATAAGATTGGTTTTGTTTGCAGAGTCACATGATTCTGGCTTTATAATTTTTCTATTATGTAGAAAATATGCGGGGTTAAGTTGGTGTGTCCAATGATTGACCTGTAGTGTGTTCGTAATCCCTGTACTCGTATACTTAATAGGAATCTTTGTTGTGTTGACAAGAAACAGCAGAACTTTCTGTCTGACTATAACAGTGAGATTATTACTTTATGTTCTGTTTATTGACTTCACTTGTTTACCTCATTTGTAAGTCGCTTTGGATAAAAGCGTCTGCTAGATGACTAAATGTAAATGTTATATTCTGAAGTTTTCCATTAGTACCTGCATGCATAGCTTCCTGTCGGAATGGGCAGAAATGGAAAGTGGGATTTAGCATGAGGCTAGGTCTCATTCTGCGCACAAAAGCACAGGGTTAATCAGCTTCCGCTCTCATCCCAGCTGTATCGGGACTCCATGGAAAACCCATGCTTGCTCTCCAAAAGCTCCCCTCATCCTATCATCTTTCATCTAGCTACCACTCCACACTGTGTATTGTCCTTCTCTAAAGCATCCGCCCGTATAGATTTGCAAGCTCTTTTTGAATTCTTGTACCTTTGCTTTGTCTTTAAATAACAATTCCAACACTCGAACAGAAGCCTTTTTTTCTGTCAGGGGGATTCGTGAAATCGGCTTAATAAGGTTTTAAAGTATGCATAACCTTTTAAAGGTAATGATATTCTGAACTTCTTTTTAATATGGACAAATTGGAGCCAACCCTGTTATATTGTAGAGAATTTTTTTTATCTTATATTTTCTATCCAGAACTCTAAAATAATATACATTCAATTGTAAATTACAGCACTAGAAACATATATTACAATGAAATTATCCTTTGACATATCAGGGGTGCAAATCCAACTTTTACTTAAAGTTGCAATGAGCATACATACAGATATTTTACAAAGAAATAACTTTGGAAACATCTCTCAGAGACTTCAGCCTTGAATTTAAATCGATTTATCTCTCACGAAAAAGACCCCAACTCAGTCAGGGCACTCCTCTTTTTTTCTCCCACATTACAGCAGAATTGATTTGCTTGACTTTGAGTGGCAGAATATTATTGGCTGTAAAATGCAGACAGATAGAAGAGTGTGGCAGCTTTCAATGAACTTACTACTTGAGTTCAAGTTTGGGTAGTCTGAGAGAAAACAGTTCTTTAAAAGTCTGCCGAATCAATTTCTTGTTAAGTACTTTTATTCAGTGTCTCCAAGTAACAATTACACTCTCAGAGTTTATTTGCAATGTTGATCTAGAGTTACCAAAGGTACATTTTGTTGGATAACAACTAAAAACAGTTGTAGCAGTTAAATAATTATAATGGAATTCACCATGTTGAGGTGGCTAATTTTTCTGAATTTGTACAATGTGAATTGTACAAAAACATGCAATTATTAGAAAAAGCCATACCGAACCCTGCACCACTAACACCACCCCTAAACATACACGCCACTGGGTCGAAACAAATTACATGAAATAGCCACCTTGTGAAATAGGAACGAATTGCTGTAAGTTTGTGTTGAACTAGTCTCTCGTAGGTCAACATACATTCATTCTGAAATTCAACCCAAAACTTTACAGTATAGTTACAAAACAGTATTGCCCTTGTGACGCCTATACCTGCTTGACTTGTTTAACTTGCAGCATTTCTGTCAGTGCCAGAAATATTCAATCATTTTTTTTACTGTAGATCCTTTGACTATGTCTTCCTGGATAATTCCTGAAAAGAGGATGTTCATTTACTTCGATTCATATGATATTTTGCCGCATCCATCTAATTCGTCCATTTGATATTATCAGCCCAGAACATCACCAGAAAGCTGATTTGAAGTGATCGCGCCTCCAGCCAAGATGCTGCAGAGTGTATATTACATTCTGTTATTACATCCACTTTTACAGTCACTGCCATTATTCATAAAAATCTAACTACACAAATACATTGCTTGAAGTGCATTGCGGGTCAGGCACTCAATCAACATTTGTGTTGCTTCGACATCCAGCATGCGTTTTGAATAATGAAATGTAGTTACACAGAATTTGTCAACAACGTGCCATATCCATATCATGCTTTTATAAACTGTGTGTTTATGTAGCTAACTGCAGAAAAGCATCATGACAAGTTGCATTATAAGACCATTTGAAGCCAAGATCATTCAAAGACATTTGCAAACCATTGCATGAGTTATTGATTTATGAAGTGAGAACAAAAAAAAAAATAATGTCTGTTTTTTCGTTTGGCCGAGAACGTGAGAAAACTTCAAAGAACTTCGACCGTCTCAATGTTGAAGTAGCTCACTTCAGCGAATTGAACTATTTCAAGACTTTGCTTAAATAGACATTAATGCAGAGATTAATGCGCTCTGATGCAAGACTGTGAACACAAGCCAAGATAAGAAATCTACTGTATATGATACCATTTGGGATAAGAACTAAGAGAAAATGTAAGAAGCTTTAAAACCGGGGATTCACTCTAACAAGCCGGCTAGCGGTTACAGTATTCCCACAACATGCATGCATAGACGAGCCGCATCAACAACAAATGACAGCGATCGGAATGAAATGATGCAAGCAATCTTCACTATCTAGATCTCTCTGAAGGTTGGACTGACTTGACTTGTGCTATACTGGTTGGGGAATTTAATTCTTAACATCTTGCAATATCTGTTCTAGATTACAGTGTTATTTAAAATCAAATGGATCATGTACACACTGACAGTGATGACAGTCATGATTGAGCCATATTTTATCATTCTGTTACTTGTAAATGTTGGCATTTGTCACAGAATTATTAAGTGAAAAATATGACATGCATATGCTTACTCAGTTTGTTACTTGATAAACATAAACTACTGATCAAAAGGTTTAAAAAAATTACTCGCATTCTTATTCAATTTATCCCCCACATTTTAGAAAAATGTTGCTCATTTTTATTCACCCACAGTCATCCATTTAAAGATAAAAAAGAGAAAACGTGATGACATCTTATGCCCCATTAACATTACAAGATACTTTGTCACCAGGGGTTGGTGGTTAGGTTGCTATTGGACATTCCTACCACTGGTGATGCTCACTGCAGGAGCTGCGAGGAGAAGGATTCCCGTCAGCTCCCATCTTAACTCCTTTTGGCTGTCGCACCTCATTTGCATAAAGTTAAACATTTCCCAACTTTGTCGCTCCGCTAGAAACACCCGTCCGGTCGCGGATTGACTGCTTGTGTCGGCGGAAGTCGCCAGCTCTCCGTTGAAATAAATGGCATCCATAGCCGTAATTTGTGGGAGGGGCAGGTCCCCACCACTTTTTGGAAGAAATTAAAGTAAGAAATGCTTGCGGAAGGTGTGCGTTGTTTAGGGGTCATAAACATCGAAAAATCGTCAGTAAAAAAATGCAGCGCTTGCTTGTGCATCCAGTGTCCAAGCACAAAAACGCGTAAACCAATGAACAAGTGGCATTTAAAGTCATTGGAATAAACAGTTTTTACGTGTAATGCAACGCAACAGTGGACGGACTGCCCACTAAATATGATGAATGAAGAGTTTGTCTCCAAAATGAGATACCTCCGATTTTTTTTTTTTTTATTCATGTATTTTATTATATTGTCATATTTTTATTGTGTTTTATTGAGGTAGTTAGCTGTATTTTTTGTGTTATGTCTTAAATCAAACCAAACCAACTGCAGTTTGAGATTTATATTAATTGGAATGCACAATAAAGCTATCTCATTTTGGAAAAAAAAACTCTTCGAATATTCCCAACGAGTTCTTACAGAAACAATTTATTAAAGTATTGTTTTTGTCGTCTTTGTCCCCACAACTTTTCAAAACAAAGTTACGCCACTGATGGCATACCATGTGGCTTCGTCGCTTGTAATATGAACGTGGCATTAGTCCTGTGTCAGCCACCGTACTGCTTCGAGTGAGCCGTTTGTGGCAATTTGCGACCTCACCGCTAGGTGCCGCCAAAATTTACACACAGAAGCTTTACAGGGATAATTAACCCAATAATGAAAATTATTTCATTTACTTACCCTCAGATTATTCCAAACCTGTATACATGTAGAAATATATTTGGAAATATGTATGTAAACAAACAGATCTCAACCCCCAATGACTCCCATAGTATTTATTGTGACGGGCGAAGCAACGACACATACACAAAAGTACAATATACCACCCCCGAAGGGTATTTTATTGAAACGTTGTGTGAATATCACGGTCTCTGTAAAGTTGCCCCGACACGGGCTTGTGTAACGTCTTGGGGAAGTATCCTTCCTCTTCCCGAGGCGTTGTGAGTCTGTCTGCTGCGGTCCGGTTACTTCCGGGTTCCTGTGTGCGCGGTGCTGCCGCTCTGATTGTCTCCGTGGCGACGCTGATTGCGCCAGGGTCTCTTCACACTCCCCCCCCCAAAGTGTCGACCTAGTCCTGTGGGGAGACGAAGATAGATGTTTGGAGGGGGGGGGGGGTGTTACCTGATTGAGATGTCCATCCTGACCACATCCTCGACAGACCATCCGTGTTCCCATGGGAGGACCCGGCCCGATGTTTCACGGTGAGTGTCCTGGGCGTTAGGAACCACCTCGTGACCCTGGCATTGGTGTCCTTGGCTTTACTCATCCACTGTAATGGTGCGTGGTCTGTCATCAAGGTGAAACTGCGTCCTAGGTGATAGTACCTTAGCTCCAGGACTGCCCACTTTATGGCCAGCTCCCTTTCCACCGTGGCGTACCGTGTCTCCGCTGGGGTGAGGTTCCGGCTGATGTACACCACGGGGTGTTCCGCTCCATCCTTTATTTGGGACAGTACTGCTCCCAGTCCTGTGTCTGATGCGTCTGTCTGGAGGATGAAGGGGCAGCCGAAGTCCGGGGCGTATAGGATTGGGGAGGATGCCAAGGCCTCCTTCAGGGTCTGAAAGGCCTGTTCTGTTTCCGGGGTCCATTTCACCTTCTCTTCCCTTCCTGGTCAGGTCGGTCAGGGGACTGGCTATGGATGAAAAGTTGGGGATAAAGCACCGATAGTATCCCGCTAGCCCCAGGAAGGCGCAAACCTGGGATTTGTTGTGGGGTCGGGGAGTGTTCCTCACAGCTTCCACCTTCTTCGCTTGGGGTTGAATCACCCCTCCTCCGACCCTGTACCCCAGGTAATGGGCCTCGGCGAGTCCGAGATGGCACTTCTTGGGGTTCGCCGTTAAGCCTGCCTTCCTGAGGTCCATCAGCACTCTCCGCAATCTGTCCAGGTGCCTGTCCCAGGTCCCCGAGTGGATGACGAGATCGTCGATATATGCTGCGGCGTAGGCTTGATGTGGCCGGAGTAAGATGTCCATCATTCGTTGGAACGTGGCAGGTGCCCTGTGTAGCCCGAAGGGCAGTACTGTGTACTGCCAGTGTCCGGAAGGAGTACTGAAGGCTGTCTTTTCCCTGGCATCCGGAGCGAGGGGCACCTGCCAATATACCTTTGTAAGATCGAGAGTGGTGATGAAACGTGCCTTTCCTAGCCGGTCCAGGAGCTCATCCACTCGGGGCATTGGATATCCGTCGAATGTGGAAACTTCGTTGAGCCGACGGAAGTCGTACAGAAGCGGAGAGTGCCGTCCGGTTTCGGGACCATTACGATGGGACTGGACCATGGGTGCGAGATGGCTCTATCACTCCAAGCTCTTTCATCCGATTGATCTCCTCCTCTATAGCCAGTCCACGAGCCTCTGGTACCTGGTAGGGCCGCTGTCTCACAATGACCCCTGGATTCCGGGTTCCTGTGTGCACGGTGCTGCCGCTCTGATTGTCTCCGTGGCGACGCTGATTGCGCCAGGGGTGTCTCGTCACATTATTTTCTCTACTATGGCAGTCAATGGGGGTTAGATCTGTTTGGTTACTGACATTCTTCCAAATATTTTTCTCTGTCTTCAGCAGAACAAAGAAATGTGTACAGGTTTGGAACACTGACGGTAGGTAAATGATGACAGAAATTTTGGGGGAACTTTCACTTTAAATAAAATTTTAGTTAGTAATGGAAAAGGTTTAGATTTGCACGATTGTGCTTTTCAACAAACTCATTTCAGAAATTTAAGCATACACCTTTAACCATTTTAAGATAATAAGACACTTTAAACTTAACTGTTCTAATACTTGATGGGTACTGCAGTGTAAGTGTAGAAATGTCTGTGATGTCTATCATTGGAATTTTGATCTTGCACTTATATAAACACAGCTCAGTTTCTTTTGTCTTACTCAGACAACTTTACAACTTAAGAGTTCTGGACAAAAAATGTCTGCATAAAATCTTACAAATCTATAACGTACAACATGCTGCAGTGAAAAGTGGATTGTAACACTCGTATCTGCATGGAGTGTGGCTTCAGTGAAATCCATGAGAACTTTACTGCAACACAGACAACTGGGAATTTTATTGATTCCTAAAATACATTTGCTGATGTGCAGTATGTGCTGTGGGATCAATTTTCCACAAAGAGAAACATGTAAATAAATAGCTATCCTCCATATAATACGCTTAGAGCTAGTAGATATTCTGTTTTCATTCTTAAGAGCCTTTCCCCTGACTCAGATGGTGTATTTTAAATTCTTTGGCAGAGTTCCTCTTTAAAAAAAAAACGCTGGCCTACTAAAAAGTTTCTGCCATGAATACAGAGAAACGGATGGCGTAATCACAGACAGAGACGGCAGATGCCATGGCACTCGCTGTTCCGTCTATGAACGCAGAGCATTTTCTTTTCCTTTGTCTGTTTCCAGCACGCAAGTCAGCACCTTAACTCTGTGCCCCTCATCCGGCTAGTAATGACTGTCTCTGAGGAGCACAGAGCCAACCTCACCATCTCGCATCCTCATCCTTTTCTGTATGTGACGGAGGGACCCTGGGGAACAAGCGGCAGAAGACTGGAAGCAAGAGCAAAGTCGGATGAGCGAGGTCCATCTCATTCCTCCACCTCGAGCGCTGACATGCGCTGTCAGGTGTTTTTGTCAAGGTGAGAACAAGGATAGACCTCAGGGGCAGAAGGATTTGTGTTGGTTAGAGCTTAGTTGACATGTAGCCTGCGGTCCGAGCGCGAAGAGTGGCACAATTCCACTGTAGAGTGAAATGTGTTTGTCCGTTGGATGTAGGAGTTATGGTGTTTTATTCACTTTTCACAGTGATGGAATGCCCTTGGAGAAGTCAAAATGTCCACCATGGCTTTCGGTTTTGCTGATTGCGGAAGTCGTTTTTTATATTCTGACAGCGGTAAATAAAACAGTTGTTCTAGTGTGTTTGAAGGTAGAGAAGTGAAAACTGAACTGTTCGATGAACTAATGAAAAATATTGCCTTGATGTTTAAAAATTCCTTTGCCTGTGACATCTTTTTATTCTTTTTCAGTTAGTTAGGCTGCCTACATATTATAATGTACATTACAGCACATGAAAAGAATGTTGTGAATCCATTCACTTCAATAAAGATTGTGCGTCACAAGGACAGAGAAAAAAAGAAGATTCTATAACTGACGCTCTGTCATCCGTGAAAAACTTTAGAATGTCTCGCAGGCGTCCATTGTTGAACAATATTCTGATAAATGCCTGTCAAAACAAAGCTCTGTTGAACTAATAGCTAGGGAAACTAACTAAATAGAATAAACAAACATAATGAAACATAGATTGACAATTTTAAACACTTGCTCACATTACCAGCCGTCTCATGTTATATCTAATAATGTCTACCATGGAAAACTTTACAGGAAGGTTGTATTTGTTAACATTAGTCAATGAACACAAACTAACAATAAACAATACTTCAACAGCATTTATTAATCCTAGTTCATGTTAATTTCAACATTTACTAATACACACTTACAATCATTGTTAACATTATGCAGAATGAACTATATGAATAATAGTATTGACATTAACTAACACATGGATTGTTGAAGGTGCAATGTGAGAAATAAAGGAGGACCCATTGACAGAAATGCAATATAATACACCTAACACTGTCTTCAGAGGTGTATAAAGACCTTACATAATGAAGGTTTTTTTTTTCCTTAGAATGAGCTTTTTCTATTCTATCATGCTCCGCGGGTCCCTTTGCATGGAAAATGACATGTTTCTATAGCCCTAAACGGACAAACTGCTCTACAGAGCGCTTTTCGTAAATACGTTATCTCCTTAGGCAAAGAATTGAAAAAATGACGACATCTTAATCCTGTTTCTGCCACCATAGTGCTTCGAAAGGGAGGGGTGAGCGGTGGACTGAGCCATTGGTTGCAATTCGTAACATCATCGTCGCTAAACTTGAAAGTTCACAGACTTGAAATACATATTGAAAACTAAATTGCTCATTGTTAGGTCATGTTAGCTAATCCATTTACTATCGTTAACAAATAGGACCTTATTTAAAGTGTAACTAGTTTACCTATGATAAAATGTCCTGCCCTTAAGCATTTATCTGTGTTGACAGTTTACTCAGTAAATTGCCGTATCCCAATATGTCACTGTACGTTTCTCACACTGTATTGAAACTCCAATCTTGTCATGGGTTTGGGTCTCAATTTCAACTTAACTTTGACAATTTCCAGAAACACAACAGTGTCCCCCTCCATCAGGCCTTCTCTTTCTGCTCCTGAATCAGAATACACTGTCAGCATCCTGTGGACAGTCGGAGAGATGGAAATCCCACCTGGTCTTAATGATGTGTGCGTGGTATGTGTGTGTCTGCTGTTTCACAATCCAGCTGCCCCCCACTCGCGTGGCGAATGTTGAATATTTCAGAAGTTGTTTACTAGTCTCCTTCCCACAACAGCTGCAGGTGGATGTACTGTATGTACTGTCAATAAGACAGTCCCCTGTCGCAACCCCAGCACGACTTCAGAATGAGGGACAATTCATTATTGATGAATATTTCATTTGAGACAGGTCCTGCTTGGGTCTATGAATAGACTCCATGTGCTTGTGTGTGTATGAGTTGGAAACATATCTAAACATTTGACTTTTGGAGTAATGTAGTTTATTTTAAAAATTAAGAGAAAATCTTTTTTATAAGGTTTTACAGCTGTGTCTGTTGTCTACACGTTACATATTTATGAGAACATTTAGAAAATCTGTTAAAATCTAAGGGGCTGTTTACAGCTAAAAACAGAATTGTTTAATGCGTTTGGCTGTTCGTTTACACAATAATATGCATCATTTTGAAAATGGGTTTCAAAGTGCACGTTTTTGTAAACAGTTGCTTTGTTTTCCTTGTAAACAACTATCTGTGAAAATAGTGACATCATGCGTATGTGTTCTGTCTGTAGACATGCGCGATTACTCAAAACTATACTATTACGGACCAAATTATACAGATTATTTAAAGTGGCTAATTCGTTACAAAAACGTACGATTACTAGAAAAAAAGCAATACTGAAGCTTCACCCCTAACCCTGCCCTTAAACCTAACGTCACTGGCGCAAAAGCAAATTCTACTAAAAAGTATGAATGTTACATTTTTCCTTTGAGATTGTGTTGGGACTACAGGACTGTGTGTTTGGGCTCAAGCCGCTTATCAACGTTTCTCTAGAAAAAGTAAAATATTTAACACAAATTATATACATACTCCAAATTCTAAACAGACAAATCCTATTCAAATAGATATTTTGGGATTAACCTGGGTGTGGGTATGTAAGTAATACATAATTGGTAAGAAAATGGCAGACACGATAGATAACACCCACATACATAACTACTTTCCATTTGTAGCCAGCCCTCTCTAACCGTTAATTATTTTTCAACAATTACAATCCTTATATACTTAAAGGGGATACGCAACAGTGTTTCATGCATTCTGACTTCATTACACTGTTAAACATGCTGTCCTCTCATGCTTAACATGGTCAACTTGTTATAAAACGAGTTGGACGTATGACATAGTATTTCCGTGCTCGATACAATCCCCCAGCATTCAGAAAGGTTTCAGAAAGGTTTTTTCGAACATAAAAATCTATTTCGTAACAACTTTACTTAGTCCCTCATTTAAAAATTATTTCGTAAAAGCATGCCAGCCAGAGCGAGAAGAAGGAGCACCAACCAAGAAGAGCGGGAGAAGGAGCATGTGTGCACGTCAAACACTGCGTTCGCAAAGTTCAATTGTGTTTGTTTGTTCACTGCATTTCGGTGAGATTTGGAGATCGTTTGAAGCTGATAGATGGAAGATGCCGGACATGAACCGCACGCGATAAGTGAAACTGAGTCAAATGTCTGTGTTTTGTTGGCAATGGGTGCGCACATGCTTTTGTTCCGCCCTACCTGTGCACGCGTCGTATGTTTTTGGAAATAATTGTACAGTTGTATCTGTCTTTTATAAATGTGATAAAACTAAAGACTCTACGGATATTCGAAGGGTGCGATACTATTCTGTAAGTACTCAATATTAACATGAGATATGCAGAGACTGTGAGTCACGGTCACTTTAACATTTGCCCAAGCATCAATGACAATAAAAGAACAGATTGTACAGACTTAAAGAACAGCTATGAACAAACATAAATCTTTGGCTAATAGTCTTGTCATCGTAAGCAAACATATCTGTCTGGAGTTTCTAAGTGTATGACTGATGACGCTGGCCGCAATGTCATTACTGTTACTGAATCTGCATAGTATATGCCTTTCATATTCTGTGTGGATCAATCGGAGCCTGCCAACTTAATTAATGTTTAAACGTATTAGCAGAGATGGAGGATGGAACACAAATTGAAACTATAGCAACAACAACAAATATCTGTCAAAGTAAAGTAAAGTAAAGTAAAGTAAAGTAAAGTAAAGTAAAGTAAGGTAGTAAGGTAAGGTAAGGTAAGGTAAGGTAAGGTAAGGTAAGGTAAGGTAAGGTAAGGTAAGGTAAGGTAAAGTAAAGTAAAGTAAAGTAAAGTAAAGTAAAGTAAAGTAAAGTAAAGTAAAGTAAAGTAAAGTAAAGTAAAGTAATAAAATATAAAAAAAAAAACGAAAAAAAAAAAAACATATATATATATATATATATATATATATAAACTTGTCTAAGTAAAATTAGTTTACAGTAAATAAGAGTTTTGCACATCATCACATCATCACATCATCGCATGCTTATCAGATAAAGATCCTCACAGCAGAGTAGGACTGAAATAATTTCAACAATTCTTTGCTCTTAAAATTCATTGACAAAATAGGCCATAGCCATCTCCCCTAAATGATTGAAATCTCCATTTCCTTTTGTCAGGGACTTATTTTGGACTTTGCTTTGAGTGCTCTGTCTTTTATTGCCAGTCGCTGAACCTTTGGATAATGCTTTTAGCAAAAAAGCACAGAGCGTGCCAGGCTGGTCTGTTTTCTGAAGCTTCATTAGTTCTGTTGGAGATGTACAGTAGTTGAAGCTGCCTTCTGGATGATATATGGAGTTATTCACAATATAATGTGTGGGCGGGCATTCAGAACAAAGCAGACTTTTTGAAGCACTTGGTTAATAGAGGCTAGAGTTGTTTCCATCACCACTGTAAGATTCATTCTCAAAAGTCACATGAAGAAGTCAATTGCTTTTTTTTTTTAATTGATTTAATGTATTTGCGAAAGTTTATAAATGCCAGTACTTTTAAAATGGCTTAAAAAGAGCTGTTCACAAAGTATTTTTGGAATATTATGTTTCATGGTGTTTTCGAAATGTGCTCACATGGCTAATGAGTTATTGTGTGTAAATTGAATTGGAATATGACAGTTTAATATGTTTTCATAGTCTGACTTCTACATTTCAAACTTCAGTCATTTTCAGTCTTATATATATATATATATATTTATCTTTTTTTTTTGGTTGATACTGACTTTCTTGTTTTGATGAAAAAATATAATTACATTTACATTTATTAATTTGGCAGATGCTTCTATCCAATGCGACTTACAAGTAGGAGAGCATATAACATTTTGTCAACACGCTAAACAGTAGCGTTAGTTTACAAGGCCATTCATCTAGGAGGATTAATGCTGGAGTAAGCAAGGGAGAGAATGAACAACAATATTTTTATATCAGACACAAGACAGTCATTGATTAATCAAATAAATGCTGAACAGGTATGATTTGAGTTGTTTTTTGAAAGTTGTGAAGGATGACGCAGTTCGGGTGGAGGCTTGAAGTTCATTCCACCACAGTGGAACCGAATGAGGTTTTGCAAGCGATTTGGCGCTTCACTGTGATGGAACAACCAGGCGTCGCTCGTTTTCAGACCGAATCATTAAATAAATAAAAATAATTATCCCAAATTGTCCTCTGACCTACTCAAAACCACGTTGATAAGTATTTTTGTAGCTTTATTTGTTTGTGCTGATCACAGAATAAGATAAAACTTCAAAGAAATATCCAATACAGTAGCATTAGTTTCTGTTTGGAGACAGATTGATATTGTAGAACATTGTTGAACAAAACAGCCAACATTTGTGTTTAACCTATTTAGTGCCATGCAGAAAATCTCACCCAATTCAATAAGAAAAATACTGAATATCTAAGATTATAAGATTATGGAAAATATTCAGGTGTGTTTTTGAAAGTGTTAGGACTGAAGAAGAAACATTGTTTTGTTATTTATGTCTGTATATGTCCATGTCCATGTCCATGTCCATGTCCATGTCCATGCTATCACATATGATATAAGAGGATAAATCATTTTGAGTGAAACTGCAGATATATCATGTACAATAAAACAACTGTATGCAGATTATTTGCAGTCCTAGTGTGATATTCTTGCAATAGTGACTTTATGTACAAAGATTATATCAAACACGTAAAAGAGAAAATGAAGCAAATTAATATCCTAAATGTCCTATACTTATAGGATAGGTAGAGACACTATTTGCAAATACCAGAGAAGTTCAGTCATTTTTTATTTATTGCTTTATTTAAAAATCAAGGTTTAATAAAAATAGAAAGAGCGACTGGGTGGCAGCGGGAATAAGGGTGGCAGTACCAGGTAAAGCGGGGTCGCTCTCCTCTCGCCTTCACTAAGAGCTGTAGTCATTAGCCAAGCAATTCAGTGTCTCTGTAGGTGCCTTGCTCCGCTCCGCTGCATGCCTACACAAATGAAACGATATGCCAGTAATGGAATAGATGATTTCACAGCACCTGTGCTGAAAGCACGCAGCCTTCACGCGGTCCGACAAGGACAAATCAGCTGAGAGATGCTAATGGTTTGCTTTGATGTGTGATGGATTTTATGAAGCACGATAGCAAAATCACTATGATTACAGAATGCTTTCTTACCCAAATGTGATACTAAGTGAGATATATTGCTTTATAAATTCAATTTACCGTGTGACGGACTCAGGATCCCAGAATTCCACATACATTTTTGTACTCAGTGTATGTTTTGTTTTCAAGGACGTGTAGAGGGTAGACTTTTGTTCTTGGGGCATGTGTCCTATATGTATGTTGGTGCAACAAAAACAAAAAAAATACAGATCCATTCAGCATTTGGTTCCATGTGACTGTACTGTTGTTCTTTATGGTGGTGTGCTTGTTGTGGGTGATTTATGATTTGGTCTCTAGAGATTAAGAGACTCATAGTATTGCTTTCAGCACTATTATAAAAATCTGTGTAAACAGAGTAAGAAATAAAGATGACACAGAAAAACAAGCATTAAACTGAAACTAAATTCTTAGATAGTCGTGATCCAACAAGATCCTTTGTCATGTCTTTGGAGGTCCCAGTCTTTCTCAAGGCCCAGTCCATAAACCAGCACTGCTTGAACAAACTGATCTGTGCATGATTCTGGAATAACCACATTTTCTTTGCTATCTTATAGTTTTCAATAGAAGGTGGTGTACGTGAGAATTATTATTTTCACTATATTTTCTTACACAAGCTTTAGAACGTTTCAAGCAACTGTAAAGTTATGTCACCACAATGGTCTCCATTCATCTGATTTGACAATGGAAAAAAGGCACTTGACATTAAGCCCTTTTCTGCTCAGAGCAGATGAAAACCATTCAAAACAGGTGCGTCTAACAGCAAAAGAACGTGTTCCGTGTGATTGGCCCCTTACACAGCAAAGGCAGCACAGACACCAAATCTGAAGAGGCGTATAATCACAAAAAATGTGCCACTGCATAAATGGACATAAACACAAGCACTAAAATTGTGCAAAACCCAACTTAAACAGGCTTTGAACATGACCACAATTTATAAAATAACAGTTTAAAGAAAATGTAAAAAAAAGGCAGTAAGTCACAGCTAAAAATAGGCACGACACAAAGCTTTTATAAAACGGTTACCACAAAAAAAAATATTAAAGGAAAAAATATTCACTAACTTAAAGAAACAGTTTAAACAAGAATAAAAATTCTGTCACCATTTACACTCCATCGAGTTGTTACAAATCTGTATAAATGTCAACACAGTGAATTTCAACTATATTTAGCAGAATGCTTGTAACCAAACAGTTCCCCATTGACTACCACAGTAGGCAAAATGACAATGGTAGTCAAAAGTGCCCCAGAACTGTTTGCTTTCCTACAATCCTTCAAAATATCTTCTTTTGTGTTTAAGAGAACAAAGAAATGTATAAAGCAATTTTTCCTACTATGGTAATCAATGGTGGCCAATAACTCAAGCATTCTTCCAGATATCTTTCTCTGTGTTTCTTTAGAACAAAGAAATGTAAACAGATTTGGAGTAAATGTTTACAGAATTTTCATCTTTGGGTGAACTTTTCCATTGAAGTCTTTCTTCCGCAGGAAAAAATTATCTCTGATCAACAGTGAACAGCAACAGAATGTTTTGTTAACGTTGCTAAGAATGGTTGGTACTGGTGCTGCGCAGTGATGAACAGAAATGTTATTGTGAATAAAGCACAGCTATTGACCAACCAGAATCAAGAAATGCACCTGTTTAAAAAGAGTAATATAAAACTCAAATAAAAAATGTCAACCCATGTTGGGTTCATTCCCTCCATTCTTTGTATCCACCCAACCATCCTCATTGCATCTCTTTAAGTCATTGGTTCTAGATCAGAGTCACTGTTTCAATTTTAGTGTCATGACATTAATTTCAAACTAAGCTCGCTCCTCTCACACTTTTCCAGATCGACTAACACACGACATCCTGTCTCGCCTCGTGTCTGTATTAAGTGCTGAGGCCACACGTTCTGATAGGTAGTGCCACGTATAGCCATATTTATTGTGACAGTTAAATTACAGTGTTCCAGTGCAGTCATCCTTCACTTCGCGCAGCTCCATCACTGGGTTTAGGGTTCAGGGAGGCACATAAGCACACACGCTACCGTGGTGAAGTCTTAGCGACTCGTTTTTTTATATCAAGCTAATAATATTTTTCTCCCATGTGGTTTGCTGGATAACCTCCAACAATGTGTGTGATTTTGGGTTTGACTTTCTTTGTACATTTAGCTTTTATTATTTTCCATGTGGGGAAGGAAGAGCATCATGCCAATTTTGAAATTCGGACATTGAGGGTGTTGCCTACAAAGAAGAAGACTTTATGTATCTCCATTTTTTTTAAGTGTCCTTGTGTGTTGTGTCAACAGAACAAAGATCAGAGATTAGATCATTCACAAAAAAACACGAGGAAGGCCATCTCTGATGCGATGCAATGAAGTGCTCCTTGAGTGAATGCACATGCTTCTGTGGCAATCCAAGGCCAAAGTCGTAATAAGTAAGCCCCCTTCTCTTCACGCACTTGACTTTCTCTCTCTCTTTTTGTTTATTCACTTTTGTGTTGCTCTTTCGGAGAGGCACTTGTTTTGTACTGGCTCCTCAGAGGGTGGCATTTAATGGCTTATAGTTGAAGGACGCCTCTTAGACCCAGAACAGATGCCTTGGTTTTAATGAACAAGCCTCTGTTTCTTACTGCCTGACGACTGATAAGCGCCACTAAAGGGGGAAAAGGGCAAAGAGAGAGAACGAGAAGAGAGATGGATATTTTAGAGCTGTTGAATTGGAGGAAAATGGCCGTAGAAAGTCAGGTTTGTAGGATAGTGAGGAGGGATAGAAAAACAAAAACGGTGTATACGGGTTAAAGGAAAGTTTTTCTGAGTCATGATGTGGAAAAAAGCAACTACAAAAGTGTATTGTGGAGCACCTGCACATACCGGAATAACACATCGCAAAACAAGCCCAGGAAAAGAAAGGAGAGAAAAAATGTCAGTCCTACCTTCTCAAAGAATGTGGTCTACGGCGTGCCAGTCATTGATCCTGGCTGTCACGCACCCTTAGCTAACCAGCCAGCATGATGGTCTTCTCTACTGTTCTGTAGACAGCTTTGTGAGGAAATGGCAGGTGGGAAAATGCATGGATTGGGGGTTTGTGTTTGTGCAGACACTTGTAACGTGTCCTCGGATTTTCCCGTCACGTTCAAAGTGACATATTGTTAGAATACTTGTCAGCCAAATGGAAATCCTTCCTCTAATTTTCCCCCACCTCATGGTTTAAAGCAAAGCTTGACCTTTTTCCGCACTGTGCCAGAACTCACCAAGTAAAAGGTATTAAAGTTGCATAAAGCAAATGTTCTCCAGTCCTTGGAAGAACTGAAAATAACTTGTATGTAACTGTGTTTTGTCATTTCATGCGTAATAGTTAAAGATAATTTGATATAATTAGCTCAGACTTGCAGGAATTGTATTCACACATGTCAGAGGGCAATTGTTGATGTCTCAACATAACATTATCATTTTCACAATGGTTGGAGTTCATGATGGTTGTAGGGTATGCAGTGTTACCAGACCAGTAACCTTTTACATCCTGTTACCTGTATTACACATCAAACATTAATCATGGTTAGCTTTTCACCTGCGCCTTCTTCACTAGAGCATCAATTCTAAAGTGGAGTTTATGTAGTGCAAGTGTATTACTCATCATATACCAGCACTGTTTTAATACAGCGATGCCATGGAAGAAACATTTACTTAACAGTTATCATAAGAACGATTTTTCTTACTTTTAATAATCTAAAGAACCCTCTTCACTATAAAGAATTTATAAAATTAATTTGGATGTTAAAAAGTTTTTTTATGGAACCGTTCATCCAAAAATTATCTTCTATGGTATCATGAAGCACCTTTTATTCAAGTAAACTTCAATTGACATTTAGTTGTTTTCAAATATATTTTTATTTACTATATAAATAAATTTTGGGCAAGCCATTCAATTTAGAGACTCCGTTTAAAACATTGGTTTGCAGATATTTCATTGTTTATTGTGCCATGTTTTTTTGGAAACTTTTTGGAAAATCTGCCACTGAAATTCAAATCAAAGTCATTGTTGCCGTATTCGCACCGTTAAATTGTGAATTTGCATTAACTTACAATATTGTCATTGGCAGTTTTGGATCTCGCATCTGTTTAACTATTCAAGCCGATCTCACAGGTTTTTGTAACCTGTTTTACGAGGTGGCCAATTTCTATGAATTTGTATGATTTTAAATGTACAAAAACATACAATTATTAGAAAAAGCAATGCTGAAGCCCCTACCCTAACGTTTTTACATGAGTGTTTCCATCACTGGTTTCTATTGAGAAATGCACATAAAAAGAGGGTGGTGGAAACAAAGCTATTGTCAAAAATTATGTTTTCATTATTATCTTCTTGTGCTGAGTGCCATAACACGACTCTGATGTGGCATTTCATTTATATACTTTAAAATCGTCCCTAAAACAAAGCTTTCCTAAAAATCTACTACTTTCTTTTTCCGCCTTGCACTGGTATTCTCTCCAGGAAACTAATTTAAATCTTGGGAGCCAGTCAAATGGGATCGAGGGAAAACAGTTTGGCCAATAAAGGCTGATCTAATTCTGGCTTCACTAAACTTTATCCACCCTCTTAAAAGTCTATAAATCTGTGGAAGTTCAGCCGAACATCCGTTGAGCCGACCTGACATGCCTGATCTCAGTTTCTGCCTGTTTTAGCTGAATAAAAATTTAACCAACCAAAGATCTTGGCAAGCATCTTAAATGTTGGATGACAAGCCAAGTGTCCACAACAAACCATTTAATCGTTACTGCTTTTCAGGCTTATGGCCTTTTACATATTTTCTTTTACCTTATTAACAAACTGTGTCAGTCAGTACAATCAGAGCCTCACTGAGGTTGAAACTCTATTCAAACTTCATTTAAATGGCTCCTGTAGTACAAACGGTAGGTTGCAATACAAGAAGCCTTGCAAATTCAGCCTGTCAAATGGAAGAAAATCAAATGCCATGAAGTAAAATAAATGAAGATTAAATAAGTGTAAACATTGACAAGCAATGCTTGTACACACAACAGAAGTAATTAAGATGACAGTAAATTAATACACAGTAAGGAAATACCACTGTTACAAACATAAACACGAGAAAATAAGAATCAAATTAAAGTCTCTCAGATGAGTAATGATGACAATTGATGCAATTACTTACAGTATATTTTATTACAAATATAGACAGGCTCGAATAGCTAGAGAACTTCTGCAAGCTACAAACTGCATGCAATTATAGTTTAATCTCTTAAGTGTAAATCCATATTCTTAAAAAATACCTGAAGGTCATGAAGACTGTAAGTACCTGTTGGAAATATGCCTCATAAGCTTATCAGATATGCATTTATGTACAATTCCATTTAGAAAACACCATAAACATTTCAAATCGAGTTGAAATTTATAGGAGATTTTAAAACCGATGTAATATATGTTTTGCTTCTGCTATAGTCAGCACTTTTGGATAATTTGCAGTCTAGATAGGAGAAGAGTTTTTCAGTGATGCAGTATTAGTTCCAGCAAGAGCCGAATGATAGCTTGGTGTAAGAAACAGGCAAGAGTTAAAAAAACACAACTTTGATATTTTTGCGGGTAGATCTTCTTTCTGATTAAAAGAGCAGGTGGGACCTTGTGTTAAATAATATAAAAAAAATGAAGTTATATGGGTTTGGAGAGATATGAGTAGATATATTATTAGGGTGAACTCTTTAAAGGGATAGTTCACCAAAAAAGTTTAATTCAGCCATCATTTACTCACCCTGTATGACTTACTTTCTTCTGCAGAACACAAAAAGGATATAAAAAAAATGTTGGCTACCAAACCTCAGTGGAACTCATTGACTTGCATTGGTTTTGTCTCTATACAATAGAAGTGACAAAGAGGGTGAGTTAATGATGACAGAATTTTTTTAAACTATCCCTTCAAGGCATGCTAATCTCATTGGGTCTATGCCTTCGAGAGAAATTGTGACACTTCGACCTTGTTGTTTAGGTTATGTGCTCATAAAAATCAAAGATCTCTTCAACTGATGTTTTTAATGAAAGATAAGAGCTATTTGTGTTGTAAAACTGAATGGAAATAAAAACGGAATCATTAGTGATACACCATATAAATGCAGGCAACATACAAAGCCCTTGACTTTTATTATGACCTGCTAGATGTATTGTCTCTCCATCCAGCGCTAGAGGCAATTGAGAAGCTAATAAAGGTCATTAGACATTTAGTATTACTGTACCGCCACATACTTTTACATGCCTATTAATGTTAATTACATTTATATTCTGAATCCCCAGAATGTACCTCCTGCTTTGAATAATAAAAAAATGTTATACAAATGGCTGTGAGCATTATGAAATGTATCTGTGCTATTAAACAAAAGGAAGAACCACTCTATCTTGTGCAATTGAAAATTTAGAAAAGGGAAAAAGGAGGTTATAGCATACTGTAAATGTATATACTTTATATATATCAGACATGATAATACGATATCTCTTACCAGGAATAGATTATGGCCAGTGCACTGTGACGCTTACTACAGAAGCCTTGAACGATAAAGACCAGCATGATATCTAGAAACAAGGCACTTGCTATAGACAGACGAGCAGTATTTAAAAATGTGACCGTGTCTGTGAAAACCTTGTCAAAATCAAATTTTTTGTTAGATTTTGACCATTAACTACACTATGATTTCAATCTTTGACGTGGCCTTAAAGATATCAACAGTTTAAGCCGTGATATACAGCCATTATTGAAGTTTTTTCTATATTTCCACACGCTGACATTTACATTTTTCTGACTGTAGTTATATCTAATTTTATTATCATTTGCAATTTCAGATTTTCTAAATAACTTTTTTTATTACGCAACGCTAAAGTTATCATTGCTTGTGTTTTTACCAGCATGTTATGCATGTTAGATGCATGTTAGATGCATGTTAGATGCAATAATGCGAGATGGGAGTTTATTTCATTACAACACAAGGCAAAACACGCACACACCCGCACACACACACACGCGCACACGAACACACACACACACACACAGCAGCATGTAATCAAGACAAAGAAGGATAAATTGGCCTAAATTAAACTGATAGTCGCATTACAGACTTATCAAGGACATTGAAAGACGTGCCTTTATGAGCTACCGTTGTTTCCAAGATTTTCCAGACACGCTACTCTAAAATGCAATGCCAGCCGTTTCCTGCTTTTTACCTCCATTTCATACGGAGACACTACTGGCACAGATCTTTAGGTGATAGGAGACAGCAGTGGCGGGCTGGCACGATAACACATTCTCGGCGTGAGCCGCAGACTATCACAGGACGTGTGTGGCAGATCTGTCCACACCGTGTCCCGCGCAGTACAACACGCCACAATACACCACCTGCTTCACAGTCCTCACTACAGCAAAAACAGGCTTTTTGCCAGCGTGATAACAGGCAGAACGTAGAGGGCCGTTTTGTTAGCCATCATTTCCTCTCAGCGTTCCTCAGACGCTGCTGAAGGAGACGAGAGACGGGGCGCCACCAGAAATGCAAATGCTGTTGGGAGAGGGGAGCCGGTATGCACGACACTGTGAGCGAAATGTATGTTTTATTAACTTACAACCCTGACCTTTCCATTGTCTCGCAGGAATTCATCAGGCGGCTGGAATGTGCCCAGAACTCTGTTTAATAGAGAGGGAGCCCCTGATATAGCCTGCAGCGTTTGGGCATGATGGCGTGTTTTGAAAAGGTGAGTTTTTAGATTTCAGGGGATTGTGAGGGTGGACAAGGGTAACAGAGTGACTAACACAGAGGACAGGACGGAACAGAGTCTGTGTGTATTGGCATTAATAAACAAGGACTGTTGACCAATCAGCATCAAGGACAAGATCCATTAGTTTTATAATGTGCATTAAAGGGATAGTTCACCCCAAAATAAATATTCGGTCATCCTTTATTCGTCCTCATGCCATTCAAAACGAGTACATGACTCTTTTTTCTGTGGAACACAAAAGAGTATATTTTGAGAAATGTTGTGTCCGTATAAGGGAAGTCAATGAGGGCCAATGACGTTTGGTCACCATATATTCTTTTGTGTTATCCAGAAAGTTATTCAGGTTTGGAATGACACGAGGGTGAGTCAAAATAGAGGATTTTATTTTGAGGTAAACTATCCCTTTAAGCTCTATTCATCTATTGTTAGGGCCATTGCTGACTGTTAATTTCATTGTAAATTATGGACAATAAATAATGTGTGCGAGTGTATTTCAGTATTTGAGTATGTGAGGCTATCGCAGCCATTTAGGAACCATGAGGTGAAAGATGTGTGTGTGTGATAAGGAAGGAGAACTGCTCTCATCAGGGGCTGATAATGTCAGCGAGCAGGGACAACGGGAGCAGAGATGCACACAGGTGCACTTGAGCTGCTGGCAGGTCTGTCCGACTGCCGATAAGACGGACGGTCTCTAGGTGGTGCCTGGATCTGGGATTATTAACACAGATAACGGCTATTTGTGAAGATGGGCTGTACGAATGAGGAACAGAAAGTGTCCATCTTGGATCTTACCGCCGAGATTGATAGAGAAACTGAGGTGATAACTCAAAGTCTTCGGACTGACCCATTTTCATAGTCCGTAGTGAATTTATTCGTTTGACCAACTTACTCGAACGCTGAGTTTAGAGCAGATGTTTTTGCTGCCTCACTAAGATCCAATGTGTTGTAATTGTAATGTCTTTCAACATTAACAGGCTGTTGCTGTCTGTACAGTCGTTTCGGGGCCGTTTTGAAGCTTATACTCATCTCCGCTTTGCAGCAGTGAATCATTTGCTGTAGGATATTCGCTTCCAAACGCTCTTTTATAGTTTTAGAAACATGATGAAGATTTTTGATTGTGCAATGTGACATAAAGGAAATACTACACAGGCACTTAAAGGCAACTACCTTTGTGAAATTACTTTTTTAAATCGGAGACGTATTTTAAGGAAAACCAAATAAAATATCTAGACAATGTCTGTATTTTGATTATTAGATCAAAGTGGGCAAGTACATTCACACAGCACCAATTTTTCTTAGTGAAGGAGATTATTTCTCAATTAATCTATTTACCAATTCGGTAGGTGCGCGAAGACCCGCTTTGCCAAATCTGAGCTGTCTCATTTTCAGAAAGATACTGATTAAATATCCTGGCAGGTGGATCTTACTCCTCTTGGCAAGTTGTTTTTAAACTTTCTAAGAGATCTAAACTTTAATACAAGTGAATTATAAAAGTCACTTCTCTAATAGCGTGGGAGACTGCCAGATTTTCTTTTTGCATTATTCTCATGCACTGTATTCACAGTTACGCTTGCCAGACATTGATAGCTTGTCAGCAGCATGCATATTGATATTCTTCATCTTCTGTGTCATTCCTCAATGGACGCCAATGGAGCATATCTCAAACTGGGGGTCATGGCCCCAAGACGGATCCAGGGGGACCACAGATTTTGTGGTATTTTATTAATAATAGAAATGTATAATACATGTTATGCAATCAAACATCAGAAAAATTAAACCACCGACCAAAAGGATTTATGTTCCAGCATTGTATAACTAAATGTTTTTTTAGGATGATTGAAATTCTTTATTTGGGGGGATGCAAAGTGATGCACTTTTGACAAAGGGGGCCTTACAACAAAAAAGAGAGTCTGCTGCTTTTGCCTGGAAAATTCAGAGCTCCACTATATGGACAAAAGTATTGGGACGCCCCCATTTAACAACATTTTTATATTTTCCAGTAATTCCGAATCCAAACTAATGTTAATGCTATACCATACAATATCATATAAAAATAAATCTTTGTTGTACCATTTTTGTCTTTTCTGAAATTGTCAAAAAGTCATTGATGGGTTTGGGTGATGAGTGTTCAGGTGTTCAGCTGGGTTCAGATCTTGACTTTAAACTGTACAGACCAGTTAAGTTCTTCAACACTAGATTGAGTCCGGCATTTCCTTTTGAATCTTGCTTTGTGCACAAGGTCTATGTCATGTTGGAATAGAAAAGGGCCCTGACTAAAAGTAGTCAAACCTGTTCATTAGAAGGGGGCGTCCCAATACGTTTGTCTAGATTGTGCAGCTCAATACAATTTAAAACAAACAACACTACCTTTACAAACGTTAAATTGCCCAAAAGGACCCTATGTTGAAGCTTCACTAAATAAAGTTACAAATTCAATAACTGCATCCCTTAAGTGACTGTTTTTAAGCCTCTATTAACACTTTTTACTTTTTTTAAGACCTCATTACCAGGTTGCAGCAGAATGAGGAATACTTGTGGCCGATCGAGAGAGAGAGATAAAGAGCCACTCCACCATTAAACCACTGGTCTCTAGAGACGCAATCGCATTGTTTCCTCTTTCTCTCTCAGTTACAGGTTTTCTTCTCTTCAATGGAGAGGTCACAACGTTCACGCTGATGAAGCTCATGGACCGGGAGAATGAGAGATGGCTCTCATTGGTCAGGTATGGAATGAGAGGTTAAACAGGTCTGTCGGTAGCGTATGGGATACCAGCCGACAGTCCCGCAGAGAACACCTCCAGCCCCCTCGTGCCACCAGCAGTAATTGAAATGCCCTTTGAGTGCATCGACACAGATCTAGTTACCGCTTACAGTACCTGGAGAAATGTCACCTGGGTCTTTCGGATACACATTACCTGAGGTTCCAGATCATGCGAGGCCTTTTTAAACCCAAAGGAAATATGTAAAAAAACCTGATTTTTCCTCAGCCTCAAACACAAACACATGTATATGCGGTACGCTACTTTCTAGGGCTGTGGGGTTGGTCTTAGTTGGGTTCTGGACCACTGGCTTTAAAAGAGTTGGATAAATTGGTTGGATGAGGTCACAGTTTCACCACCTGTACACCCACATTCCACTTATAGGTTAGAGAGTGTGTTTAAGACGAGCAGTTGATGTATTGTGCTCAACTAACCTATACATACCACTGCTAGCCTATGAGCCTAGACAGAAAAAAATTGGTGTGTGGGCATGTCTCTACCTGATTTAACATTTAAAATATTCACTTTGAATAATGTTTTAATGGTTTATGAGTGAGATTTGCACTGTTCTCTTATTCAGTGTATGATCTCGAATCGCTTGCATTCACAAATGCATCTGCTGTAGCTGATAAACGTTTTACTGTCAAAGAACCTTAATAGTTTTGAACATTAGAGGAGAATTGACTCAACCTACAGTAAATCATTACATTAATACTCATGTCTGTTTGAAATGAACTCCTGTTTGTTTGGAATAACATATGAAAAAATGACTTAATGTTGACCTGTGATTTAAATGTAATTTTTTGATGATTACGAAGATAAATTATGTATGTTACAGAGACTAATACATTTACATGATGAGTTTGGTACTTAAGCTCAAAAGTGGGAATTACTCTTTGCCTACACAAACATCTATTTTCTCGTTTGGGAAAATAAATATATACAAATATGTAAATATTCAGTTTTTAGCACTGGCTACCTCAAGCAAAGACAAGGCACTTTGTAATCTCTTGGAACAAATTGATATTTTGAATACAGGAGAATACAGGACAAACATGATTGGTTTTCATTTTTCACCTCTCTTAGTTTTTTTGTGTGCCCTCCAAATAGTTTGAATTAAAATTACAAGTTATGTTAAATGTGCCAGATCGAGTAGTTCTAACATCAATTCATGTATCTGGAAATTATAGCTACAGTAATAATGTTTCAGATCTTTCTTTTTGTCTGGTTTGTTTGGTGGCCCATTGAGACAACCCATTGATAGGTACTGCAAACACAAATATATACAGTAATCCCACAAAAGATAAAAACAAAGACATTTGTGGAGCCACTTGGGGCAGTACAACCTAAGATTGCTTGGGTTTCCAACAGACCTGCTGAACCTGTTCCAGTTTCAGTTTTTTAACAAAATCCAACCAACAGAACATTTATAACCAAATCAAAAGGTTGAACAAATATGTTTAAGATTTAATTATATCTTTAATTACAACCTTCATATAAAGATGTTAAACAGCTGTTCGATTTCGTTTACACTGAAAACCCCAGCGGTCCGATGCACTTTAGAAATGAATGACTTCCAGAGAACTGGTTTCCTCTGTATCCTCACTTGGTGTTGCGGTACAGTTGGTATCTGGCTTGTTTTTAGAAATGTACTTTGTTGTCAAGTGTTGTTTGCTTTGCTAATAATATCCAGTCCCCCAGGGTGGAGGTGATATTGACTGATACTGACAGTGTTTCACACCTCCGTTTCTGCTCTTACTAATAACAGTTTTCAGCCTACAATTGAAAATCACAAATTTCTAACCGAGTTCTGCTTTTGTTGATTTTGACTTTTTACCTTTTGACTAAAGATTTGAATCAACATCTTGCGTATAGAAAACTGGAGTCACTTCTGAATTGCGATTAACATTGGTACCATCGCAGTTTGGTCTCGAAAATGCAAAAAGAAACAGGAATGCCAATAGCTTATGTCATTTGGTGTTCTGTGTTATGTTTGACCGAAGTTATGCTCATGAACGTATTAAACCCATATTGGCACATGCGCTGTATTTTGTTTATGTACATTAAGTGAATGATTCAAGCTAAGTTCTCTCTCTAGGGCCAGGCTATAATGTGGGGTTACACCAGACCCCAACAGTAACAGTCGAGCGAGACAAACTCATGTCAAAAATGAGTCAACACACTTTCCTCTTGAACCATCAAGTTAGTTGCATTTCCCTCTCGCTGCTCAGTCGCATTCCCTTCCTCACATGGGTTGTTGGGAACATTTAGCAGCGTAATTGCAAGTGTCTCTCTTTCTCACACACACACTGTCTGTGATGTACGCCCATTGTGTTCCAATTCCCCCTGTGTAATCAATCCATGTAATTACATTGTCGTCTTTTTCCCCAAAGCCTTAATCAAGCTGTGCAACGTCCTGGATCTCCCCACGCTACGAACGAGACTACCAAAAAGAAAAGTCAAGGCGTTTGCATTCACACGCGTGTATAAATCGATTCGGAATGTGACTGTATATAAGCCTGCCTCGAACGCCGGATCCGTCTGTGCGCGTGTTTGTGATAATACAAGAATCGTGGTGAGCGTGAATAGGAGATGCAGCCGGCACTGAATGGAGATAGTGGACTTGCTGACTCAGTCAAGGATGAAATAACCGTGCCGGCGAATGAAAAGAGAGGAAGTCTAATGCAGGGAATCTGACCGCTGGGAAAGGAGCGAGTCAGCCATGAGCTGATGTTTTTCATTAATATAAAAAAACGGCCTTGTGCTTGTTTAGTCCAAGGTTCGGAAAAATTGCTTACACCCTTCAGGGCTATTTTAAGTGCACGGCCCCTGCAGACACATCACTTGCATTCTTTTATAAAAGTGCTATTTCTAAAGTTTTCACAATGAAACTCCTCTGGGAAGTGGTCAAGCCTGGTGGGAAATTGAATGCGCTTGTCGTGGCCGTCTCTTTCTTCAGTTGGCCGCCCTTCGAAACCAAATTGGCCAGTAAATGAAATGCAGTGTGCACAAGACAGTTCCATAATGAAGTATGACATGTGTGTGGACGGTTATTCGTGTGTGGACGGTTATTCCCCCCAGAGGGTCAGGTTTTTTTCTGGCTCATTCACTTTCAATGTGTCACACTTGGGGGAAAAACTCTCTCTCTATGCACAATGTAAGTTGCATTATGCAAAGCAATAATCCTCCCGTACGATAAACATTATCAGAAGGTGTTAATGAAATTCTCTGCCATTTGAAATGTTTTCTCAATTATTTTGGAGATGAGCTACAGGCCAGATGGAAAATGGGCCCTAAATCAGAAATTCATTAAAAAGCCATTCTGAGCGATTTGTGTGGCTGGATGTCAGACAAATAAAATCATGAAACCAAATACAAACACTTAAATAGATTGGAGTGATATTATAGTATACATTACATACAGTACTGTGCAAAATAAAGCACGTTAGCGTTTTCACCCCATAAAATGGTTTTCATCTATTCCGTGTTGTATTACGTTTACTTTTCCAAAATTCCTTTTGGCATTTTTTGTGATAATCCAGTGAGATTTTTATAGTGAACAGGGGGACTGGCAACATCGGTGCTTTACACAGAGTGGTCTCACCATCATCGAGTCTGTCTATTATTACATGAAGGACAAGATAAAATAGAGACAGACTAAACCCAGAAGAGCTGTGGCAATGTTTCCAAGACAACTAAAGAAACCTGCAAAGTTATGGTACATTTTAAAAATATCCCAATTTTATAGATTTTCCATGTATAATGTAATGATTTTACAGAATTGTTCTGTACATATTTTTCATGTAATGTTTAAATGCGGTCTAATAACATAAAATAATAGAAAAGGTTTACAAGAAAAATGGTGGGGAAATCATTTTAGTGTTTTTTTTCTCCCAGGATTCTTTGCAGGTTTTTTTACAGTGTACTCTGAAATGTTTCAGGAACTTGTGTAAAATTCTGCTCGGGATGCATTCAAAAAGAACATCATGAAGCAATATTATTTATCAATGAACTTCTATTAACTAAATCAATACTCGATATGACCACACCTAGTGTTTAAAGCAGCTTTTGTACTACAGTTGCACTAAATGTAGTTCAATGCAGGTAGGTGTATTAAGGCTTCTTGGAGACATTGCCAAAGTTCTTCTGGATTTTGAAATCCATGTACACTGTTAGTTATTATGTCATAGTCATATTTACTCCTCTAACACCCACATGCAGGACAAGAAGTCAAAACGCCTCATCCCTTCCGTGTAACCTACAACAACTGAAAGTGACCTGCAGTCGACCTGTCTGGTCAGGTTCCTGTGTGTCAAGACAAACATATTGCAGGGAGAGCTTCTCGTAGACCTTCTGCTCTGTCATCTGGATCCCACTTTGCTGCTATGAACGTACAGTGAACTCAACCTTCTTGTCTACTTTTAAAGGTATGTTTCGCTTTCTTTTATGCAACACAAAAGTCGAACTGTTAAGGGATGTAGATACAGTACTGGCTGCTTTTTGCAGTTCAAAAATCTATACATTTTCTGTGACCATTACATTTTATTTCTAAAGTGACACAGGCTTGAAAAGCAGGATTATTTAAGGATATTTTCATTTTCGGGTGAGATAGTCCTTAAAATAATTAACCAGATTTGACTTGTAACAAGACAAAGGTGTGTCGTTTTAACAGAGAGCTTATGGCAGTAAACAAGGCCCAGCCCACCATCTGATATCGTCTTCCCTTCGTTTTCTTTTTATACATGACACTTTGGCAGGTACGTATGTAAGTGTGCGTACCTCACAAGACAAGGGCAGAATGGGATAACTAGAACATGCATCTTATAGAGTATGACACCTCCATGCCTCTTGGCATGTGCTATGAGCCGTGAAGGTACCTGCAGCAGAAGTGCTGTCCATGTCCGTGGGATCTTGTCCTCCACTCTAATTTCATCTTGTTCGTGTAACATAATATCTAATATAGTTTCCTACTGGCTGCCTGCTAGAGGCATATGCTAATCCACCCCATACACTGTCTGTATAATAAGCCTATGAACATGCCTTTGAGGTATAGGTACCTGACGCCGTTCTACAGTTCGCTTTAGGCTAGAAATAGAATAGCAGAATATATCTTAGATGGAAGAGGATGTATAAAAGCTAAAGTAACTGTGGACAGAATTTCATATTGCACATGATCAATAGACGGTTTCATAGGACTCACGCGACGGACCCAAAGTTAACTTCTGGTGCTACTGAAACTGTCTAAAAAATGATGTGTGGTTGAATGAGATCAGCGGTGAAACTATAAATAATTAACAACAAAATCTATTTTGCGTTTTGATTTAAAAACAGTCTTAGGAGAGATGTGAGACTCACATCAAGTGAATATTGAAAATATTGCACACCAGATTTTTCTTAATCAGGTGCTTGATGTGAAGTGCTATGAAACGTTCAGACTGCTGTGACCAATTTGCAATATTAACATTTTTTTTTTAAATAATAAATTAATAATTAAACAAATATTCCATAAAAGATTACAAAAAAAATATTACTTGCATTAAAATTGGCTACATTGGACAATCTATTGACATAAATGCACTATAATTAACAAGACTTTATGCTCCATAGTGCTTCAAAAGTGGGGAGTGAGCGGTTGGTTGCAAAATTCACAAAAAATGACACAATGGCCCTTTAATTACTTAAAAAAGTGAATGACATGGGCACTGTGATCAGACATCAACTTTTAAAAAAGGAAATTCTGAAATATAATATGATGTATTTATGCTGCAATCCCAAACTTTTTAAAATAAATAAAAATTTGTTATTGAGTACTTAAACAATTACTGTTAAAAACTGTGCTTAGCTGACACCTATTTACAACAAAAAGCTCATAATAATGATTTATAATTTGCGTTCAATATTGCAGCAAATGTCATTTGTTTGAACATAAGTATACGTAAACTAACCCGCAGTTTTATGTGTCATACAGAGATGGCGATATAGAGGCAAAAGTTACAGATTGCAGCTCTAATTGTTTTACAAAAACATCACACAACTTTTCCCACAACATTTACGACTTATTCTTTCCCCTCAGTACAAACGGCTTGTAATTGCCAGTAGGAAAATGCTGTGTCATTATAAATCAGTGTTGTAAACTTGAGTCTGGGTTGCGGGGAGCATTGATTGTTTTCTGTCTTCATGATGTGTGTTATGAAACCTTGCGAGCTACCAGTTTTCACTTTTTAATTGTATTGTCTCAGCAAGATCTCAAGAAGTGGAGAGGAAGCTAGTTCAGCAGGCCGTGCTATTTTAGAGCAGCTAGAACGATAAGATTGATTGACAGACAAGCTGTTATATCTGTTTTTCTTAAGAATCCATCAATGTGGTTTATACTGTGCTTTGACAGGACCCTTTTAAATAACACAAAACAAATGTGTTAAGCTTTTTCATGCACAATGAGTTTATAGGCGCAGAAACTCTAAAGCCCCTTGATATCGGCTTCGTTTTTCCAGTCAAATGGATGTATTTTATGTAAGTCCATTCTTTTGCATTAGATACCTTCACCGTTGTTTTATTTGACCTCAGTGGTAAGACTCTCTCTATTGATCTGACTAAACCAGTGAGACATCTTAAACAATCAATGAAGCTACTTCTGTTTGACGTTTGCTTAACTGAGATCCTTATTAAATTAGCTTGGCTCACTGCTAATGAAATTTAGGTCAGCGGTGGTGTGGTGGTCTTCTGGAATGAATCCTTTTATTGGGTTAATAGCATAGACAACCATTTCCTTGACACTAAAATCAAACCATGAATAAATTATAAATACATGCATAAATAATACATATATAAACAATAAATAATAAACCACGAATAAATACGTTCGTGCCATATTTTCATCATTTTTAAACCTTTTTGAACCTTTTTTGATTTTTATGCTGCTAACAATTGTTTTGCTTTTGTAAGTTCCTTTTAATGTAAATCTTTTTGTTGCCTCTTTTTTTTTCTCATTTGAGAACGGTCAGCAAAATGATAAGACTTCCACAACTAACCTATGGTAATGGTTTATTTACAAAGTCTATGGTTTCGATGGTAACACTTACAGGGGAATTGTATGAAGTTAATCAATGTCAATGACTCTCTTGACTCTTTTCATTTAATTTCTTCTCACTTGTAATGGCAGAAAGCAGAGGCTTGGTCTGACTGATGCAATTCGTTCTTCACTTTTAAGGGGGAGACCTCTTAATATAAGCACAGTGTTAAATTGGATTAAAGTTACATTCAGAGACTCCTGAAGGTAATTCAGGATTTTGAAAAATAGTGTGAATGAAAGCTTGCTGCTCTGAAAAATGCACGACTTGTTTGTGCACATAACATTATTGGTGTGCAAATGCTAAAACATGCCTAAAGACAACAAATTCAACTTTTTTCCACTAAAGGGCACTGATGAGCATTTATGTAGCATCCGTGGGTGCTAGTCTGTATATGGATGAGTTTGTTGATCTTCCTTGTTGATGGATAATAAAAATGTATTAAAAAAAACTTGATTAAAACACAGGTATCATTGTGAGATTGTCAGACACTGCTATACTCAAAAACGGAAGCATAATTATAATTCAAGATATATGCTTAAAATAGTTACTTATTCATACTTTTATATGGCAAGATATTGTGAGGCTGTTTATCAATGTAAAAATTGATGTCTCTCAGAAAATGCATTCGATCATTTTTTGCCAAAGTAAAGGCAATAGGTTACATTTGCTCTACATGACATATATGTCTGTATGTTTGTGTATTTATATATACCTATACATATACATGCCCACACACACATATATAAAATAAACAAAAAATGCATTAAAAAAAAATAATCAATTAATGCAATTAATCAATTTTGACAGTTGTTATGTGCTGATCGTTTCAAGCCATTATATAAAAATAGGTAGGCACACCATCAAATAATTATAAATTATTTTAATGTGTGAATAAACTTAGAATCCCAAAAAATAATAACAATTGATAAAAAAACTATAATTAGTCTTTTCTATTAATTCTAATTGAAATCAAATAATTAAACACACACACCTTCCTCATGTAATTCTTAAGATTCTTATTAAAGCATATCGGTGTGGTTTATATATATTTAAACTGTTTACTATTCAGGCCAGTCTAAAATGTCAGTGCCTCTTTGTGTATTATAGTGTTATTTTACAGTGAATGTTAATACTCTTTCACAAAGTAAACGTTGCGACAGAGACTGAAGAAAGATAAAGTGTGAGGCTAAGATGATTTGGAGAAGCTTGGTGGGGTTGTGCAGGGTTGAGAACGTCCATCAAATGACAACAAACTAGACTCAGAAACCTCAGAAAAAACATGCGCATCGTTGTCATTTCCAATTTTGATGTTACATTACAACACACACCAACCTGTGTGTCAAACGGCCCATATTCTCAATCTAAACTCTAGTAAGATACTTTTTTTATAGCATTAAAATGCACAATAAATGCCTAAAGCATGATTGATAACCCAACGAATGCGCATTCACGTTCATTTTATGCACGATTTGCCTTTAAAAGATCCAAAATGAACAGCGCAAACTTTAGAAAACAAACCTAAAGGAATTTGGTGAAGGGCTCTAATCGCTCATCCGCCGGTCGTTCCTATGCAGACTGATGAATGGCACATTTGAGCGAAATGCAGCTCTTTATTGAGGCTGAAGCCGGTACTTACCGCCAAGCATGGCAAATGCAACCTTTAGAGCGCGGGATAAGGGTTGCCCACTCTGAGGCGCCGGGACACCTCAGCAAATGTTAATTGAAATGACCTGACAGATTTACGAGAGGGGGAAAAGTCGTTAATGCCTGGCACGATCCCGCGGCGAGCCGGATTTGAGATAAGTCCCTCTGCGGATCTTACGGGGCTTAAGAGGGATGGAGATGCCAGAGAAGAAGAGCTAATGAAAGTGTTCACAATGAGGGCCGCATTAGCCACTGTAGCTTTCGGTGCGTTATTAAAAATGACAAAGGCCATTGGATTGAATATATGAAGGAGACGCCACATGGGCTTCCGTGGGAGGTTGTTGGGAGACAGTGGTTACGTATTGCAAGTTGCAACAGAGGTATATAGATATGCACTGAGATGATTGATGCCTACTAATAACCCATTCCTGCTCTTTTCTTCATTACGACAGAATCAAATCTGACATGTTTCATTCAGACTGAAATACTGCTCAGCACATGCTGGCTAATGGTATTAGTGATCATAACCGCAGTCAGACACGTAACACCAGTCATTATGATTTAATTAGTGAGCATTGTGGTTGGTTTAAGAATACGATTATTCTTTCATGACTTACTCGACACTGAAAAAGTCAGCGTGGAACAAAAACGTTTGAATAGCAAATGCTCACACAGTAATTGGCCTAAATACATGTTATTTTTTTACCAATAGCACATCCTGTAATTGTGATGAGTAACAGGGAATCGGTCATGATGTGCAGTTTTTGTTTTCGCTGTTTCATTTCCTCTATATTTAGAAATCTGGATGAGGAAAGGGCAACGACAGGCATATTCAATTTACACATCTAAAATGTCACAGAACATTACTTAATGCCCTGTCTTTTTCTTAGGCCCTTTGACCTGCATGCCAGTGGTGAGGGGGAGATCTCATTGATGAGACCACGGGGTGTGCTGTTGCCAGGAAGCGTCTGAAGGGACAGATTGGAGGAGGAGCGTGTACAGTAACCAGCCACAAGGAGGAAAGAGTTTTATTAGAAAAGCTGACAGGAGGAATTGATGGTTGATAATTGAGCAAGGACATCGCTGCCTGGAAGTAAAAGCAATTACAAAGTGCATTTAGAAATTACATCACAGTTTTAATAACATGTTTAACTTTTTGTCTAATTAAAGAGATATGTCGAGTTGTTTTAAACCTGTATACATTTCTTTGCCAATGTCCAAAATGGATAAAAACAGAAAACAGACCCACAGTACTGTGCAAAAGTCCTGGGCATATATGTATTTTCAACCCAAAAATGGCTTGAAGATGCTTACCTGCAAAGCTACTGTACAGCAAGTTGAAATGTAGATGCACAAAAGTCGGGATCCTTTCAAAAATAATGTCCTAAATAGATTGTACTCACCTTATATTAACTAAATCAAGTGTCTGAGACTTTTGCAGTCTTTTGTATATTAAAAGTCTAAAAGCTGTTAAGTTGAGCACGTCTGTGGTAGTGAAGGTGTTTAAATAATGATAAAATATATTTTGCATAGAATAATCATTAATTAATAATTTCCCCTACATAACAAGCAAAAATTGCAAGATATGCACATAAAATGTTTAATAAACGTTCTATGGAAGTGCATGTATTCCATGTTAGGGGCATAATAGTCTCAACATCCAGTAGTGTATTTCTAACATATCAATACTTTGTATTTTTGTCTACTTGAAAAACGTTTTTTTTTTTTTGTCAAGAACTGGGCCACACAAATGTCTGTTACCCAGGGCAGATGAGATTTTTTTTAAGACAAAAACGAAGACCACTTTCTTTTTCTGTCCCTGTGATCATTATTTTGAGATATTTTAACATTTCTCCAGTTCACCGTGATGTCTTATATGTGTCTACTAGAAGAAAAGGTATGTTTTTAAATCCATGTTAAATGTAAAATGCGCCGGACAAAATATCAGTGTTTAATATGCATGGTAGTTTTAAATAACCACACGCTAACAATTGTCCGAAATCATTTTTCTCTCTTGATTTATGAGGTCACTGGAGTGCAGACAAATACTAGATATTGCCGTGTTTTATTTTGTGTTGCACCAATAACAGTTGTTAACAGTTGTAACAGTTGCGTGTATCCGAATGAAAGGTCAAAGGAGGAGATCTCTCAGTTTTACAATTACAGCGAACCTGAAACTGATTTGTTCAGTTTTAATTAAGCTCTCGTGAGTCCGGCCTTACAGATGCTGAGGAGAGCTGCACGTGGAGAACTGCTGCACGTTGCTAGGAGACCGGTTTCTATGCTGCTCTGATGAAATCTACAACACCCAGCATTTCATTATTATTCCATTCCCTTTCATATCCTTCACATTATCTTGTGTATTTCATATTTTGGGACTGAATCTGACCTTTTTATTACAGTGTTCTCTGAGGAATAAAGTCCTTAGGCGTTTCTAATAAACTGGGATGGGAGTGGATCGCAGTATTGCACGATGGGAACTCATCTTGGGAAGCTTGGTATGTATTTGTGTATTGGATATGGATTCCTTTTTTCTCATGTTTATGGATCAGCCAGCAGTGTGATTTGTTCCCTGATTGAATAGAGAGAAAAGTTGTGTCTTCTGTATGGAGAATGTTCAACATTAATGACACCAATCTACATCTGAAATATTCATTGCAACCAGCAACATTCCCTTAAGAGACCTGTGGAAAGACATCTTATTTTAGTCATTAAGGTAACTTTGTGTGCAATCTTTTGATTTTACCTTATTATGTTTGTCATTGAGATAGGCGCAGGCTCCCCGTGACCCGAGGTAGTTCGGACAAGCGGTAGAAAATGGATGGATGGATGGATGTTTGTCATTGTGCTTGTAAGGCAAGGCAAGATTATTTATTTAGCAGATTTCATACACAATGGCTATTCAAAGTGCTTTACATAAAAATGACTAAAATAATCACAACAATAAAAAGAAGGAATTTAACAACCTTAAAAAAGATTTAAAGTTAATAAAAACAGTTAAGAATAAAATTCTTATGCATGAAATACAGTGCAGTCCGTTCGGACAAAGCATTGAGTAAATGCACAGCGAAGCAGATGAGTTTTGGTCTCCTTTTCCTCATTCCGCTGGAGACGTTAGCATTGGCCGTTACTTTTTTTTTTGCTAAAGGCTTTGAGTCAAGTCAGCCTCACCGATGGGAGTCACGTTCTTAAACAACACACCTGGAAACAACATAAAGCCATCTGATCGTTGAAGAAAGCTATCGCAAAATTTGCGAAATTCTGTGTGGACTGGTCCTGTCATGGTACATGGTACCCTGAGTTTATAAATTATGGTGAATATAATATCAATTGTATTAATGAATAATACATAATGAACGTCAAGACTATCCATGCATCTGAAATATTGTGTAAAGCTAAGAAAAATGTATATGTATGTTTGAAAAGTAAGAAACAAGTTAAAGCCAATCGGAGCCTTGCATAGTTTAGCTCTGCCCCCTGTCTGATCTTAGAGTTAAAATAGACAAACATGATTCTAAAACTCTTTAAAGGGCTCATTTCATGAAAACCAGACTTTATCCATGTTTAAGTGCTAAAATCGGGTCTCTGGTGCATCTGCCAACTCAGAAAACGTGAAAAATGACAACCCAGTAACTTTGTTTATGTCAGCCTATCTCTGCAAGCCTCTGAGAAAACGAGCGGTTCAGATTTCACTCACTTTCTTTCGTAGGAAGCAGTTCTTATTATAATATTTCCATCCTTTTCTTTGAATGTCTCCACCCATGGCGCTGCCGCTATTTTTGTTTTCGCGTGTGTGATTTCAATCACCATGGCAAAAGTAAGCAAATCATGCTAACTGTTCTACTGTTGACTGCACAGAACAACACAGAACACTGTTCCCAGCCTCACAGGAGACAAGAGAGCAATGGATTTATTTTTGTTTTCCTGAACGAGGCAAAGCTGCAAATAAAGAAATTGTAAGTACCGGTATTTTTTAAGTAAGACCTCGGGGACCTGTGGAAACTAAAAAATAGATAAATTGTCACCATGACATGTTTGTCCGTTTACTCATAGAAAGCAATGTGCGTGGCTTGTAAACACATGACGGGATTGTCCTGTGTTACGTTAATTTCACTTAGAGAAAGCGTGATGCGTTTGTCTTGAGTTACCTCACTTATAGAAAACTGTGTGTATGGTTTGTAAACACGCGAAGGGTTTGTCATGGTAACATGGGTTCCCGCCACCCTCCCGTGAAACCCTGTGACGTGATCGCGGGTCTCACTCCCGAAAGCGGTCGTGACCGGACCAACAGGGACCGGAGCGCCTTCGGGAATGGCCCTGGGGGGAAACAGGTGTGCTTATAGAAAACAATGTGTTTGGTGTTTAAAGACAAGACCTTGTTTCTCATTCGCTTTATGTGACCCTTCTTTCTTGTTTTGTCTTTGGAAGTACAGGCTCACAGCACTGGCTGCATTTTCTGCTGAAAAGGGGGCGGAGACTAGCAGCTCATTTACACCTAAAGACACCCACACCAAAACTGCGCGTTTCTCCTCACATGCAAAACTGGGCAATTAGAGCATGGTATAATAAAAGATTTGTGGTGTATTTTGATCTGAAACTTCACAGACACATTCTGTGGACCCCTATGATTTATATTACATTTGGGAAAAAGTAGAAAAAAACTCCCGTATAAAGTGCTTGTTAACTGAATGGAAAGTGATTGTAACTTCAAGACACCGGATGTTGTACAAAACACAACAAGCACAAAGGACATGGTATTGTAACGAACCTGTCCACAGAACTAGAAAACTTTTTAAGGAAGATTTGACATTGGTCTGTAGTTGCTCAAAATGGTGTTATCAAGATTGCTCTTTTTCAGGAGGGGCTTAACAACCGCAGATTTCAGAGAGTTTGGAAATGTCCCAGAAAGAAGAGAGGCATTTACCACTTCTAACAGATTTGCTTCTAAACATCTAAGATGTGGGACGTGTGTCAAGATAGCAGGTTGACGATTTAAGGTGCTGTACTATTTCTTTCAAAAATTTACTCAATTAATTTAAAAGCAGACATAGTAACTTATTTTGTGATTGCGGTCGAATATGTAAGAACTCTGTATAACTTGAGGACGTACTAATCGCCTTTCTGATATTATTGATCTTCTCAGAAAAGAAGGAAGCAAACTCATCGCATTTGCTGTCGATATATGTGTAGCACTCCAATACATAATCATATTTGATGTCAAATTTGCAGAGTACTTTTTGCCAACTTCACAGTGATTCATACACTTCATTCATCTATAAAACAAAGTAGGCCTACAGTACCATTTGAATGCTTAGTGGTTATGAACGGAACAGTTCACTCAAAAATAAAAATTCTGTCTTCATTTAATCACCCTCAAGTTGTTCCAAATCCGAATCCGTATAGGAAAAATTGCTTTATAAATGTATTTGTTCTGTTGAACACAAAAGAAGATATTTTGAAGAATGTAGGAAAGCAAACTGTTCTGGGGCACTTTTGACCACCATTGTCATATTTTTTTTCTCACTATCGTGGTGAATGGTGGCCAAGAACTGTTTGACATTTTTTATTTTTGGGTGAACTGTAACAGTCATTTTGAAATACATAAAAATGTACCAAAAGAGTGCATATTAGTACCTCAAAGGTATATATTGGAACCGCATTTATAAACGGTACAGCGATAGCTTTTGTAATTCTTTTTGCTTTTTTTTGTGAGTAATTCTCGTGTATTTTATGCTGCAGTCAAAGGATTGTAAGAATAATAGTCACATGGCTTTCACGCATGATGTCATTGGCTCAAAAGTACAAAGATAGTAGCTGTCAAAACACATACTTTGATCTTTTGTGGTTACTTGATGCAGATTTCTCTCTTTATGTAAGGGTCAGTTTATGGTGAACTTCTATTTTTTAGCTTTGATCTTGCGCAGGAAAGTTTACTAAAAAATGATTCCCATCCTCACGTTGTTCCAAAACTATATGAAAGTCATAGATTTGCAGCAAAATTAGGGCATGATGACAGAATGATGACAGAGTTTCATTTTTTTTGTATCTATTCCTTCAAGACATGTTTGCTAGGCCAGGATTGTTTGATAAATAGCTTGATATTTTCTTGTGCAAAGAAATCATTACTCTTGTCACTCTTTCTTCCTATTGCCATAGTCAGGTCTACCAATTACATTTTCCTCCCCTATAATTACATAACCACTACAAAACTAAAATCTTAGAGATTGCGATGTAATACCTTAAACTTCTTGCTTAATCCTTCTTCATTCATTGATCAGCACTATATAGAAATATACTGTTTATACATATTGCCCACTGTCCAATGCAGCATTGCATTACACTAAATCGGATGACTGTTCAGCTTGAACCTCTGTGCTCCCCCGTCACTCGGGAAAATTGGTGGTGCACATTCCCCACAGGAAATCCCCGTGTGCCTGCGTGCAGTCTAAAACAATAAGATCACGTCTCAATCTTTCTCTCTCTTGTTTAAAGGTTGATTCACGGAGCCATTTCGGCGTTGAGCAGAGCAGGTGATCGAAAACACTCGATCTGCATCATCATTTCTTCTAACCCTGGCCAGATGCATCACCTGTTTGTGTTCTGCGTATTCAAAAGGCACAAACTGAGTCCGTATCTATGATCACAGAACCGGATCAGAACTCTCGGTGAGTATACTAATAAGAATACAGAATTCCCTCTTTCTTACTTACTCACTCACAGACACACAGAGGACTTTTCATTCTAGGAGAGCTCAAAAAGAGCGAATATATGTGAATATATATTGAGCTTTCTCTGTATGAAGTGAGTAATACATTTAGCTGACTTCATATTCTTTTCATTTTCTAAAAGAGTTCGTCTCTGGTTACGACACATGGGGAACAAAGGATTAGCCACTGAGGGAAATGGATTTCACAGCTTCCCTCCAAAAACAGATCTACTATTATTTTCATCCTCCATCATCATTATGTCTTTCTTTGATCACCTTGAAGGCACCTTCCTACAAGGATTTCTGTTTCTGTATTTTTGCACTTAAGGAGAGTTCAAACAGACCTCCATTTCATTTTATATGTCTTCCTGTGGCCTGTCAGCACTTATGCTCCAATTTGTCATCTAATTATGTGCATTACTGATAATTATAGTAGTACCTTAGGATAGATTCTTCAGATCGCAATTACTGTAGTATTAGCTTACATTGTCAGTCTGTGAGGTTAATGTCCAATGCAAAGACTGGCTGTGTGTTTGAAGTAGAGCACAAAAAGAAACCAAGAGCTCCCTGAGAGGAAACCAGTTGCTGGGTATACTGTACACTTTAAAAAGTCGAGAGAACACCTGTAAGGTGCCAGTCTATGAAACAGCTAACAAAGAAGGCAAGAAAAGATTGGCAGGAGGGAATTGGATATTACAAAAGCTTAACTGCAAGATCCTAACAATGGTTTATACAGTAGGCTGACCTAAAGGCTTAAGTAGAAAACATGTCATATGCAAGTGAAAGTTTTGAGTGTGTTGAAACAGATCTTTTATATTTTTAAAAAGCATTCTGTAGGCAAGCTTCCTTGGATATTGTATTCCTTACATACAAGCAAAGTGTTAAGTGCCTCTTTAAAGCAACTTGCATTGCATTTAAAAAAATGTTATGCTTGTGTGTTCTCGCAGTCAAACCCATGACCTTTTTAGCAGCATGCACTGTTTTTTATTCTCAACCCATTATTTGAGATATTATGTAATTGGAATACGCTCAACCTGATTTTGCCAAGTGGTTGTTGTCCTCAGGACAACATATTTTGTTGACCTAAGAACAAGATTTTTTTAAATAAAACCTAAACTCACACCAAACCCCAACCCTAACCATACCTTACCCCTAAAATCAGAGGGAAATGATAAGTGAAAAAAAAAGGACTAGAAGCACCTAATCCTGGTTGGAAGATTACATTTAAAACAAACTGTAAACATATTTTTGAAATCTGATTGGTTGATTGAAATGTGGTCCCTGGGTCAGCATGATGTTGTCCTAAGGATATCAACCACTTGGCAAAAACAGGAGAGCCTTGGAATACACAGTGGATTAACATAGCAATGCTATCTGATGTTGTTATTTAGAATCCTATGCAGGGTTTTTTGAAGGTCCATCAAACAGGGCTGACAAATCCCAAAAGAAATTCAATAATGTAAGCAAAACCAGTGAGTAGAATGAATGAATAGACCAAGATAGACTGAGAATACAATGAAACTACTAAAGCAACATTAAACCTTTCTATACACAAAATATGAATTAAAAATAATGTTAGGGCAAATATATGAACAAATATATACTGTATGTGGTGAGAATGGCTTATTGAATGATAATGTTAAACCACCCCTCCAGTGGTTGATCTTTTGTCAACCTCTGTTCAATGTAAAAAATAAAAAGTTGACGATGTTGAACTTCTATGGGACTCAACAACATCCATCGGATCAATGTCCGGTTTTGTCCCAAGAACGTTATCAAGGTCATCGTACCACCTTGCCCGAGCAGCCTGTGTTATTGTATGTACTGCTGGCGGAGTTTCTTCACCCGGCACTGTTCCACAGATCTATTAAACCACCATTCCCTGAGTTGTTTGCTAAATAACGAAAATATTGTGCTGTTGTGAGTTTTCGACAGCTGTGATGTAATATGGTTATCAGACCAAATTTCTATGAGGCTCCGCACCTCCTCACAACTCCAAGTTTGTCCGCGAGCCTTCATGCTAGTGCAATCTTGTCCTCGTCGCATAATGCGCAGTGAAGCTGGCTACGGCAGCTGGTTTAATCCAAGAAAGTGCTTCTTGCAATTGGTCTGTTCGAGATCGGTTCACATTCTCACCACAAACGAACCGCTCCAGGGTTCGTTTGAAAGCTTTCCGAGACCACCTTTTCAAGGTCTCGGTACGCTTATTTGGTCATTTACATTCAGTCATTTAGCAGACGGTTTTATCCAAAGCGACTTACAAATGGGGCAATAAAACTGGTCTCACAAAGCCTACCACAGTATACAGAGCTAAGTTAGTTTAGTGCAATAGTAATCTTTTTAAAATCTTAATATTTCAAACCTTTATTTAACCTAAAATGGTTTGTTCATACTGAAAATGTTTTTATTACATTATCTTTGTTGAGAGAAATCTCTAATGGAATTTTTTTAGTGTTTCCTAGACAAGATAAATGCAAATTGATCAGTAATCAAAACAGGATCCAAAATGTCCTCCATCAGGAGCAAAGAACATTAATTTTGGGCCGTACCTACCATATCTATGTCCACTGAAGGTGTCAAAATCCTTTCCTTTATCTATGTGCATTAAGAGTCCTGTACTAAACGGGTTTGTTTGTTCTCCAATAGGATCCAACTTCTTGATTTATACTTTTTTCGACTGAATTGCAGATGCTAGCCAGAAGTGAAACTAGCATTGATTTTCAATAGTTTGCAAAGAGCTTTCCAGACATGTGGCTTGGATTTTGTACCTTGGTCTGTGAAGATGTCCTGCAGAGCTGGAAAGATTTTCTGCCGTCTCCAGACAACAGGTCAATGAACGTTTAAGTCTTAAACTCCTGGGTCTATACATTTTTTATCACTTGGAATCAGTGTGATCAGTAAAACCTAACAAAACTCATCAATTCAATCTTAAGGTTGTGGTTATTTTTAAACTGATGAAGCACTTAATACCTTTATGTCCAGAAATTACACATTTTGTGGTTTTATTTGATGAGGCATAAATAGTATGTTGAAATAGATTTCCACAGCTCAGATACAGTATCTTTAAAGCTTCTTCATTTAGTGACTAAGTGTGTTTTATAGTTATCTTTGGGTATTGGAGTAATATCACCTGATGCTGTTCCTTCTGTACATATAGTGGTCAACATTTAGTCAGCACAGAAAATGAAAGGGATAATCCACCCAAAAATTAAATCTTCTGTCATGAATTAGTATTCGATGAGATAAGATGGGTTAGTAAATGATGACAGAATTTTCATTTTTTGGTTGAGTATACCTTTAACATCTTCAGTATTTATCATTGTAGCTGTAAAGCCTCTGAAACCCATCCAGTTCATGGGACCAATCCATAGATGTGTGATCACACTGATTCCAAATGATAAAGATTTTATAGACCCAGGAGTTTAAGACTTAAACGTTCATTGACTTGCTGTCTCGAGAATGCAGAAAATCTTTCCAGTTCTGTAGGTGGTAAAAAACGTCTCAGGTTACGACTGTAACCATTGTTCCCTGAGATAGGGAACGAGACACTGCGTCATGGAATGACTCTTTGGGGAACGCCATTAGCGTGACTTGTCTGAATCGCGTGTGAAACTAACTTTCGCTTTATAGTCGCATGATGATGACGTCACTGATGACGTCATGACCACCGTGACTATCGGAAGGCATAAAAAGGAAGCGGAAGCAGTGCAAACCAGCTTCTGCAAAAAATGAAGCAAATGCTCCAGTCATAAGGAGTATGGCAAAGAGACGCAGTGTCTCGTTCCCTATCTCAGGGAACAATGGTTACAGTCGTAACCTGAGACGTTCCCTTTCGAGGGAACTCAACACTGCGTCATGGAATGACTCTTTGGGGAACGAAATACCCGCTACGCCATACGAGTTGTGCTGTCTAAGTGTGAAGGTGTATGCACATCCTAAGACATAAGTACCTGAGAACCAGGTAAGGAAGAAAGATCAAGATTGTAATATCTTATGAATGTGTGCGGGGAAGACCAGCCGCTGCATCACAAACATCCTGCATAGACGCACCTGACAGAAGGGCCTGCGAAGAGGCCATACTCCTTGTTGAATGTGCCTTGATTCTCAGAGGTGAAGGTAGTCCACGCACCTCATAAGCCAAGGAAATGGCCTCCACAATCCATCTACTAATGGTGTGCTTAGAGGCCGGCTGACCTCTACTATGAGGTCCAAAACAAACCAACAGTTGGTCCGATTTCCTCCATATGGAAGATCTTCTAACATACTCTGCCAGTGCCCTGACTGGGCATAACAAGTGTAGTCTCTGATCCTCTGCTGACTCATGAGGTGGAGCATGAAAGGCTTGTAAAACTAATGTTCTGGCCACATTGCTTGGCACCTTAGGTACATACCCTGGTCTAGGGTGCAGAATTGCTTTTATATTACCTGGAGAGAACTCCAGACATGGTGGAGAGACTGATAGAGCCTGAAGGTCGCCTACCCTCCTCAGAGAGGTAATAGCGAGTAAAAAGGCTAATTTGAGGGACAAATACTTGTCTGAGCTACACTCAATAGGTTCATAAGGAGCTTGGGAAGCCCCTTCCAAAACCACAGCGAGGTCCCATGCTGGAACTCTAGCCTGAGGAGGCGGTCTCATCCTCAAGGTACCACGCAAAAACCGGGCAACCAAGGGGTGTCTCCCCAAGGTGCTCCCAGCAGAAAAGCTGCAATAGCTGCCACATAAACTTTCACCGTAGAAGGTGCAAGACCTGCCGAAAACCGCTCTGCAGAAACTCCAGTACTGAAGCCACTGGGCAGTTAACTGGATCTAAATGTCTGTTATTACACCACAGGTGAATAACCTCCACTTTAGAGCATAAAGTTTTCTGGTGGATGGAGCTCTAGAATTAAGAATGGTTTCAACAACCTCAGTTGACAGACCTTGATTCAACAAGCCACTCCCTTCAGCGGCCAGGCCCACAACTTCCATAGTTCTGGGCTGGGATGGCATATCGTGCCCCTGGCTTGGGTCAGAAGGTCCTGCCTGAGGGGAATCTCCCATGGCTGGCCTTCTAAGAGCATTAGAAGGTCCGAGAACCAGACTCGTGCAGGCCAATAAGGGGCTATTAACAAGAGTCTGATCCCTTCCTGTCGAACTCTCTCTAGGACCTGCGGGAGCAAAGCGATTGGGGGAAAAGCATACAGACGCCGCCTCGGCCATGTCTGTACCAGGGCGTCCAGTCCCAATGGGGCTGGAAGAAATATTGAAAACCACAGGGGGCAATGAGATGTCTGAGATGCAAAGAGGTCGATTTCGGCCTGACCAAATCTTTCCCAAATCTGTTTCACCACTTCGGGGTGAAGTCTCCATTCTCCTGGCCTCAGTCCTTGTCTCGACAACATGTCTGCTCCCACATTTTGAACTCCAGGAATGTAAGTCGCCCTGATAGATAGAAACTTCTCCTGGGACCATAGGAGAACCTGGTGCGCCAGCTTGCAGAGGGGCGCGACCTCAGGCCCCCTTGATGATTGATATAAGAGACCACGGCTGTATTGTCTGTTCTTATTAGAACATGATGGTCCCTGAGGACTGGGGAAGTACTTCAAAGCTCTTATGACAGCTAACATCTCCAGGCAATTTATGTGCCAATGGAGATGCTTCTGTCCATAGCCCACTGGCTGAGCGACCTTCTACTATTGCCCCCCAGCCTGTGAGGGATGCGTCCGTCGTCACTGTCATCCTGTGACATTGAGCTCCCAATTTTCGACCTTGATTTAGAAACTGTGTCTTTTTCCATATAGCCAGGGAACGAAGGCATCTGCGCGTAACCCTGATTATACGAAACGGGTTGCCCCTCGGGGAAAACCCTTTGTTCTTTAGCCACCATTGTAAAGGTCTCATATGCAGAAGGCCAAAAGGAATCACGTTGGATGCTGCTGCCATTAGACCTAATATTTTCTGAAAATGCTTGACAGTGTATGCCTGACCCATCTTGATTCTGGATATTGTTGTCAGGATGGACTCGACACGTGCAGGAGACAACTGTGCCTGCATCATGACTGAGTTCCACACTACCCCAGAAATGTAATGCTCTGCTGAGGAGTTAGATTGCTCTTCTTGGCATTGAGCCTCAGTCCCAAAAGCTTCATATGGTCGAGGACGACATCTCGATGTCGAACCGCCATTTCTTGAGACTGAGCTAGCACTAACCAGTCGTCTATGTAGTTTAATATGCGAATCCCCTGAAGTCTCAGTGGAGCAAGGGCAGAATCCATGCATTTCGTGAAAGTGTCCATGGAAGAACTCGATATTGGTAGGCTCTGCCTCCGAAAGCAAATCTGAGAAACTTCCGGTGTTGAGGAAGGATGGATATGTGGAAATATGCATCCTTCAGGTCTATTGTGGTGAACCAGTCGCCTTTTCTGATTCCAGCCACAATAACAGGAATCGTAAGCATCTTGAACTTGTACCTCCTCAGAGATTTGTTGAGATATCTCAGATCCAGAATAGGCCTGAGCCCTCCATCCTTTTCGGAACTATAAAGTACCGACTGTAAAAACCTGTCTGACTCTCGTGAGGGGAAACATATTCTATGGCCCCCTTCATCAAGAGAGATTGTACTTCCTGTTCTAACACCCGAGCCCGATCGGAACTCACTTCGGTGCAAAACACCCCTTTGAACTTTGGAGGGCTGACAGCAAACTGAATTCTGTACCCCTTCTCTATGGTGCGGAGAAGCCATGGAGTCAGATTCGGCAACTTTCTCCACTCGTGGAGGAAGTGCACTAAGGGAGTCAGCGTGATGACATCGGCTTCGGGTGCATGCGGATCGATGCCTTGAAGTAATTGACCTGCAGGGGATAATGGAACTATTAGCATGTTTACAGGTCTACCATGGGTAGATTCTGTTGACCCCGTACTAGGGAAACTGACGTGCCCCGAAGCGCACTGGGCGGCGGGGTTAACGTAGTGGCCTCCTGAGGCCCTCTTGGGGGAACCGGACTTGTCCACCCTCCCAGAATTGGTGCTATTTGAAGCGCTGAGGTACCGTCAGGACCTCTTGGCAGCAGCCTTCCGATTGGAGATAACAACTGTCCTCAAATCTGGCTTGATTTGCCTTGAGAACTTCTGGGATTGCGGTCTCGACCCCCAAGCTCTCTGAGGGGGAGTACGAGTAGCAACACTCTGTTTTTGCTGCTGCCTATAGAGCACTAGTAGTAGATGGCTGGGGCTGCCTTTGAGCTGCAGGACCCTGAGGGTAAGAACGGCGAGGTAAAAAATTTTGGAAAGCTGTTGCTTGACGCTTTGCCTCCTGAAAACGATCGACCACAGTGTCGACCGCATTCCCAAAGAGACCTTGGTCAGACAATGGTGCATCAAGCAGCACAGACTTGTCCTTCTCCTTAATACCAGACAAATTTAACCATAAATGCCTCTCTGTAGCTACCAGGGCCCCCATGGAGCGCCCAATAGCTTGGGCTGTCTCCTTGGTAGCTCGGAGAGTAAGATCTGCTGCTGTCTTCAGTTCATTAAGCAGGTCTATATCAATAACCTCGCTCTCTTTTATGTCCCCCAGCAGGTCGGCCTGGTATGCCTGCAAAAGACCCATAGTGTGCAGACATGAGCCAGCCCGACCTGCCGCCATATATGCCTTACCCACCAAATTTGACGTAATCCGGCATGGCTTGGTGGGCAATGTCGGAGGTTTCAATGATGATGCCGCTTCAGGTGAAAGGTAGGTGGCCAAAGACTCTTCCACCTTGGGCATCATGCCATAGCCTTTCTCTCTAGCTCCTATAACTGAGGAGAAACTAGAGGCAGTGGTGGAAATTTCTGGAAGAAAATGGCTTTTTCCATGATTTAGAAACCTCAGTATGTAAATCTGGAAAGAATGGCAACCCCCGACGTTGAGGTTGTACCCGTTTTTTTAAGTATCTCTCATCTAATTTACTTATAGGTGTAAGTTGTTGTTGATCTTGGGGCCAATCAACACTAAGCTTGGCTACTGCCCGGGTAACAACCTCTAATAGCTCCTCATATCCCTGGGAAAGTGGAGTTTCATGATCTTCAGTTTCTACTGCTTGCACACTAACACTCTCTAACTCCTCAGAGCTAGAGCAGTGCATAGAGCTTCCAGATGGGGCGGGAGAAGCCGCCATGCGGGCTCCCAAACCCTTTCCGGAAGCAATGGGATTTGAGGGATGAGAAAGGACCGAAGTCGTCTCACCCTCCAAAATATCCATCTGCGAACCCCATGACTGCAGACCCCGCACTGCCTCGGCAGAAGCGGGACCTGAACCATGAGGCTTGCGAATACTGCCTGACTCATCAAACAGTGCTAAGCGTGAGAGAAGAGATCTTAGCGGTAGCCACAAGCAATGTTCACAGGCAGCTCCCTCAAGAGCTGCCTTAGCATGTTCCATTCCCAAACATTTCACACAAAGCTCATGTGAATCATTATCCGTAATAAAACGGGGGCAGGGAGGAACACATTGCTTAAATGCCTTCTTTGACATACGTTTCATATTGCTAATCTATCTAAGATAACTTAAGATAAACTAGAAACCTTCACACACACAAACAGACGCTTTGCTGAATGGCAGAAGCTGGTTTGCACTGCTTCCGCTTCCTTTTTATGCCTTCCGATAGTCACGGTGGTCATGACGTCATCAGTGACGTCATCATCATGCGACTATAAAAGCGAAAGTTAGTTTCACACGCGATTCAGACAAGTCACGCTAATGGCGTTCCCCAAAGAGTCATTCCATGACGCAGTGTTGAGTTCCCTCGAAAGGGAAAGATATATTTTTAAGATGTTTTTTTTTTTTTCTTCTACCAGTGAATACTGTAAATAAATTGATGCATTGCTAGTTTAAGATATGATGAAACTCAATGAGTTGCTCTCCTACAACTAACTAACTTAATTTAAAGCAACAACAATACTTTCAGCGTAAAAATTATAATTAAACAATATTAAAAAAATAAAATATTTGCGGTCATATTGACAAAACACAAACATCCAATAAAAAGGTTCAGTTCACTACACCAACGCTGTTGACCGCAGCAGTGATCTCTTTTCAAACAGTTTTTTACTTCCTTTGATTCCGCTTCTCAAGGTTAAACTTTAAATTCAAAATCGGAAAAGTTCCTCTTTTTGGCCGGATTATGTTTCTCCATGTTGCAAAATCTAGCAGCGAGGCATCTACACCCTGAATTTATAGGGGCGTGATTGGTTAAATACGATCGGCCACCTTTATCAAGGTACGACCATTTGTACGATGAAATAGGCGGCATACAAATGTTTGATGAATCACACGTAAACACTCTTGTAAAATGATTTCTGCTCTCATTTCTACGTTAGATTGAAAAATAAGGCCCAGAACTATATACCAATTTGGAGTCGACGTCACGGTTACGTCACTGCCAGCTGCGAGCGCATACTGGTGGCAAAAAAAACAGTGGAAACAAAGCTGCAATGAATTTTTTTTTTTTGTGTTATTGAATGTCAGAACAGGAATGGCAAAAAATATGGTGTTATTTCCTATTGAATACCCTTATTGAATATGACATTTTAAGCTAAACAACCCATCAAACGAACAGACTGGACTGAAGAAATAATCCTGAATACTCATTTCTCTGTGTTTATTTTATTTCAGGTAAGGTTTTCTATACTGTTTATCACACACAAATGCAAAATAAATTATGTAACGTTAATTAAGAAGGATCATTTAGATGCTTTCAGCCACCAGTTCGGCTCCGCCCACAGAATCGCGCCACACTGTCTGCAAATAAAAAAATGGTATATACGCTGAAGCACCATTGCACCAAAAATGTTATTGCAGGAGTGTAAAATAGACTGAAAGTGTGTTTCAAACTTGGAAAGATGAAGACTGTTGTTGTGGCGGTAGCAAGATGATCAGAACAGTGAAGGCAGCAGAGTACAGCGAGCAGGAAATCAATGTTCTCAGATGGTACATTCGTAGGTATTGATCCATGTGTGAGAGCTGCAGGAGATGTGATCAGACGTCTGATCCTGAGGGAGCGAGAGAAGGAGTGTTCGAGTTTTCTTTAGATTAGGGTCACTGCTAATATCATTTAGAATAAAGGCTTCACTGCTCATAGACTTATTTCATAGTTGTGTAAGCTATTTTTGCGGTAAGTAGCGTTTCGGGTTCAGAGACACACCTGACCTGTTGGCTGTCATTTTGTTGCCATAGAGAAAATAAGATTTGGCGTAAATCTCTCGGCGACATATCTGAGGTCATAAGGATTGCAAACACATTTGAGATTTTGCAGGAAAAGTAAATAGGCTATGCTTTTTCTGCAAAGCTTCAGAGAATCCTCTCACCAAACACCCCTCTCTCTCTGTCTCTCTCTCTCTCTCTCTCTCTCTCTCTCTCTCGCTCTGTTCTTCTTTCTCTCACGGTGCTATCTCTCTTTCACATTTGGTCCTCAAAGCTCAGTGAGTGTTTGTTCCCAAAGTCTCAGACACATGTCTGCTTCGGACTCCAGTATGACAATTACTGGACAACACAAAATCTTACATAGATAGATTACCTTAAAATTTTAATGCTGTCACCATTTACACACCTCTTGTCATTTCTAACATGTTTGACTCACATTCTTCTGCAGAACACAAAAGGAAATATTTTAAAGAATGTTCGTAACCGAACAACAGCAGTACTCATTTACTTGTATTGGTTTTGTGTCCATACAATAGAAGTGAATTGGTACCGTTGTTTGGTTACAGACATTCTTTGAAATATATTATTTTGTGTACATCAAATCAAATGCCTTATGATGTTTGTGCTGTAGTTTCCCAAGAAAAGTCATGTCATTTCTTGGAAGATTATGTCATTTGATTTCTTAGTCATGGGCAAGACTTTAGCGTGATGAAAAATACTGAAAGTATTCAAGTACAAATATTCTAAAATTAATCTTTTTATGATTTTAATCTTTAACAACTTTTTAGATTTTGCATTTCATCCGACATATTAAAGAATACAGTATATGATGTAGAAAATAAAATGTACTGAAATGATTCAGGAATAAATCTAATAACAGTAATTAAAGTCTAGTCAAACCTGGTATTCAGTGAAATAACAGATCACACGTGTTAACAAGCACTAAATCACATGATCATTGATTTTTGTACCAAGTCAGTCGATAAACTTAACATCAGTGCTCTTTTGAATCAAAGCAAAAATCAATCACAACGTACGTTTACCATCAGTGACTGTGTAGCTAAATTGTAATACATAATATTACATAATATAACATAATGTTGACAAAATGTTTATATAATCTCCTACGTGTAAATTGCTTTGGATAAAAGCGTCTGCTAAATTAATAAATGTATGTAAATACAGAATATATTTTTTAATCCTTTTAAAACAGGATCAGGTCTTTAATGGCTTTGGTCTGGGTGAAGAGGTGAAATCTTTGGTAAATGATAGCTGTACCAGGATAGATTACAATGGGTGTTCAGTTGGGACAGGCAATTACTGGCTTACGTGTGCCGGACTGCTAGTGCTCTGGGACACTTTGTTCACTCACAACAGCTGCTGTTGAAGAGCGCGGTGTACTTCTCCTAATAAAAAGATGTAGCGTCATCTTCACACTCCAGAGATAACTAATGATGAATATGTGATCAAACGCATAGCGCAGTCAGAGTGATAAAGGGAAGCACAAGATGGTTGAGGAAGCATTTAATGAGCACAGTAAAAAGAAAATGATAAAACGGTCAGTTCTGGTCCTTGATTCTGATTGGCTGAGCCGAGTTCAAAGACGTTATAAAAAACCCAGATTTATAACGGCTGACCGCATTACATAACCTAAATATCACTTTATTTACTTTATTTTATGAAACCTTGCTACGCATATGGGATAACCGTTTTTATAAAAGCAATAATCCCTGCGAAGCAGTGGGTTACGGTGCATTTTATAACAGCTAAGGGGGTCGTGCCTCAACACCCTTAGCTGTTGTAAAATGCACTGTAACCCACTTCTTGGGGATTATTGCTTTATCAAGTTGAATCCAACTGCATGGATTAATAACAACTTGTATTTGCAGTGTATCCTTGTATAGGTCTCATGTATATGTCTTATGCATTTCTTATTCTCTTTGTCCCTTTAGGCAGAGTTAACTGACAAGACCTTGCATCGATATTCAGACATACTTTTGATTCTCTCTCTCTTGTGTGTGTCTCATCCCCGTATTTGCATATTGTCTCGAAATTCAAGGTCATGCCACTGACAAAAAAAATCTAAATCAAACACATGAAGTTATATTTCATACATGTTGTTGAAGATACCTGAGATCAGTACTATACTATCCCCGTTAATATATATCCGTTGTGTGGATGAAAAACGTTAAAATAGTAGTCTTTAAGTACTGTTAAATATATAAATAAAGTAATGTATTTGTATTTTACTTAAATAGTAAATGTTTTCTGCCTCAAACAGACCCAAATTAAGATCACAGAACTGTTTAAATAGTTTATGTTGAGTGTTTATAAGTGGTGTCATGCACTTACAGCTCAACATTGAACTCACAAATCTCAACCATGGTAACATTCACAAAACATCGTTCATTTAAAGAACTCTAAACTCAACAGACAACAAACAGTAACAATGGTATTAAAGCATACATTAAGCCAGCAAGAACCTAAACACTAATCATTCAAAGAAAAACAAATAAGAAACACAGATTTAAACATGCTGCAATGCATTTTAGGAACTTTCAAACTCTTGCAATATTGCTTGTTCAGAATACACTGGTTTGTAAGTTGTGCAAACTTTATGACGCATTTTGGCCAAAAACTTGAGAAACTAAGTCCAGTCAACAACATAATCTTTGTTAGAAACATGTTTAGGCTAATTTTGTTCAGCATATGCAAAACAATGCAAACTAAAAATGCTATGTTCAAGTTACTTATTTATGGTTGTAAGGAGAACATTTTGCAAGTTGGATTTTTTAAAGTGCAATTCCTCCTAGTATGTAGAAAAATCAACCTCACAGCAAGGGCTTTTTCAAGAATAATAAACTCCAAAGTCTATAAGAACTAGCCCATGTGAGGTGGCACCGCATTGCTTTTATTTAAACTCATTGCTGTCAAGTTTGATGCTCCTGAGATGGCACAGCGCTCGTGAGACATTCTCAGTGCAACGTCCAAAATAATGAACTACAAACATTAAAAAGCTTCCCCCACTCATCTGCCTGAACATCTGGAGCATTTCGAAAAAAAAACTCTGATTTTTTGAAGACGAGACAAGTTTGCACACAGGTATTACTTTTTTTTGATAACCCAGATCCATTAAAAGAAGTTGAGTAGTTTAACTTTTCTGTGTTGTTTTGTTGTAGCTGTCTCGTCTGCTTTATTGATAAAATTAATCATACTGCTTTAGACAGGATTAAAAAAAATATTCAATACTCATCTCATAACACAAAAACACCCAAACGAGTTTATTTGCAAAAGGAGATTTTCCGCTTTTAACATTTTTCAAAAAGCTATTTTTTTCTTGTGGATTCCAAGTAATACCAATCAAACTACAGTTGGGTTGTTTTGATTAAGTATCTCAAATAAACAAATAAAATAAAATACAGGTAACTAACACACATAAGACACAATTTCAACATGATGACAAAATAAAGAACATGATAGTTATCTGTTTTTGCAATGAACCATTTCACTTACATAATAGTATCAATCAACTACATTGAAAAACTATTGCATCCTGATAATACTTTACTAATTGTAACATAAAAATAAACAGCAGTGTAAATAAAACTACAGTATGGTTAAACAATTCAGACATGATTATTGTTGATTATGTCCCAATGCATGCTGGGAATGATAACAGAAAAGCTGGATTTAGATTACTTGTACATTTTACAGATTTACTTGTTATACAGACTATAAACATTACTTGTTTTCAATATTATATAAATGATCTGAGTATGATGTTTACAGCGTGTTATGACAAGAGGAAAATAAATGCATCTTCTTTTTTCTTGTCACCCTCCTGTTATTTTCCCCAATGGTAGGCTTCAGAAAAGACGAAAAACACAGCAGGATCATTACCTCATTCTTGCCATCTTTCACCTCCCCCACATTCATGTTTCATCTCTACCTCTTTTCTCACTGAGATTCCTAGAGTACCACCTCTTCAGCTCACCTGTCATCTACTCCACAGTGTCTTCATTTAGCCTCCTTCTCGCTTCCTTTACTGCAATGTCTTTTCTTTCACTGTGAATTTTTTTTGGGTTTACCCTCTCTAATCTCAAGAGTTGCTTATTATTTACTTCCTGTATAGAAACATTATCACATTGTTGTTGTATGCAGTATCAGCCTCGTCTCCCTTTCTCTCTTTAACTTGTTTTCCCTCATTTTCCATTCACCCGTGTTGTTTTCCTGGTTTGACAGTCTTTCTGCCGATCCAGGAGAGTGAAATCTTTGATCGGCTCGGTGGCTGTCGGCCATTTTTCACCACTTTTCTTGACAAAGTACTCATAGTTAGAGCGGTTTGGCAGACAAGAGCCATTCTGCAACATCAATGGTTTCTCTCCTCCATCATTGGCAGCCAACCCTGTTTAAACTGAGAGGGCTGCGACTCTCTGCCTCCACTCTTATTTTCCTATAAAAGGGGTCACAATCTCTATGCACACGCAAATATAAAGGGACAAATTCACACCAGTCAGTCTGTCTGCGCTTAAGCAATAACCAGCAGCTGAGACGGCTATATTTGTAACTCCAGTTGCTCCCTTATGAAGTCTCATTGAAATCTCATTTACTGTATATTATATTTAGGTGTCTATTTTGTTTCAGATTAATCTCTTGAATTGCATTATTGCATTAAATTACATATTTACAAATGATGAATATAAAAATATAAAACATATTTTTATCAAATTAATTTAGGCCTTTTTATTTAAAGGTGCTGTGTATAATTTTTTGGAGGATCTATTGACAGAAATGCAATAAAATATGCATAACTATGTCTTCAGAGGTGTATATAGACCTTACATAATGAATCATTATGTTTTTATTACCTTAGAATAAGCTATTTCTTTCTACAAACACAATGGGTCCCCTTGCATGGGATTCACCATGTTGTTTCTATAGTAGCCCTAAATGGACAAACTGTTTTCTCCTTTCGCAAAGAAGCGAAAACGTGACGATATATTAGTTCTGTGTCAGTGACTGTAGTGCTTCGAAAGGGAGGGTGGAGCGGTGGAGTGAGCTGTGCTTGCGATTCACAACCTCACCACTAGATGTCGCTTAAATTCATACACTGGACCTTAAACACTAATACAGCTGTTGCAAAGTGATAATTACAAGTAAAATAATGTGGAATACAATGTGGATTGCATCTTTTTATACTGAAATCTCTATGTTTTCTATGAAGACTTTTAATTGAAGTATTAAAGATCTCATTTATGATTTGTTTCCTTTGGGTAGCCTCTGAACTCTGTGCACCTCCCCACCACCATCAACCACATCTGTTAACTGTTTCTCCTGCCTCCAACGCTACCATCCAAGCAGCCGCTCCTGAGGAGCTGGGTGTCTGGGATATTGACAAAATTAGGGAAGAGGCCAAGTGCTCTAGCCTGAGAACAGAACACTGATCCTGAGAGAACGGTGGAAGATTAGTTCATGCTTAACCATGGGATCAAGCTTCTGAAAACCACACAAGAGAGAAAAATGAAAGAAAACCGCAATACCTGAGTCCCAACAGACTTTCATTTTAGAAAAAATCTGCTATAATTGGTTGGTGGATGTGTCCTGTAACGCTTTGCCAGGGCTTGATGTTAAGTAAAACTAATTAAACAGCCTAAAGTTCTGCACACACGCTGAGAATCTCATTTATCCATTGTAAATTAGTTTTGGCTGCGAGAGCTCCCTCTCATCTTACAACAGAGCATTACCTTTTTCACTGTATCTCTCTCTTACTGTTAAACTTTCCTTGTCTTCCTTGTCACACTATAGCTGTTAATTACACTTTTATTTGTATCATAAGCACAGTTCAGTTAAAGATATTTGTTTGGGGTTGTAAAATAATCAAATAAAATACAGAACTACAGAACCTACAGCATCTACTGTCTCGCCGTCTTGCTGTTACTCTCACCTTCCCTTCCCATTTTCTCAGGATTTTACTCGTGCCACAAAAAAAAGGACTCTTATTGCTTCTGACATGCTTCACTGTAACTTAGCAGATGACGTGATTCATCGAGGCATATCTGCAATTGTCTGAGGTGAGAAAATGTTCTGGCCTTTACATCTTAACGTCTCTATTAGAAACATGACTGCTTTCATTTATGTGATGGGTTATGCAGTGGTGGATGTCTTGGTCTTTTATAGGGGTCACTTTAGTACAATGGAGTTAAATGGTGCCATCTCACTTATTTGCAGCCTTTGACTGATAGGAAAGGAAACCAAGACAATCTCATGGCAAGTCGTAACTTGTATGAATGTGTATCATCCCATCTTTACATTTTGGTAGGATTTAACTCCATGTCACTATAAAACCACATGGCTTTAGTTTTTGTGAAATACAAAAGGTAACATTTTCGACAGTTGTTTTGGTCAGTATTTTGCATGCAGTGAATATATGAAGCTTTGAAGCTTATAAAAATATAATATCACCCCCGAAAACGGTCATTTTTTAATATATTTCAAGTGTTCTGAGGTCGTGAAGGATTTTAGTGACAAAAAGACCTAAATTTACCTTGTTATTCAATGTAATCTTCTCCTCCAGTGAGCTATTAACTGCTCTGACCGGATCATTCAGTCCAATAAGTTGAGTTTGAGAACTAGAGCAAGTCTGTTTCATGAAGAAAGATTTGTATTGATTATGAGATCGGACTCAAAAGAAGCATTAATGAATGAATTTAACATTTATTTCTTTAGTAAATGTGACAGAGAGTGCTATAGAGTAGGTGTTTCGATTTTCAGTAAAGCAAAATGACTTGCAGAATGATTTCTGACTTCTCTCAGCTTCTTTCATACGTTATCGTTGCTTTAAATCTTTTTCAAAGCTTGAGAAGTTCAGTTCATGTTAATTGAAATGAAACAGGTCTGTACAATTGTTTAAACTTTCTCCTTCTTGCACTCTACAGAAAAAGTCAAACCATACAAATGTGAAACAATGAGGGAATGTAAATTCTGACTCAGATTTAACTATTACTTAAAGGCCAGTGTATGAAATGTAGAAGCATTTAGAAGCAGCTGAGACATGAGAAAGTCATGAAAAGTAACTTTTTATGGTTGTGTTTTTTCATGATGATGTTAATGATATTGTTTTTCACATTCATTGGACATGAGCGTAGGATGAGAGACAGGAAGGGAAGAGGAAAGTACCTTTAGCTGGGTTTTGAACTCATGCTGTCTGAGGTGCTGCTGTGCTTCTTGTTGATGTGCTGCCCACAAGGCTATGTTTCTGACAGGGATTTATCTTATACTAAGGGCTGATTATTCTCTTACATGTCTCATTTATGAATCAGCTTTGTCTTCCAGTGCCAGCTGCATAGGATTAGCTGAATAGCTACTAAAAATCAAGTAGTAGGAATGTGTTTTGATGTCACTTTTGAAAATGCGATCTTTCAATGCAAGATATTTTAAGTGGATTTGAAGCATTGCAATTGAGATTGCAATAGTTCAACTTTAGCGCAATCAAATACACTTGAATGTATCTGTAGTTGGACTTCAGCACTATTACTGCACAATTAAAGTATATAAAGTACAAAATTAGTTAAAAAGTTCCAATTTAGCAGACTTTAAGTATAACAATTTAGTATACCACAAATACGTTCGTAGTGTATTTTCACTAAAGGAATAGTTCACTTTTAATATAAATGTTCATGATAATTTAATCACCCCCATGTCATCCAAGATGTTTATGTATTTGTTTCTTTAGTCGAAAAGAAATTAAAGTTTTTGATTAAATGAATGAGTTTCTGGCGAAGGACAAAAATCTGAGCAAAGTGTGAGATGTTACTGAGATCTCTTATGAAACTTTGAGGACACAATTGTGAGAATGTTAGAAACTTTAGCAAAGGAGAAAAGGCTGAGCACAGCGTGAGATGTTACGGATATCTCTTATGAAACTTTAGAGGAGTTAAATCTGAGAACGTAAGAGTCTTTATTGAAGGAGAATAATCTGAGCAAAGTGTGAGATGTTATGGAGATCTCTTCTAAATTTCAGTGGAGACAAACATGAGAGAATGACATTTTTGTACCAGGAGAAACATGTGAGAAGCAGGAGACTTAAATGTTATGTTCATTTGATCTAATTTCTGTCTAGGAGAAAGATGTGAGATGAGAAGGAGATCTCTTGTTTGACTTTCCTTTCCTCTTGGCCCCTCCATTTCGAAAAACTACGGTGGCTGACACAGGACTAGGATTTCGTCACGTTTTCCTTTCTATGTCGAAGGAGTTAACTTATTTGCGAAATGGTCTCTGTAGAGCAGTTTGTCCGTTTAGGGCAACGGGAGAAACAACATGGCGAATTCCATGTAAGCAGACCCACGGTGTATGCAGATAGAAATAGCTCAATAAAAACAAAGCTTCATTACATAAGATCTGTATACACCTCTAAAGACATAGTTATGTATATTGCATTTCTGTCAGTAGATACTCCTCAATCTTCCTCATTGCACCTTTAAATCTGCCATTAGCCAATTTTAAGTATGCCTTTAAAGCTGCAAGTATACCATGTTTTGATCACAGTTTTTATGTTTCCTAGTTATCACACTCTTGTCACTTAGAAATAAAGTGGGGATGTAATCTCTGTTTGTATTTGTATCTTAATCAACTTTATTGCGTAGCTTTAACCACCCAACTGGTAAACACACAAAACGAGGCTGCTTGCGTTCATTCATTAGCTTCTGTGATGCGCTGCTTTGAGAATTTGTTTTCTCCATAAACCTTGAAGACTCAACATAAACCAAAGACAAAAACACCAAGTACACACTGTTATTTTAATTAAAACGAGCCATCTTTGCGTGACAAACTGCATTAAATGACACACAAGATTTTTACGGTATTGACAACAATAAATGAAAGACCGTTTTAACAACAAAACAAAGTGGTCAAGGTTATTTATAATGTTAGCTTTTATAAAGACAGCTTTTGCACGAATACCTCTTGATGACACATGCAATCAATAATACCAAAAATCTATAGAGTTAGATTCCCTGTGATATGCTTAATAAGACGTTGCCATGAAGACTTCAAAGCGGCCTTCTCCCTGAAAAGGTTCAAATCAATTTTACCCAATAGCAGTAATGTCAAATTTGACCCAGCCAATTCCAACAAATGACATTTTCTCAGATGACAGCTCCATTATGATCATATTTGCAGGATAAACTCCCTACAGTGTAAGTGGTCTCAGGAGACCACAGAGCCTCTAGACCTGACATGCCTACTATACAAGTTGCAAATAAAACACATCCAACACCATGACTTTGTAACTCTATGCGGTCAGGCTGAATTAATGAATTAGCTGCTAATGAGGCATATTTAAGGTAATTGGAAAGTGATGCTGCATGTATTCCTGTCCTGGCCTCTTGGTCTGACACCCCTTATTTACTGTATTTTTGTTTAGTAGCACTGTCTGCGCTTTTGCAGCCTCTGACCTCTGTTTTAATGAACTTCTCGTAAAATAACATGGTCGTGATCAGTGGAGGGGATTGCGATTAGATCTCATTCAAATAAAACATTGGGAACTTCAAGGGTTTAGTGAGAACATGGAGATTATAGACCTCTGTGAATGTGTATGGGGACATGCTTTGATGAAATACTGCAATATGATACAGTCAGTTTTGACATCCCTGCTGAAAAAAAACAGACCTAATAGACCTGACAGAGACCATCACAGAAGTTGTAAGGGTTTCCCATAAAGTACCATTTTGAACCATTAGCTTCTATTAAAACCACCACAAAATTAATTTATTATGTTTTAGGCATTATTTCAACATCCCACCAATAAAATTCATCACGTTCAATAGACACCCTTGTAGTTTCCATTTAAACCAATACAATTCCCATTATACCCATTAAATCCGTTTTCTATTAAGGGCAGACTTGTTTTCCTGCATTTTAACATGTTGTTTTGAGTTGGTTAGAAGTTGGCAGGCTGTTAACATGAAACATAAGTTGCTGTATTTTCCCACATTTTAGAAAATCACTGCACTTAATCTGCACAATATTTTGCTTTTAGTGCATCTGTATGGCTGGAAATTATAACCACAGTCAACAAACAGGGTTAATTATGTAACGGTCTATTCAAGCCTACACTTGGTAACAGAATAAGTTGAATTTATTTCGAAAGTCTGACGTAAGTATTGCTCATAATTGCAGACCAAATATATTTAATGTTGACATGTAAAAAGCTGATTTAAGGTTTTAATAAAAACATTCAGGTTTCGAAACCCAGATGTCGAGAACTTACGTTTGGCTCCATATCTATATATAAACCTATGAGTCCACAGGTACCAGACGTCACACGGGAGACATACAGTTTATGAGACGTGTGTCGGACCATCACAATGAGTGATGAGCATCGGTGAAGAGAGTCGCTGTGAGTCTAATTTTCTTAGCTTATTTTACGGCAGTATGAAAGATCTTTTTTGCGCCAATGTTTTTTTAATCTATCAGATATAAAAGATCCAAATGGTACTGTGATTTATTTAATATTGAGCAGATTTGGACTTTAATAACACTCACGAACACTACAGACATACAGAGACTGGTCTATGGGCGTGATTAGTGTGTCGGGTGGATACGTGTGGTAAATGTCTTAGATGAATCCAGCCATGAAATTGATCTGGGCTTTTGAGTGTTGCACTTGTCTTTAAGGGAAAAGACTACAAGATATAACCGAAGCAATGAGAAGTAAGGCCATTGCTGCATGACATTGAGCAAGATTTAAATCACAATCTTAAGTAATCGGCAACAATAAGATGCTTTTCTATCAGCCTGCATGTGTTTAGACAACATGTCCATGTTTTTTAGGAGTCTAAGCAGCATCAATGGCCTTTTAATTTTAAAGATGATGTTTATACATCTATGCATGCCTCTGGATTAATTAAAGCCATAATCCAAAACACCCTGCCATAAACCAAAGTATAAGTGGAAGATGTAATAAAACCTCGAAAACATAAAAATGCCTGTATTTAAATAAACAGCTTCAAGCACACAATTACTACAATATGCTTTGACTTTAAATGTTTACAGTATATCTCCATCAAATATGTGATGTATGTCATTCAAGCAGACATATACACACACATGCACGCACGAGGCTATAGGGCTTGCTGGATCTGACCAATCTCATTATTAAGACATATCACATGCGGTCCACCATTGATCTCAGTTGGCTTCGTTCAGCTCAAGTTTAATCAGCATTCCTCCCCGGACCTGATCTCTTCCACACACTGGCTTCCTGCCCTGCTCCCCTGATCTGGCAAAGTAACATTGCAAATTTGCAAAAATACATTATTAATTTTCCATGAGGCATGCCAGACGGCACCTCTTGACAAACATTCCTTTCATTTCTTTCGTTTTTCATTTTTCATTTCCTGTAGTGCACCTGAGACACCTCCTGCACTTTTACACCCCCTCCCCTCCCCCCGCCTCCAATTCAGTCGGCTACTGAAATGATATCTGCTAGGAAATCATTTTGAGAACATCTCAACAGAATAGAGCACCCTGCCCAGGTGTGTGTGTGTTTGCGCACCACAATTCTGCTTGCTATCACACCCCACTCACAAAACCATTCCCCTCTGCTGTGAAAGAGAGAGAGGCTCAAGAGAGAACCAATCCCCCCACCCCACAAGCTCAGCAATTTCAGCACTGAAGTGAATATCTGTCCTCCATGGTTTTGTAGACAGGCAGGTGAGAGAAAACCTCATTCACTAAAAGGGGAGATATATCAGTATTCACACAGCAATTACTATGAACTGCTTTCTTCATTGCTGTTTTATTGTTGTGTTGAGGATCTCATCCGATAATTTGTGCATGAAAATTTTCCTTGCACAGCAGAGGTTTTCATGCTAATCTTTCAGACCAATTCAGGCATGTATGCACATTAATTTCATCTTTTATTATTTCTCGTGAGAAATCACAACCTTGTATTTTCAAATATAGTAATAATAAAAATAAAAATAATAGTAATAAAATAATAAATAATAATAATAACAACAAAAATCATATAAAGTATCCTCTATTATTATTATTATTATTGCATAATTAGAAATATTATGATGTATATAATATATGCTATATAATTAAAATAATTTTATATAACGCAAATCATATTTGGGGAAATCACAGTATTTTTTATACTGTACGTGTTTTTAGTTGATTGAAAATAATTTCCCAAATGTAGCAAATATATGTGCACATTTTTTGTTGAGTCATGGTTTCTGCGTGAAAACACCCATGTTTTTTTTTACATGCACGGTTAGTTAGATGTCACCCCGACAGACCCCGCATGCACTGTAGGATTCAATTTAATCTTCTGTTTCCAGTTTGCATTGGGATAAGTCCCAGTTTCTACGCTGCCTGCATGAAACTGGTGTGCATGAAATTGAGAGGGGAGTGATGGGAAAAAATTTTAAATAAAAAAAACCTGCTCTGCGACTCCCTGTGGGCTGAGTATCCTGTGCAGTTTACCAAACTCACAAATCCAATTTCAAAATGTTTTTGGTAGTTACAAGCACATGACCTTGAAATTGGATAGATACGCTGCGCTAAAGGCCATTCCGTGCTTTACGCTTAGCCACGGTTGACTGTTGACTCATTTTGGTCCGGACGAGATCATGACGGCAGTTGCCTTGCGGGTCCGGAAGTGTCTCTGGGGCGTTGCTGATGTGTTACAGTCCTGTGCTACATTTCAGCAAACATTTGGATAGCTTCAAATTTAACTCTGTGGGGACATCAGTTTAATACATATTTGGATGGAGACTTGGCAGAAAAACACTCTACTTGCATATGAGTCATCATACCTGTTAGGGACTGGAGGACCTGCAGACTCCTGGAGGCAGCATCAGAATCTACAGAAATTGCTGCTGTTCAACATATCACATTGGTCAATCATATAAATAGTGTGGATACTGTTTTTACGTAACACACATATAAAGTCACTGAAAAAAAATTAAGTGGCCACTTAAGTTTGTTCCTTCAACCACCATTTCTAGATGCACTGTGGCACTTCCAGTCCAGTGTCTGTCGAATTTCAACAGATAAAAAACTTAGAAATTACATTCATTTACCCAACAGCGATGTGGAAGAGAATGCAAAGGACGCGTGACAGTAAAAAATCAGGCTTATTTGATCATACATTCATTTTTGAACTGATCCGAAAATACATGTAAAAACATTAGTGTTGTGTTATGTAAACAATAAATTGTTTTGTTTTTGCAGAATTCAAGACATGCAATTATTGCAAATATGTTTGTCCTGTTTCAATTTTCTGCAAATTAATGCAAATAAAAAACAGTATTTCATTTGGAATTTGGGAAAAATTAAGTCACTAGTTCACAGAATGAAACAAAATATATAATTTGCTTAAACACATAGTAATAGTTAATAAAAAAAACTGAAAATAATTTTGCGCAGGTCTCTTTTTTTCCTGCTTCTGAATATAGAATACTAAAAGCAAGAAATGTATATTGTAAATGCATGTTAGTATGTAGAGTATCTCCCTCTTACTGCCACATGCTTGTTTTTTTCAAACTACTGTAGGTGAAGAGATTTTCCATTCTCTGTTTAGCATTCTTTTGATATTGCTGTGATAATGACAACGGAGGTCAAAACGCAAACATTGAAAGAAATTTTACAGTGTGGTCGTGTGTCCGTGAGGCTGTAGTGAGTGTTGTCAACACCTCGGGCTCTGGGACTGTTGTGGCACTAAGCTTGTTAGTGGTGTTGTCCACAGGCCCTGTGCACCGACCTTTCCAGATGCTGGACACACTGTTTGGGAAGCAGGTGTGACATGTGACACAGAGAATACCCAGCTGTCCGTTCATGCAACATCAATACATCCAGGTACTTCATCGCTTGTGTTTTCCCATGAGGAAATCAAATTATATGTTTATTTGAAAATGAACAAAATGCAAAGGATTGTGTGATGGTTTGATTCAGCTTTCCTGTGGCACAGTGGTTAGAGCATGGCACTTGCAATGCCAAGGTGATGGGTCCGATCCCAGGCGATTGCACATAGTCAGAAACAAATGTATAAAACAATGCAATGTAAGTCGCTTTGGATAAAGTGTCTACCAAATGCATTAATGGAAATGTAAATAGATATGGTGAGGGGGTAGAATACAGTTTGTACAAAGCCCAACGTGTGGATTTGCATGGGCGTTAAGAATAGTTCAGGATAACATGCCATTGATCGTTCCAATTTATTTTCTCTCCGTATCATTGAATAAAAATCATATTTGTTGTTCTGTTTATAGGCTTTACGATATCGGTACACATTATCCTGAATAGGTTTAGATCAGACTGACAACCTTTGACAAGGGAGATGTTTCAAAACAACTATTAATTGCATTAACCTTTTATTTACTTAAAATCAAATGGGTCAACAAAAGAAGTCAGCATTTTGTTTACTCTTCTTTTGTTTCACTTTAATTTAGCGCCATCTCGTTTTAACTAGTTTTTTCAAAATTACCATGTTGAAAAACCTTTTGTCTCCCTTTAGAAGATTTAGAAGCTGCACAGTCTGAGCGTTTAATTGACAGATCTTCATTAAAATAATAATGCATTGTTTATTTGCTATCTTCTTGATATTCAGGAGGCATTTCTTTGTTACTCTGTCGTTTTCATAATAGGATTATTTGCAAGTGTAATATGTGCAAAAGGGGGCAAGAATCGTCGTGTGGCTAATTGGACCTTTTTATATCTGGACACACTCATTATGGTCAATTTAAAGATGCTGGGAGGGTTCCAGTGGTCCAGGGACCAAAAACAGAATGCTTGAGTATATTGAATAAAAGTGTGCATGCATGTGCGAGTGTCATAAAAAGCAATTCATTCTGTTGATGTACGGGTCATAAAGCCTGATTTAATTTATCATGTCTGTCTTCATGCATTGCTTTGTGCTTTTACAACAGATTAAGTGTCTCACAGGAATGCGCCGTGACAAGAGATGTTCAGAGACCAATCAAACGCTTGCTGCATGTCAGATGATTGTGTTTATTTGATGCTTGTGTTTTCATCTGTTACCGAGAGACTGATAATCAGCAGGTATCGTGCACACAAAACTGTTCTACAAATCTGTAGACACAAGAAAAAAAACATGTCAAACTTATGTTATGTACCAAGTACAGTTAGACGGAAAGCTTACATTAAAACTCGCACCGTGTCTACACCGGACGCGACCGGCGTGATGCAACATGACAACCTGCTTGTTTTTAAAGGGGTAATATGGTGCAAATACGTGTTTTTCCGTATCTTTGGTGTGTTGTAAGTTGCCCATGCATGTATTTGACACGTAAAATTGCAAAAATTAAAGTGTCGGAACAAAAAATGCATCCTTTCTAATGGTGAATGCTCATCCAGACCTGCCTGAAACACCTCGTGTAACCACACCCCCACAAATCTACGTCACTTTGTGGTAAGATTTGACCGCCCAAATGTATACGTGGGTCAGTACAATTGCTTTGGAACCTGATGTTGTGTTACATTCCAATCACACGCTTGCAATATTGGGCCAATCACAACGCACTGGTTAACTGGCCAATCATAGCACACCTCGCTTTTCAATACTTCTGCGCATTTCAAGCGGGGCAAAGAGGAGATACAAACATGCACTGTATGTGGAAAATACAGCGGTTTTTAACCTTAAATCGTGTATACACATTGCATTACATTTAAAACAAACGACTGTATTCGTTTAAGTTGTGTCATATGACCCCCATATTGAGTTTGACGCATTGCATCATGCCGTATCCAGAGTGGACAAAATGTCTAATTTATTGAGTTCTAACTTCTAATGCGTTTCTTACGTCTTTTGTCGTGTCGCATCGCGCTGGTCATGTCCGGTGTGGACACAGTGTTACAGTTTATTTACATTTAGGCCTTGTGGCCACACAATTCAGTCCCAATGTGAGTCCATCTCACATTAACAATAGTTAATTTCTTATTTCATTGATCAACTTCAGTATTGTACATTAAACATTTTCTTTGTTATTCTTAGGTACTTTTTATTGGTTTATTCACACGGTAGCTTTTAAAACACATCAGCTTTGTAGCAGTTAAGCATAGAGAGTTGGGGGGATATTTATTTATTTAGATCTGTCATTCATTGTAAATGTTTTCGCTCTGCACATCTCTACCACCATTTGCACCACGTAAAATGAATCACTGTCCCGTAGATTCTGGTTCCTATCATTCATCTGTTTGCCCCTGACTGCTGTTGTAGCCACGCTGTGGGATTTTCTGGTTGAGATTTAAAGTGTTAGGCTATTAGACCTTGCTTCACTTTCTGGGAATGAAAACGTCTTTTTCTCTGCTGTGGTGAACATTCTTTATCAATCTTGACTGCTGTAGCAGTGGTATATCTGAATCTGTGATGTCGTGTTGTCATTTTTAAACCTGTACGACTTTCTTTTTCCCGCAGAACACAAAATAAGATATTTTGAAGAATGTTGTTAACTGGCCCCTATTCACTTGCATTGGTTTTGTGATCATAATTGGAAGTGAAGGGGCTCCAGTGTTTTCAGAGATCAACTTTCTTCAAAATATCTTCTTTTGTGTTCTGTGGAACATAGAAAGTCATAAAGGCTGGAATGGACAAAAGAGTGAGTTAATGATGACGGAATTTACATTTTTAGTAAATGTGTTCTCTCAGGCTCACTTGAATATTCCCAGCATGCACAAGTTATTATAGCTGTATTTGTTTTTGTTTTGTGTTCATAGAGTCATGTTGTGCTTAGTTCTAAAGTATTGTTTTTAAATTGAACTCAATAGAGGGTCTGATTTGCTTTTGTTTGCAATTGTTTTCACATGATTAAGGAAATTCAAGTCCGTCTCTCATCTTGTTTAAGCCGCTATAACATATCTGCAGGGTTTATTACATTTATTTTTCAATTTCCCCTGTGTTTTGCTTTTCACAATGGCAAATGTTTCTTTGATGGTTGAATAGTGCCTTGTTCGGGGTATGACAGTGCAATGTTTTTTGAGATTATTATACAAACCTCTCCTGCAGACCAGTCATATTTGGTACATTTCTTTTTCATTTCGGTCATAATAACTTATTGTGCAGAGGTTTGTGTTGGAATTTGGGATCATTTTTTATTTCTTTGAGATTATCCCAAATTGTTGTTATAACACTACACTGACAGATGAACGATGCCACTCGTGAATGCCGGCAGGTGAATCCAACAGAAGGTAAAACAGGGTAACATCCACGGGAACGAGTAAATCCTACACAAGGTAAACTAGATAACATCCACGGAAAACATGTTCGGAAATAGTGAACACAAAATTCCAACTAGAATTATTACTGGGACAAAACACACAGTTAAATAGTCTCCAGGGTGATGGGAATCAGGTGCGGGTGTATTCAAGGGGTTAAATGGGTGCAAATGATTATGGGGTGTGTAGGGAACGTGTGAACCGAGAAGGAGATGCTGATGCCAGGGGTGTGGCCGGCAGTGGCGGAGATCTCGTTACAGTTGTGGTTATACTAAGGCCAAAATTCAAGTGGATTTTCTTGTATTAACTTTAAGTTTCAGAGTCTTTTTACTCCCTCTGACCGTTTTAAGTGTATTTGATCTATTGTATCACCAAAATCGAATTTTAAAAGCTTTTTGTATGAATTGAAATGTCGCCTTTAATAAGGTTTAAAAACATGACGTACATTTATCTTTATATTAGAAATTATCTTGTTTTTTCAGTTGACACCACCTATTTTGTGTGCATAGGATATGAATAATAAAATAAAAAAACGTAAAAAAAAAATATGTAATTCTTTGCTGGTAATGTTTTTTTCTAGGTAAATTCATGATTATTCATTAAAATTACATTATTTAGTTCCGTACCTCAAGAACCCCCCGTTACACAAATCCCCCCCCCCCAATAAAAATAATGAACTGATCCTTGTTTGACAGCAGAAGCAGGAAGTGACATCATAGAAGACTTTTGAACAACATTAGGTTTGTTCGACAAAATACTGCGATAGAGCGATTCGAAACCAAACTTTTTATGGTTTTCAAGTCGAATAAGCCTATAGTGTGCCGACACAGGCAAGTTACCACCTTATTTAATAATTATGACTTATTTATATTATGATATTATGGTTGTCAAGCTCAACAACTCAAACCCATTACATCATATAAAGATAGAAAACTAGTACTTGTGGAAATGATTTGTTATTTAAACAATATACATGATTTCTTAATATCACGCATGGCATGTGCTCTCATGTTATTAACTACTTGTAGAGCAGTGGCCACTTGAAGCAAAATATCACAACCCTGTCACACCCACATTTTTTGTAAAAAAAAATTTTTATGAAAAAGTAATTTAAAATTTGTTGAACAAAGTCAGAAATTTTCAGGGATACTGCCACATCTTTGATAAAAAAATGATGAGGTTGCTGTCACAAAAAGTGCAGATTTCAGGCTTTAGTATAGCAAAAGTGTAGGATTTTATGTACTTTTATGTACAGTATGTTTCTATTTGCAATTACTCAATCCGTGTGAGGGACATCTGTTTAATAGGAACATTTTGATTTCATTACAAATATATTTTTTGTAATATTCAGAGAGGTTCCATAGTGTCCATGTCTCAAATTAATAACAAGAATTTGATGCCTGAGGTGTGAAAATATGTTTTTCTGGAATTTAAATTTGTCATTAATGTTGTGGGCTGTTCAGAAAAGAAAAAATCTAAAAATGTGTGAGTCCAAATAGCACCGGTTTTGTGGAATTTAAATTATCTTCGCAAAAGCCAGATTTAATGCTGCCTGGAAACTTTTCAACAGTATTTCAATGTAATTGTTTACTAAATATTTAATGTGTTCCAACATTGCTGCCAATTTAAACAGCTTATGTTTTGCACATATTGATTTCACCTGTTAGTGTCACAGAATTTAAGCATTTGGTAAAATGTTGTCTTGCAGCTCTTCAGTCTTTCGGCTCTGTGCCAAATGGGGATAATGTGAAGAACATCTGCAGAGGAGACACACACTACAGCACATAAAGACTCTAAATAAAGGTCACAAAGAGCTGGAGAGCATGAAAAAGCAATAGAAATGTATCCTGATATCCCTCATTTCAAACAACCATTTCTATGAAAAAGCAACCGAAGCAAAGACATGTTGAGAAATAAGCAACATTAATGATTATAAAAGTGCTGCAATTGAAGCAATGCCTGCACAAAGCACACAAACAGCTGATTATTTCATGATGATAAATGAGGGAATTACAGATGATGATGAGTATAAAAACAAAAATGTAAAACAATTAAATTCCCTGAAAACAAAATGTTCATGTTTTCATTTGAATATGAAGCGGAGATGGGCCTGTCATCTCGAACAGAAGTTGACTTTTGAGAATAGACAGCAGACTGTAAGACTGTGTAATGTAAACTTAATGCATGTCAGCTCTCGCAGCAGTCAACCGAGGGAATCCTAAATCTGCAATTTAAATTCTGGAGTTGGGCTCGACAGAGAATAATTAAAGCGGGCTGTGATATTGTTCCTGTAGTCCTGATGGGGTAATTATTTGGATGCAAATGACAGTAAACAATATGCTGCCGAAAAAAGTCCGCAACACTTCAAAGACTTAAACTGCTGACTGGTGGGCTGTTGGCACAAAAGGTGTGATCCTCCTGGGTGACTCTTTAAATGATGTTGATAGATGTTTCCGCATCTGACGTGGCTCTGCTAGTTGAAAGTGATAGATGGATGTGTATTTTGTGGTATCTCTCTTCAGTTGTTCTGGATGTGTGGTAATGCACTCTGTCTTGTCAAGTAGCTTTTACGTTTGTTTTGTATTATGTTGAATCCGCGCCATCTGTCTTTGACAGATTTCCAGAAAAAAAACTGTGAGGAATAGAATGAAATGTTTGTCGCGGAAAAATTGCTAGTTTTCATTGTTCTCTCGTCTATCTTTCATTTCAATGAGGGGGAAAACCATAACTTAACCCAAACAGTATATCTCTGACATTTGCATATTAAAACTGTGTAATATGAACATATAATTCTGCTCTCTGATAAGTACTTGTTTAAACAAAAAGGACTTGAGTTCCTGCCATCTCGTGCATTCTTGAGTGGTGCTTTTGAGCTGTTTATGTTGATTCCTTTCAATGACATCAAGCTCTTTGAAAGGAGCTCACTTTGTAGTAAATGAGACAGAAATATAAATATCATTTGACCCCTACAGGAACTAGCTCCTATCAAATAAATAATACTGGATTTTCATCATGTTTGTATGTTTTTATAAACAACAGCAGGGCATTGACTCTTTTATGCTGAATCAAGCGTGTGCAGTCTCTGTTTGGTTTAAATACAGCCGCAGAGTCCAAATGTTTCAATATTTTCATTTCATTAGCATATTGTGGTCATTTTAGTCCTGTGTCAAAACCAAACCTCAGGAGTGACATAAATCCACCCAACAGCAATGTGAAAGACTGACAGCATGACAAGACACATGAAAACTGTGATACAAATCAATTGAATCACATGAAAATTATTTAACAACTTTTTCTATATACATGTACAATCATAACTGTTCTATTGCTGAATGAATCTAAGTGAATATGAATTTGTTTGTATTTGAGGTTTGAGAATCGTTTTTGTTATTTTGACCAGTTTTTCCAGTTTTCATTTTCTGCAAATGAATGCAAATAGAAACAACATATTCATTTGAAATTTGGGAGAAATATTGTTAGTAGTTCACGGCATGAAACAAAAGATAATTTCATTTTATTTTAATCAAAATCATTTTGAAATGGTCTTTTTTCTGCTGGTGTATATGTTGTCTGTTGTTGTATAAGCTTGTAAAACAGGCATGTACATATAGCAACATTCCTAACATTGCTTCTTTCTGTAAGTATGTAAGGGTCATACAATTTATATGGCCATTTGTAAGGGGTAGGCATACAATGCCATCTCATACTAAGAGGCCATATGGTTTGTTTATAAGTATCATACATGCTCAGCTATTCACATGATCATTTTATTATCCACTTTAAATAATGCCCCTCTTTACAGGTCCTTTGGGGGGGACATGGCAATTTCTCCCTCACTTTTATTCTGTCGTTCTATTTGTTTTATTCCAGAGATCTTGAGGCTGAATAATCTGCTGCTCTTTGCCTCGGATACTTGGAGAAGGTACGGTTAGCCTCCCAAGACACTCATACGGTAATTTAAGGTCATTCACATTTAGTAGTTAGCTAAACTAAAAGCTTATAACATGATATATTAATGTAACTGAATTGAACAAACAACAATCAGAAGTATTTAACTGTATTTTTGCAGTACATCACTGTTAAAAATGTTACGTTTTTAAGTCTTTTAAGTCTGTTAAGTCTTGCTAAAAGTTGCTAGTGTTTGTATCTTACTAAGGAGAAAGTTGCTACAGTACTGTATATTATGAAAACAGTATTATTGTTACACTGCAACTAACTTAAAGGCATAGTTCACCTAAAAGTGAAAATTCTGTCATCATTTTTTCACCATCTTGTCATTCCAAACCTATTTGACTTTCTCTCCTCTGCAGAATACAAAAGAAGATATTTTGAAGAATGTTGGTAACCGAACAAAGGCAGTACTCGTTCACTTCTATTGTATGGATACACAACCAAGGCAAGTGGGTACCGCCGTAGTTCAGTAAAGAGTAACAGTATTCACAAGCACAAACTTACATCCATACTAACAAATACAGGGACTGACATGAAACATGTACATGCCCACATAAAATATGAATTCCCTGATCTTTTATTCATGGTGATACTCTACAGTGCTTTTGCTATTTCCATTTTCCACCATTTAATTTTCTAACCTTCTGATCGTTGTTGTGATGTGAACTGCATACAGCCAACGCAAGAATGAATGTTCCTGGCCACAGTCGTAGAGAGATAATGCCCTGCGCTCATACGTGATGCTTTGTGCCCTTTCCCTACACGGTCCACAGCCATTCCCAGGAAGCCCGGAAAATGAGCTCACTTTGTCACCCAGACAGCATGAATGTGAGGAGAACATGTGAGCGATGAAGAGAGAGAGAGAGTAGAATCAGCCAAATGTTCTTTTAAGCAAGAAACACATTTGTTCCGGTTGTCTGTATCATTTGTTACCGGTAAGATTGTTTTAAAGTGTCTTATTTGAAGCCATCGAAAGCACCATTAAGCCATGTGTTTAATATCAGATAATTAACCTTAATACGAATCAATGAGTTGCACAGTTCAAATAAGCTGGTCATTTAATTTGTCATTTTTTTAGTTGAAATGAGAATAGACTGTAAATGTTGCTTAAAAGACCCCTGTGAATCTTAAAACGAAATTAAATCTCCAGTTTCTGTGAAATTAACAGTATAACCCCCTTAGGTAATAAAGCTTGTTTCTTTATTGCAGTATTTTACATTTATTGTTGAGGAATACAACCTTAAAGCTGATTCCATATATTTACTGTTCTCTAATGTTTAATGTTTTCTTTTCCATAATTTGCACAGATTTTTGAAGAATAAAAAATGTCAAAAAATTAAATTGCGGCTAAATGTCAAATGACTGAAATAAATGGCAAATTAAAGAGATCCTTGTTTCTCCACTAACAACAGATCTAAATAGAATGATGATGTAAAGTCAAATAAATCCATACAAATGTACTAAAATTGTTGTTTATTAGTACACAAACTTTAAAAACTAACACGCATGGACTAACACATTTTAAAAGTTATTTAGCAGGCAATCTTCTCCAACACTGGTAGCTCTCTTCTTTAGTTGTGGTATTAGATACTAAAATAGTTTTTCAAACATTGTATACTCAGTCGATCAGCCTGTCATTTTACTCTCTCTCTCTGTCTATTTGTCTGCAGTGGGGGGAAACACATGACAGGTGTGCAGTGAGAGATGGTTCCGTGCCGTCGCCGCTTCCCTTGGGCGTGACCGCGGTCAGACTGCTGTTCCAGCACACTGGCTTCAGGTACCCAAGTGGCTCTGAGAGGAAAGAGAATTACCCTGCGTGTGTGTGTGTGTTAAGTTATGAAAACAGTGTCAGTCATTCTAGAAAGAGAATTTGGTCTACATAATATAGAAAAACATTTAAGTTTGTGTATGCTGATATTCTAATATTTTGGCATAATATAACTGTTTATAATACTTTGTATAATTTAACCTTGCTAGTTTGAAAAAAATGCACATTGCAAAAGGTGCTATTAAAATCAATGATATTAAATGTGTGTAATTTGGTGTTAAAATACTTTTTAATATGAGCTTAATGAGGACAAATGACTAAGACATTTGTTGGCCAGTTTTCTCCAAAAATATAAACAGAGCGACTCTGTCAAGTCAAGTCAAGTCAAGTCATGTTTATTTACAAAGCCCTTTTGGAAAAAACAGAAGTTGACCCCAAGTGCTATAGAACACAGCAGCTAATTTTAAACAAAAATATGAAAACAATAATTAAAAACAACAAAATAAACAAGCGTTTTATAAAAAGAATGACCATTGACTTAAACCGGAGAACATGTGCCACTGCAGGCTCTATAAAGCTAAGAAATAAAAATAGCCACAAATTTCCACGAAGTTGTGTTGGATAACTTGTATCCTGTGGCTGATGCCAGTGCAACATATCCTCCAACCCATGCGACGTATGTATGTCGTTTGTCCCTTCGTCAAATATGACAAACATGAGTTTACTAAATCAGCTCAAAACTATTGCCGCCTACCCTCATTATAAGATGTACATTTCGGGCTATTATTTTGCGATAATATGTGTTGTGGTTTGATTTTCATTTCAAAATGTCGTGATAACTGTATTTACATTACACATACAAAACATATGCAGGTATTTTGAGCAAGTAACGTAACACAATTATTTATTAAATAACAAAAAACACACGATACAGTTACTAAACGGTTAAAATGTTTAAAAAGTGTACCGAGGTCAAACGATCGATTTGGAACAGATGCGAAAGCGATCACCATCTGCTGTCTTCCGGTTTCTGCTATAGCTTTAGTTCAGAAGGTTAGCTACGCAACTTGTTTGTAATACGTTTATACTGTTTTGTTCATTTTATGGAATAAATACATGTGACTGTACTTTTACTCGTGTGTTGTGTTTAATGGTTGACAAATGGTTAGGTTTAGGGTGAGGGGAGGGATTGGGATTAGGTGCTCGTAAAATATTTTTGAATCCAAAAACATTTATAAAACCATTAATAGTTTAACCATTGCAAAAATAAATGCATCTTTATCTGACTGCACAAACGTCATGGAGGTCATAATCACCTTTTGAGTCGTTTTACTTGGCTGGACAGTGAGGTAGTTTTCATCCTTTGCAATGTTTGATCCTAAAATGCACTGTGTTCAGTTTTTATCTATGTATCTACTCTCTTCCATGTTGTATCTGATAGTGTACATCATGCTGATGTACAGAAGTATGAATCCATGTCAGAGAGCGACTGTTCCCCGCTGATCTCCAGCTGATCCGCAGACCGCCTGTGACATTTAAACCCCTGATGACTGGAGTTGGTGAGAAGGTCAAGTGAGTTGGTGTAAAACTAGTCATTTTGCAGATATAAACGGTGAGTTTACACAAGATTAATGACTCATGTGAATGCTGAATGCCAAGATTCTTCCTGTCACTATTATTGTCCACCTCCTGAATAATTTTACATTAAGGTCACATGGCTAAGGGCGGTGCTGTCTGCATGTGTTCTTTGCTTATTCATCCTGCCCTTGGGAACAGTTTGTGTCATAACAGGATGTGAGCGGATGGGATGTGGTGATTTATTGTGGCAAAGACATAATGACGAGGGATAGTATTTGGTGAATTTAACAGATGTAAGCGCTATATTCAGTTCTTGCTTGTAGAGGCAGAAAGTTAAAAGACTGAACTATAATGGAATGTTGCTATGAAACGGAGGATCTTTGGTCGGTTTAGTTTTTTCTATCATGTACACCTCTGTTTTTGTGGTGCACATAAAAGAAGATGTGGTGTTCTTTTGATCAGTGGTCTCCCAGAGACCAATAAAGGAGTGTACGTACATACACATAGACATACAGAAGGCATATTACAAATGACCTCCTATAGACACAATGGTTTTTTTACTTAGATAATAGTATTTTCTTTCCCATAACTATATAGTTCCCCGAGCTGTTGATTCATTATTAGCTGAAAGTGAAACATGATTTTTGAGCTTTTTTATGTGTGAGGACCACCCACACATGTCAGATTTATATGTGATCCACAGTGATATTTGTGAATGACTGTGAAGTTTTCACACATCTACAGACACAATCTTTGAATAAATGTCCTTTAGTCTCTCTCTTTAAATTACAATTTTAATTGATCCCATTAAAATGTTTATTTATAATTGCGCGTACTCTAAACATTTAAATTGAGATACAATATTAATTTGAATCTTAAACTAGAAAACTGCTGAGAAACTCTGTTATGTTGTGAGGTTTGCATACTTTACAGCAAACTTTAAATCAAGTCAAATGAATTTTATTTTATAGAGGTTTCAGCGGCAACAACATAAACAAACGTTATGTCCCAAACTTAATTTCGGATAGACCTTCGCAAACAATCTTTAACTGTTGAGTAGTTTTAATTTAAGAAAAGAAAATTAATATACAATAAGTATTAATATAAATAAACAGTTATTCAAATTAAATTAAATATAAAATAATGTTTCTTATATTAACCAAAGACCGGAACTTAACTTTGGGCCAGCGTGTGCATCCGATGAAACCGACAACACCACTTTTCACAGTTGCATCATTTCAAGCATACATTTTTCAAAGCTGTTGTCACAGTACTGAGTAAATAAGACAGTATATTTTTTATTTTAGCATGTTTCACTGGACATGAAACATCCATTTTAGGTGTTAAGTTTAACTTTTTGTTTAACCTGTTCAGTTTTGGTGCATATTTTGCATTTTTACCTGCATTTAAAAGAGTGCCCTACCTACTATTTTAAGGGACTCTTTTTATAAAAACCCTCTATACATTTTAACAATAACAATATTTTGACAGTTATTCTATGTTATGTTAGTCTTAAGTGTTAGATCTATAAAATATATGTAAAGTGATATTTTTGAGAGTGAAGTGCTGCTATTACTCGAAAATAAGCTTACAGATCTGGTGCCAATGATAGCTCTATAAGAAATGCAGTAAGACATTTGACATTAACTGTGCAAATCACTGAAATACAGTAGATGTGAATAAGTCTGTGCTTGTTACATTACTCTTTGTTAGCAGGGGCAATTCATGACTTAAAGTACAAATCAATCACCTTTGGTATTTATTGGTAATTTCTACCATGGATAATTCATTCTTCATTGATAATTATTATTTTTTGCTTTTTTAAACTTTAAATAAAAATTAAAACAACGCAACGAGAATACTATGTTGATCATTTAAGTACATACTTCTATAAGATATAGTATTTACTCACCCTCATGCCATCCCAGATGTTTGTGACTTGTTTCTTTAGTTTAAAACAATCAAATGATTTTATACAAAAATGCTATCACGGTATGACTATTTGTCATATGTGTGTTTCATCACAAACATGCAAGAACCAATGTTGCTTCTATTGAATTTCAATGTTATTGATGTGTCACCATATTTAAATTACCCTGCTGATCTTTGTTATCATAGATACCTATCACTCTCATAAATAAGCTCAAATATGTATTCCTTTTCTCTTGCAAACTTTTTGTTTGCTTCAGAAGACATATATTAACCCACTACAATAATTTGGATTATTTTAAAGGATGTATAAAGGCTTTTTAGAGCTTTGTTGTGTTGACCCCCATAACATGATGGCATTTTAATAAAAAAAATATTGCTTGTCTACAAGCGAAACGTAGTCATGTACATCTGGGATGGTTTGAGGGTGATGGAATTATGAGAGAATTGTTATATCCGGGTAAACGGTTCCTTAAGACATATATAACATGATGCCGACGTGATTATCTGAACTAAAACATTACATTTTTTCTCTATTCTGTTCAATATTTCATTTATGACCCATTGTTCCAGTCCTTGCTGACCTCACCACACATGCTATACTGTATATTAAATGTGATTATTTCCTCTGCATTGTCGTATGTAATAATAAGTGTTTAAGGACCATCTATATCATTTCTGCAAATGATGTATATTCGAGTGAATTTGAGTAACTTGATCGTGTTCTCTGTAATTTGATTCATCTAAATGCATTTTACCTATAGCTTCTTCTGTCTGCCTCAGTCTTCACGCCCACTGTTTTCACATTGTTGCCACTACAAAACAAGGCTGATGTGATACAACCGCGATCCTCTTTTGGCAAATTGTGTTCATATGTGAATGCTTGCAAGGCTAAATCCATCTCTATCTCCTTGGCTGGTGTACACCTGTTCGGCAGTATTAAGCGTAAGACAGAAGCCATAAGAGGTGGCTCACTCGGAGTGAATCATGACCGCTCTAGGGTACAGCAGATGTAATGCGTGCCTGCCTCCACCTCTTTCCTTTTCCACGACTTTTGTCTCCTCAGGTTAGTGTAAAATGGAGCCTATTACAATATCTCTCCTCTCACATATCCCCTGATGGAGCGGCTGATCTGACCCGAGAGAACAGAGCGCAGACGCGGGATTTATTTAATGCTTTATTTCTCCTTCTGCTGAGTGCACACTTCCAGCGTGACTGGAGTTGCCTCCGGGGAACGATGCAGTGCCAGACCTGATCCAAATCTATTACATGATGCTCCTGAGCCAGGCATCCTTCCTCTGAACCATGTGGTAAGCAGGTGTGAGATACTGGGACACTCCTTATGCATCTGTATGCTTATGCACGCTGTCTTTTAAAGGAGCTTGTGATGTATTATGGAATCATGAAATTCATCTAAAAATGGAATTGAAGCTTTTGGAGGGAGAGGGAAATGTCTGTTTAAATGTCCTTTGATCATATTTTATGGTCTTTCTGGGGGATAATGTGCTATGAGTAAAGCACACGCACAAACACACACACACAAACACACACACAAGGGATGTGGGGGGTTGAGAAAGGAACAATAAAGGCCCTTGTGTATGTGTGTGAAAAATCAGATAAGAGTCTCTTCGGAAGTTGCAGAAAGAAAAAGAAAAAGGGGAATCAATAAAGAAATTGAATTTTTGGGAATTTAAGCTTAAATTAATGGAAATGTTGCTTTATTTGTCTTCTCCTGTGAAAATCCATCAAATCAGATATGACAGGTGTGGATTTTTTTTTTACTATTGATATTTTTCTATTTGTTCTGATGCTCTCAGGAAAGAAAGAACAGTGCACACAGAATACAGGTTTGCTTAGTTAAAAAAAAAAAAGCATCACATTGAGCACTGACAAAAGAATAAATAAAAGAGGTAGAAATGAGAGAGAGGCGCAATGTAGTGCACTTTGAAGACACTTATAAAGCGACAGACTAAAACATCCACGCATATAAAAACTTCCATCGGAAGCACTTACAAACATCTCCTTCTGTCTGATTCTCTTTTTGCCCTCCACCACTTTTAAAAAAAAATACAGAGGAAAGTATGTATGTTTGATTTTTTATTTTGCTCTGCTTTGACAGTGGCTCGCGGCTTGTCATGCTGTTTATACAATGAACTACAAATGAAAAAAAATATTTTAAAATAATGTCCTTAGCGATAAAACTTCAAAACAAAAAAGAAAAACGAACGTAAAGCAAGCAGATGTTGATTAGGTCATCTATAAGTACAAGGACCCCTGGGAAAACTTAACCACGCACAAGTGTCTCAGTGTGTCTCCGTTGCACTCCACCCACGGACGGCTGATAGTGCTCTGTATTAAATCATGAAATGAAATTGGAAGATCAAATTTAATTGCGGGGGCGAAGGTTTCAGAATGACCGCCGCAGATCCGCCAGCTATTGAAATCGCCCCCGCTTGGCAGATGAAGGTGTTTGGCTCCATCATTGACCAACAAAGCTCTTTTCATGTACTTTGCTAATAAAGCAAGTGATTCAAAGAGCTGTATTCTATTAAAATGACTCAAATTGCAACAGACGGTTTTTACAGAGTAATTTAGAAGCCTTTGACAGTGGTATGTGGTTTGTTAACATGACATGTCAGTTATCCCCATCTCTAAAGCTATCTTCAAGTCATTCCACAAATTGTATAAATCCAAAACATCTCAATTACAAGTGATGTTAAATGTATTGCAGTATTGGGGCCAATGTGTTTTTGATAAATCGATTTATTGATTTATTTGTTAAGCTCTAAATAAACAGAAAACTGTCCATTTAAATGGACAATGGTAATGCAGTAAAAACAGGGCAATTGAGATTGGTTGTCAATCCGAAACACTGCCTGTGTAATCATATCTAACGTATGTGTTGGATCTTTAATATAGATAAATTAGATATAGATATTTACGAACACAGGGAGACATATGATTAGTTTCTTCCTCTGATCCTGTCCTTGCTGGCGGATGACTCTCACCTCTTTGGTAATGCAGCCTTTCCTTTCTTGCTGCTGTCATGGCCTTTACACTTTCCAGTCTCGCTTGTTAGCTCAGAAGAAAAGCTTCATATCGCATCTGCACCGACACACCACACATCTCTCTCCCCCTCATTTCCCTCCCCTCTATCTCTCTTTCCGGCACAATGAGCGTTTAAATTCTGAGCTGAAATAATTTCTGTTTTGTTCTGTATCTATCATGCACTGCTGTCTGCCATTGACACTTGAGGATATTTGCTGGAATCAGTCAGTGGAAGATGGAGGCTTCTAAGAAAGAAATATGAAGTATTTCTGTTTAGCTGACTCACACAGAGAATGTTGTTTGCCTTATTGCGCTGACTTACAACATAAAAAATAAAGATAAATAATAAATCAAATAATTATAGATTTATGGAGGCGTGGATGTGATTCTTGTAATTGTAGAACAACTCTGGGAGTAAGTTTGTAGAGAAGTCCTATGGTTCCTCTGATAAAAGTGAAAACAAACAGCACATTTTATTCAATATTCTGTTTGACTGAGAGTCTTGATGACATCTTTTTTCTGGGTTTTATCTTCTGTCTGTAATGCCTTTTCAAGATCAGCAAAAATGGAAATAAATTCTATTTCATTTACTTTATTTTGAGAAATGTCACCTGAGGGAGAAACAGATTGTGTTCTGAAAAAAAAATTGCAATACACATTATTATTATTAATATGATACATTTTTAAAGTTGTATTTTTTTATTGAAAAAAAGATAATCAACTCCAGGGCTCAATGTATTGCCCCTCAATCAAAAAATTCAATCAATGCCTGACCTTATGCATGCTCATACATACAAGAGCAACAAATGGAAGGAGCAAGATTGTTCTATAATAACATTATTTTGGGTGTTTAGTGTGTGGTCATTTGCTGCCCCATTGATGATGTAACTAATAACAAAAATTAAGGCTGTGATGAAATCATCATATATGATTTAATAACCATGACTAAAAAGGGACAGTTTCAAAGCAACAACACAAACAAACGTTACTGCGCATGCCTGCGTTTGTGGACTGCCCTTAACTTCCAGTACACCTTTGCAAACAAGTGCCTGTAGATTATTTCTGATAACAAGCAAATTGAAAACGTTATTTGGATAAACTTGCCTCTCCTTTATTTATACTTTATACTTTGATACCACGCTCAAGATGTCAATGTACCATACATTTCTTTTTTAAGTTACACTATAGAACTCTTGCTCACGGCTCCCCATGTGGTTGATAAGCGCAATTGTCTGTTTCCTAGTGGGCAACGCAATGCACATGAATTTGTTTAAGTAAGCTGATGAATCGGGCAAATGTAGAAACGTTGTTTGGAAACCATATCTCAGTCTTCCGCAGCCAGGGGATGGGCAGGGCTGTGTGTACCGACCCGAACACAGAGTGTGGTTGTAGCCTCTAGGAGGCTGCTCAGGCAGTAGAATTGGTCCATTTAAGAGTTGTTCTACCACTGAAATAATTTCAGAGACATTATTTTAAGGTCGAAAAACTACAAAGTTTTTGCTTTAAATGTGACAATACTACAGGACCCATTCAACAAATTGTTTATTTAATCAAATTAGCATACAACAGTATTCCACAAATTGTTTATTTAATATAATTATTATCCAATAAAATAAAAGAGTACTTGTCTGTGTTTCCTAATAAAACCTCAACTAAAAGAAGCACAAAGTAGATGTTTTTTTATCAATGTCACATAAACGCAGAGTAGTGAAAGATTTAATGTATTTGTTACGTAAGGTTTTTTTTAAATCTTTTTAAAAGGTGTCTTTTGTTTAGCTGAGAACTTATAATAAATCTGTTCGATCTGTGCAAACAGTCGAACGAAAAAGCTGAACTTTTTTAACATCAAGGAATATTTTTATACTTAATATATGCAGTGAATAATGAAAACCAGTGTCTGTTTCAGGCATGACAGATTGGGGTAAACACAATCTAAAATCTAAATTTTTTTCTGCATATCAGAAATAATGCTCTCGTTTTTAAATCCGTGGTGAAATAGCTTGTTTGTGTTAGCTGTCATCCAGACTCGATGTATCCTTGACAACATGCTCTGTGATGGGTTTAGCCTCTCTCAGCTAATTGAAATTGACTGGTGAATGCTTTGCGCGGTGTCGAATGCATGCTGATGGAGGATCAGTTGAAATGGATGGGTTAAATTTGAAGCTCTCATGAGCTCGTATGAATGTGATAAGAGTCTACATTCAAATGACTGAACGCCAGCCATTTTCACCTGCTTTAGAACATTATGCACGATGTCAACATCAGACATAACAGTGTTGTTTTCATTACCAAACTGTCCATTATCTGTTATGTGGGAATATTATTTGTACTTTTATACTATTTGTATTTATACTATTTGTTATGAAACATTTTTTTTTTATCTCAGGAGGTCTAAGTAATTCTAAGTTTTGTATCACTGTTAACAAAATTTAAATGTGTTAACATGAACATACATCTATGTTGGAATACCTGTAGATAAGAGGGTTGAAAGGGAACTCTCAGTAGGGTCTGACTAGTTCACGTAACAATTAAAAGACATATTTTACTAAAAACATAAAAAGTGTTGCATTGTATGTTACTTTGAAGCTTTTGAAGTTTAATGTTATGTTAAAGGTTCAGTGTACGAATTTAGCTTTATCTAGTGGTGATTGACACTTTCGCTCTGTAGGGCAGTTTGTCTGTTTATGACTACTCTAGAAACAACATGGTAAAATCCAAGTAGGAACCCTCAGTGTATATAGAAATAGCTCATTCTAAGGTAATAAAAACATAACTCTTCATTATGTAAGATTTTTATACACCTCTGAAGACATGTATATTATATTGCATTTCTGTCAATAGATCCTCCAGCAAATTACAGACAGGACCTTTAAATACAATTTCATTTTATATACAAAACGAATAGGAAGAATAGGACACTAGGCCGCTCATTCACAGAAATGTTATTTGCAACAGTTTGGTTTCTGTCAGAATACCGCATATGGTCTAAGCTTCTCCACCTGAAAGCATGTGATAAGCCACTTTATGCATTCCAACAAGATATGTTGCTAGCTCTTGAGCTATAAGCATCAAACAGTATTGACACGTGTTAATGCTATGAGACAGCCTGCGGATGGCAAGCTCATTTGAGGCCCTTCGCAACTCCAGCGGAGGCGGAAACTTGGCTCCAAACTGTCTTTGATGCAAACAGATTCCCTTCTGCAGGACTGGTGTATTAACAAGTGTAAATTGACTCGTAGCATTAAATGGCTCCCTAATAACTGCTGCAAAAAGACACTCGCAGTCTTTGCGGGAATGTTAGCTTTACTAATATGAACTAAATTATGTAACAGAATGAGTAGTTGTTAGCACACTGTGTCTCTTTTAAAGCCGTATCATAGAAAGATTGCCATTCCTAATTCACTTTGAAAAACCCAATTGTTAATATAATTATTATAAAATGTGTTTTGAATTCGTTTAAATCCGACTCTGCTTACGGTTTTCTCACATTTAATAATGATAATAATAGCCCCCAACCTAGGGAACATTACGAGCCCTGCTGAGACAAATGTTGCAGACACTCTTAAACAACTTGTCTTATTCTGAGAGTTTTATTTTTTTCCTTTTTCTCTTTTTGGAGCCTCTGGAGCGTCGCGCTTCAGGTTATGCCTCATTCAATCAAACTCCTGTATGGTATATGCGCTTAATCTACACATCAAAAGACACATCTCTTTCCTTCTCTCTCACAGACTCACTTGTACACACACACACACACATGCCTTGAAGGAGGTACTTCTTATAGAGATGGGCATAATGGGATTGTGGTTTGGAGTGCCATCTTTTCCTTTTTCTCTTTCATCCTTCTCTTGCAGCAGGTGGCCGTGACCTCAGCAACCCCTTTCAAACACACATACGCGCACACACACACACACACACACAACCCTCAGTTAGTGTCTCCTATTTGTCATTAGACACAGCAGTGTCTGCCCCTCCTGCCTGTTTGGGGTAAGGGTAGTAAAAGGTGGAGGCCGACGGGATGGTGACTGGCACTAACAAGGAGGATGGAGGACAGTTTCTGACCGTGCTGGTGAACGTCAGTTTGACAGACTAAATACTGTTGCCCGGTTGTTTGACAAGACAGTCTTAACATGATTGAAACCCTGACAGCTCCACATATAGTCCTCTGTTAAGTTTAGATCTGTGTGCTGCATAGCCTTCACTGCAATATGGAATTATTTGGCAGGGTCTTTGTTCAGATATTCATGGTCATTTATATATTCTATTTACATTTGTGCATTTTCAGATTCTTCTTTCTAAAGCGGTCTATAGATAAAATGTAAAGCTTTAATATACTATTAATGGCATGCACTGGAATTGAGCCCATGTTTAGTCTTTTTTAAATAAGAGTACTGTAGATAAAATGTAAATTGACCGCCCTTCTGTTTGGCTCATTTGTTAATGTACAGTGGCACCAAAAGTATTGAAAATGTTTAAAAATGTATGAATTTCACTGCATCTGATGAAAATATTGATACTAGAACTCTTCTCATTTTCTGAGCAATTTAAACAATAAACCCGTTGGATCCAAGCCTAGTTTAAATGGATGTTGAGAATTTGCAGTGTGCTGAACTTTTTAACTTCTTTAACTTTTTGTTAAATATTTTAAAACCTCAAAAAATATTTAGCATCTTTCTTGTCTTCTGCAAAGAGATTCATGTATTTTGTAGGGTAGCTTAATTTCAAAATAGCAGAGGTGGATAATACTTAAGTATTTTTACATTTACTCAAGTACATTTTTAGAATATCGGTACTTTATGAGAGTTCTTTACTTTAGATAAAATTCATTATATTGTATAATGTTATGAATAACTACAGTATAAACCATATATTTTACTTTTATTCCACTAAATTTCATTTGATATATTTTTACTTTTAAACAGTATTTACGTACAATAAATATCTTGTACGTTCCCACTGTTAAAAGTAAATACTTGATACCAGATTTGAGATTTTACTTTAAGGGATAGTTCACCTAAAAATGACATTTCTGTCATCATTTATGCACCGTCAAGTTGAACCAAACCTGCAGTGTTCTGCTGAACACATAGAAAGATATTTGAAAGAATGTTTGTAACCAAACAGTTCTGGGGCACTTTTGACTTTCATAGTAGCAAAAAAAACTACCATGCCCGTCAAAGGTGACCAACTGTTTAGTTACCCACATTCTTCAAAATATCTTCTTTTGTGTTAAACAGAAAATGTCATTTTATATAGTTGTGGAACAATCTGAGGGTGCGTAAATGATGACATCATTTTTGAGTGAACCCTTTAAGTATGGAAGATGACATTGTCTTTCAGCCCAACCCTTAATAGTACATTTTAAAACCCTTGTCGGTGTCATATCATCTGAATCTTCAGTCATTTGCACATTTTGACCTTTCACAAACCCAAAGCGTTTGAGAAAATACACTTTTCTAGTTTTTGAATGAATATAACAACCTATTTTATTCAAGCTTCAGCTGTTTTATCCTTACGTATGATCCACTCCTCTGTGCAGGGCAGCTTTTGTGTCTTCACATGAGAACATGCCGGGTATCAGATGTGTCAACCTTAGTGACTTACTGAATAACGCTTCAAGACTTCGCCAAAAGCCCCTGTGGCTATTTATGAAAGCTCCGTTCTCTGTGATCTCTGGTGTTTTATGGATCCGTGATGAGGATTGGTGTACTCTATTTGATTTGGTTCCTTTTGCCCTGTGGTCCTCTCAGCGCCTCAAAAACTCAGTGTACAGCCCATATCTCCCATCCTTCTGAAGTCTAATATCTCATCAGCGAGAGAGAGAGAGATGCGAGAGACAGAGAGGTAAAAGGAAAGAACTATTATTTTGTGAGCATTTTTCACCTTTGATATGGCTCCCATCTTAGATTAGAGCCCGAGGATCATTTTGTCACCTGAAAGAAGAGAGAGAGGGCGAGAGAGTTTGCTGAAGAGAGCAGAGATGAAGTTTGCACATATAGCCACACTTAAAAAGTCCTGCTGGGCTGGCGTGTCAGCATACCGCTAATGCGAATTCTATTTACTCATCAACTTGACTGCTATTGAAAAAACAGCAGCTATGAATACGTCTACAAATCTGTTCAATTATAACGCAATAATTACTCACACATCACCCCTCCTGTTGTTTATGAGCTACCACAGAGACTAAAGACTGCTTTACTTTTACATGGTATTAAGCTGCATTGGCTTGTTGGCCATTAATTATGCTTATCGTGTTCTATAATTTACAGAAAAGCCCTTTTCAGAATATCAGCTAGTCATGAAGACTGGGTGGCGTATGTTGTTTGTTTAACAAATGGACATTTAATGAGTAAATATGCCGGGTTATACTGTATAAGTAATTCACAGTGCAGATGTATAAATAAAAGATGGAGAGAAGGGGAACTATGAAAGTACATTGGCCCCCAATTGACTTCCAAAGTATGGACACAAAACCCTTTCCAAAATATATTCTTTTGTGTTCCATAGAAACAAGGTTTTGAATGACATGAGGGGGAATAAATGATGACAAAAGGTTCATTTTTGGGCGAACTATCCTAGTGAGTATAATAATACAGTGGAGATTTGTTCCCTTGATAGGTGCAACAGGTTTTCATTTCCTCCGCTATTTCTCTGACTCTGTTAAATCCATGTATGACGAGATGAGGAATGAGAGTTGAAAGATTAAAGCGAAGAGAACATGAAGAATTGTTTCTGTGGCCTGCCTTTCTGAAAGATCAATCTGTAATTATAGGTATAAGCATTACTTTGCAGACAAAACAAAAACTAGATAATCAAACTCTTGAAAATGTCACAGAGATTTGGAGCGCTGATTGCCAGTAATAGAGCTTGAAAAACACTGAATAAAACAAACTCACAAAATCAAAAATTTAACAAAAGATCAGACCCCCAGAACAAAACAATGGGGTGGGGGTTCATAAGTTTGAGACCACTCTAAACATTTTGGATTCAAAATGTAACAGGAAAAAACACATAAAACAGTAAAATAGGTAAAATGCTCAAAATAAAAAAAGTATAAATATAATGAACAACAACAACCATAATAAAAATAATAATTATTATTATAAATGTTTTGGGTAAATAAATGGTAAAAAATAAGAAATAAAATTGTTTACATTTTGTTTCTTACAAACGTTTTAATTTAAAATGTATCAAATATACAAAAAAAAGAATTAAATAATTTACAATTTTAAAGAAATTAAAATACATAACAAACTAAACTGTTTACGGTCTGGTATGGAATGTGGCAGCAGATGGAGTACTTACTTCAATCCTTAAGAATATGCTTACAGCATTCCTCCAAAATCTTAACCCATCTTTACATCAGAAAATGACCCTAAAGTTCACCCATTGAATTTTGATGTATTATCACTAACGGTCTTAGACTTTCGGATCCCAGTCGACCTCCCAGTGAGATGAGCATTAACTTGTCTAAGAGTGAAAGTGTGCGTGACTCCGGGTGAAGGACTGACTGTGTGTGTCAATAAATTTAATGTCGTGGTTTATGCCAAAACCATATTCTTTGCATGTTGCCTATGAATGTGGAAATAGCCTCTCAGCGTGGTTTCTCAAGCATGCCCACAAGACTGTTCAGAAATCCTATTAATTCCTTCTTTGAAAGGAAGTCTGGTCAGTTTGGAAGGGACAGCTGGACTTAGGATAACTCTATGTGTGTGTTAAGGGAGGTGGGGAGTTTTATATTTTTACAGACTCTTATAAACTCACTTTAAGCTGTGTTTGAGCATGATAAAGGTGTATTGATGGGTTTCTATGAACATATAAGTCCAGAGAGAGAGAGAGAGAGAGAGAGAGTAAGTTAGAGAGTGAGTCCTTCAGTGTGTGTATGAGTGTGTTTTCTTGTCTAAAAACCGAAGATCATCTTAATTGTGGGGACCATCAATTATTTTTATATGATAATGTAAAATGCAAAATGGTTTCTGTGAGGGTTGGTTATGGGTTGTGGTTGGGGTGGTGGATAATAAATACCATTAGGTCAGTTTAAAAACAAAAAAAGTGCATGGCAGCCAACTCCCCACAAAGATGCAAAAACAAACAGGTTTGTGTTGTTTAGAATGATGTGCTTTTCCCTTGAAGACGGAGTCTCTTTAAGGTTGATAATGTTATAGCGACAGTATCTCTGGTCATTGATTTATGACTGTACTCTTTCACTGCACGACTATCTTAATATCTTTAAATAGCCTTTACGTCCGAGTCTACCGCATTCTCCATCAAAATCAATTCTTGTGTGTGTGTGTGTTTATGCATGTTTTCTTTGCTGCTGTTATGAAAACAATTGAAGCTGTTTTAGAGCATAAGACAAAATGAAGCTCTATCCCAGACAATGCATAGTGAGCCTACAGAGAGTTTGTGTGTCTTGTAATGTTGCTCTTGAGGTAATTTATGGGTCAATGTATGAATCTTTAGTAGTTAGTTTTGTTGTTGATTTGTTTATATGAATGAGTTGATGGTATAATTATCTGGAAGCAATGTTTCAATATGGTCTAATTTATTCTCTCCAAGTTGAACAAGCACGAAAAGTTCAAATTACGCTTTTTAAAAGTATGATTTTGTTATTTAGGCCCATTTGCCTTCTTTCCAGAATTCACTGTGGCATGACTTATTAATATAGTTTTGTTTTTAACCATTTAACTGTCTTATTTACGCTGTTGTTGACCACATATTGCAATTTAGGATGCTTTCTCCTTTTGAAAAGATCAGTTAGTTAAGTGTTACTCTTGTCCAGTTTCTTGTTGCAAACGTTGAGGTCTGTGTGTTCTGTTTTGTGTTCTCATGTGCATTATTTATATGATACTGTCAAAGGAAAAGTTCACCCAAAAATACAATTCTGTCATCATTTATTCACCTTCATGTCATTCAAAACCTTTATAGGCCTTTATATTCTGTGGAACACAAAATAATATTGGGAATCGTCTCTGTGGTTTTGTGTCCATACAATGAAAGTCAGTAAGTGCCAATGTGGCCAATTCTTCAAAATATCTTCTTTTCTGCTCTGCAGACGAAAAAAAGTCATAGAGGTTTGAATCAACATGAGGGTGAACAAAAGGTGAAAGAATTCATTTTTTCGGTGAACTATCGCTTAACATCCTAAACTCTGCCAACCCCTCGTGAACCCACTTGTGGGTGCAGTATTGCATCATCATATCTCTAAGTTGTGAAGAATTCAAAATTAATTCTCAAAAATAACACACTATTTCACTGATCTAGAGTAACATATAAAAAAATGTATCAAAGTATTGTCCAATTGTTAAAATATAGAGGATTTTCTGTAAAAGTAATTTTTTTGATCAATTAACTCAAATGTACAGTATGTGGGTATTGCGCTATTTTCAATTAATGTAAAAAATGCAAAATATGCACCAGAGCTTAAGAGGTTTTAACAGTTGAACAGTAAAAAACACAAGCACATAATATTGAACTCAAATGTAAATAAAGTAAATAATTTGTATAGATCTGATTTGTATAAATAAATGATTTGTTTAGGGCTAATGCAATTTAAGGAAACATCTTGTTACAGTAACTTAATCTAAATATGTAATTATTGACTTCATCTTTCAGTTCTGTAAAAGCTCATGATTCTACATTGTACTGGCGTGTCTCAGCGAGAGTAATTTCAGCGGTCTTCCATCTCAGTGTGTATTCAATTACCCTGTCTATGAGGGCCACACATGTGCCCTCACATACCAATGAGATCTCACTTTGAAATGGAGTGCAAAGAAAAACAATGTGAGAGGTGAATATTAATCCAGCTATCAATAGGTGATAGAGTGTTTGTGCATGTGAGAAAAAAAGTGTATAATATGGGCTTTATCCTTACATCTCACGGCACATTTAAATCAGCCTATACACGTCATCGCTTCGGTCTCCCTTCATTGTCCCGGTGACCGCTGCATGTTAATATTGATTATTATTCCTTTTGCTGGGGGCTTTTCTCGCCCCCTAGTTTACTTATGCAAAGTGAATGTGTTTGCCGCAGCGCCGCTGTGATTCCCATGATGATTCATTGAAGGTAAAGATCAAAAGAAATTTGCAGGGAGAGTGATGTTTTTTTAGGCTGTGCGAGTGTTTCATAGCTGACTGTCGTGGGCGCAGGAGGAGCAAAAAAAGAATGAACAAAATGCACTGTGAATTTGAGGATGTGCTCGTATTTGTTTACGCAAGCATGACTGGATTATGGATACGCTGCGGTGGGACGCTGTTTTGCACGGAGACTGTGTCCATCTCAATATCTTGCCAGATTCATCTTCAATCTAGTGCATTTTCGCCACAGCTCCAGCGCATCCCAGAGTGCGCCTCAGTCATTTATTATATTTGTGCAGTCAACGTGAAGCACAAAATGCGCCGGAGCACCATAATGGACCGGATGACTTGTTGTTAACTGGCCCACATTTCCTTCAGCCGGTCGCTCTGCGAACAAAAATGCAGAGGTAAGGACCGCGGAAAGAGTGGGGAAATGGTAAAAAGGCTCACTCCCGAATCAGCCCTAATGCTTTATTTAAGAGCAGCTTGCGTGGAATCCATTACACATCCTGTCTGCCGCGCCAGCCTTCCTGCGGGCAGTGGAATATTAAGAGCATCTTGTCATGTCGCTCTTGGGTGAACATAAGCGTCGTTCATCGACCTGCTGCAAATGCACCTTTGTCTTCAGACATGACCTCGGCTGTTATCTGGCACTCCTACCTCTGTGTTCGGAAAGAAACGTAGGTTGTTATTGTGGAAATGTGGGCTAAAAATGTCTTGAAGAGTCTCTACATTCATTTATAATGGAGTGCAAACATACTTTTTTTCCTTTCTGATTTAAAGACAAACGCAATTCTGCAGCTTGGACGATCTTTCTTCTGACAAGAGGACATTTCACGTATTTATTTTGCCAAAATAACATTATGAAATTACAATTTGTGATGTCTTCGTTGTACAGATCTGGCAGAAATTGTAACTGCTCATTTAACTATTCAGCTTACTGTCATTTCAGATATTCTAGATTTTTGGAAAGGGTCAGATAATATGTACATTGACAATGGTGCTCCGAAAAGTCTGGTGCAGAAAATGGTCATTACGTTCCCATTTCAAATCCCAAGTTAACTCGTAAGTAATGGTTTTCCTTGGGCATGAATTCTGCCTCGTGTTAGGGATGCTGTGGGGAAAACCACTTGGGGATATCCTAAAACCCAACAGGGCTCAAATGTTCCCAGGTGCTTGTCAGAATTTTTATTTCTCTAGAACGGGCGATGACTGCACTCCACTTAAAAAATAAAAAATAAACAGATGGACATAAAAATAAGTCAGCAGAAGGTGACATTTACTGAGAATTACTGAGAAAGCTGAATATACTCCCAAACACTTAGTGAGATGTTTGTTTTTACACGATAGGATGGAATGGATGGAAATGGGTGTGGATTAATAGTTGACTCAGTGTATTTGTCATAGCGCATGTTGTTCTGTGGACAAGGCAATTACTTGATGTACGAGAGCAAGCTTTCTTCATAATATTTTCCCAGTTTTTTCCCAGTTGGCTGCAAAGCTTTGTTCTCTTTCTGTTAATGTTTAATTTATTATTGATCAGTGTGTCCACTGCTCAGTCCGGCATATATTTTTTCTCTCTTTTTTTTATTCCGCACACACAATTTTCGCTCTCTTTTAAAAGCTTTGGATGAAATGACTGGGCGGATGTTTCAACCCGAGAAAGTGTAATAGAAGACCTTTAAAATTGCTTCTGTTACTTCTTGGTGACATTATTATTAGATATTTACTAGCTTAATTTCGTAGCTCGCAAGGTTATGATTGATTCATTTGTGAATATGACATTTTCCGTGAATATTTTTGCTAACCAAATTTAAACAAACTGCACTACATTACAAACAAAAACCAAGAATGATTTTTTGAGGCAAATCTGAAATCAATGACGCCACAATAAAGAACCAGCATGTAGAAAGTAGTTACAGCATATCATAGCGCAGCTGTCTCTATGAATCGTTTCACAGACAACACAAATAAAATTAGAGCCTCATTTAGTTGATCCTAATGGCCTCCAGCAAGACTCTTGAATATATTTAAAAGATAATCTGCCATGAAATGTGGAAATTTTGTGCAGATCTTTTGACAATCTGAGTGGATTCAGCATACTGCTTAACCATTAATGCACCAGGGGTGGTACTGCAGTTTACTTCCTAACATATCGGTAATTCCTATGCATTTATAGCATGTCATTGTCAGTTAGTCCTGTGGTTTGGTGTGTTGTAATGAATGTTGAGGGTGATGCAGTGTTTATTAAGTAAAATGTATTACTGTGCAGCTCCTTTTAGATGGAGTTAACTATAGTTTACTTATAGACCACTTTGCAAAATATAAACTGGTCCACTGGTTTATTTGTTTTAAACGTAAATAGTTAAATCTTGAAAATATGTATTTAACATTCTGATTCCATTATAAATGTTCTGTTGGTTATATTATGTTCAAATCTTTGTGTAGTGTTAAAAAAAACGAAACAGGAAGTTTCTCTGGACCAGCTTTGCTGACATCTTCCAAAGTAATCTATAGTAAAAGTACAAACTAAACTGTAGTTTTCTGGCAGGTTGATGACTATTTCTACTACCATTATTTCACTACAAAACCATGGTAACCTGTTTATTGTTTTGAGACCATAGTAAGTTGTGGTTTATTATTGTTTGAGTTGTACGAATAAAACAAACATACAAAGATGGTTAGGTATGTTTTGAAGCAAGTTAGGAGGTTTAAGCTGGTCAAGTGCTGGTCCTTAGCTGTTTTAAGCTGGTCATATGCTGGTGCTTAGCTGGTTAAAGCTGGTCATGAGCTGGTTTAAGATGGCCAGGCTCTGGTCCTAAGCTTGTCCCAAGCAGCTAGCTCCTAGCTCAGGACCAGCTCATAACCAGTTAAGTACCAGTTTAAACCAGCTAAGCACCAACACATGACCAGCTTAAACCAACTCAAACCAGCTACAAACCATGCTTCAAAGCATACCTAACCAGCATATGCTGTTTTTGTTCAACAGGGTAGTCAGGTGTTTACCTGCATCTAAATTTGTGTTTTGTTTTATTGTTCAATTTGCTTACAAAACATTTCATAAGACACCGTATGCCGAGGTCATTCATGTTACTGTGGCCTGAAAGCTATGTTTCATTCGACTCCAGACGCTCCGATTTAAAACACAATTAACTCTTCGTTGCTCACTAGTCAAATCAATGTAAAGGTGTAAACAATTAATGACGTCTCGCTCAGCTAAAAACAGTGGTGCACCAGAATCAGCTGCCGGGGGAGTTGAGGGACCAGTCATTTCCACTGAGTGCTCCGTTATTCAGACGCCAGTGAATGAGTGAATTAAGACTCGACTCGTAAGTCTGTCAAAATGAATTGTTTAGTGGAGAGTAATGAAAAAGGCTTAGCCGTAGCCATGCACGCGTCAATAGATTTTTTTATGAGCTGCGTCCACCTCCGGCAGCCAGCTGTTAATTGACATGGCTGAAGGTGTGTTTCGATCAGGCATTCTGCTGCGGTGAAGGGTCAAGTCTCAATGGAGAACTCCGCCCCCTGCGACCCACATGAGACGTCTGCATCTCTATCACCTGACTTCATAATGGCGAAATTCACAGCACATCGTATCGTTTTCACTGCATCAGACTGAAATAAGCCTGCCTCTTTTCCTGATTCTCTGCACACACACAATTTCGTTTTCCGCTTCTTCCTGAAATTACTACACTGAGAATGAAAGTAAATGCTTGCCAACACTTTCTGACTCACTAAATAGACCAGTATACTTTGTTCTGTGCCAAGATGTTGAATAAATCTAAAGTAACTCCTGGGAGTAAGCATAAGCCTGTTTGACTTAGTGAGTTTTTTTCTGTGAAAAACAACATGCCCACTTACAAAATTGAAGTCGAGTAGATTTGAAGAACAAAATCTATTTGAGAGCATAAAGTAACTAACTAACTGACTAAACAAATGGTTAACATAACACCTGAAGAACATGCTTCAAAGTCTTCAAAGTGGGCATGCTGTTATCTGACGTTTACACAACGTTTATACAACGTGTCTGGATTTTCAATACGATTTCACCACTAAAAAGTGGTCATCTCTGTTCCCTATCTGCACACGTGCTCAATGCCCTTCTTAATAATTCACAAGCAATCAGCTGCAGTCTACATGAATTCAGAATAGCTACAGTAGATAAAGTGATTGGAAATGAAGTGTTTGTGTGTGGTTGGACAAGAATGTTTTTACTTTGTGCTGACTGGTAAAGCTTCGCCAATTAAGATTTGCTTTAAAAGCTTCTGCTGAGGAGGGTGAATGGGGACACAAGCGTGAGAGTTTAGCAGAGACCCCAACAATGAATTCAATACGGCTCATTAATAATGCACTAAAATATTCATTAGGCTGATAAGAATGGAATGATCATTTCCAGGACAGGCTGGACTTAAAGATAAAGAAGAATAAAAGCACTTGCTTTGGCAGCGGGACAAGGATCTCAGTCAGTAACAATATCTGATTTGTACTACTAGAGAATTTCTGTGCCACTTTCAGGCATCTAGCCTAACCAACAAGACATTTTTAGTCGTTTAACATTACCACCATTTGACCAGAACTTTTGGGGTTTCTGAAAAACATGATTATTAAGGACAATCTGTTTTTTTCATCAAGGAAGTCAAAAGATTGACTTTGCTGCAGTCACAGCAGACTTTCAGCATGCAGCATTTCTTCAAAGATACATGCGTATATGGGATTGTGCCATATCGCTATTATCACTTTCTTTTTATATTGGGTATCCGGGGAAGGTCACGCCGTGATGAATAGATCTTCTATTGGCTCACATGATGGGAATATGCAGGTCAGAACGACCAAACTTGAATTTTGTAACGTGTCGAAATGCTTAACTTTTTTACATGTGCCGTATTCACACATGTATATGAATAAAGTCAAGAGAACGAAAAGTCTAGCGTAACAGCAATATCACTTAGAATAGTCTCTGTTTATTCGAAAAAAATACCAGAACAGACAAAACATACTGAGAACTGATGTCATTTATATATTGTTATAAGGATTTGTCATTTTTCTTTTGCAGTGTTTATATAGTTTAAAGGCCTTTGACCATCAGTTAGCAATCGCTACAAAAAGAAACATTATGGTTACAAAGCAAAGTTTATTATATTCCAAGTCTAAAAATGACCTTTCCACTACAACCTAATTGTTTATTAATTTTCTTTTATTTTGGTGACAACCAACAAGAAGATAATTATCTCCAAGTAAAAACACTTGCCCGCGTTTGTGTTATTTTTAGGCTTCATCTATCAAGCCCGTCACGCTGAGCTGCATAAAAATGGCTAAATGGTGGTGTATGTGATCTGTATGTAATTACGTTGATTGTGTACGTGTACGTTTGCATCAATGGACTTTTGCTCGGTGATGACAGATGTACTGCTCTCAGGGGGAATGTGATTGGGCACATAGTTATTAGAGACTCCAGGTGTAGAGTTGTCAGATTTAAAAATTTTTATACATGCAGATTTATACATCTGTCACTGCACAATGACCATGTTTTAAACATAATTACAGAGGAAGTTTATGCCTTTTTATTATTCATGTTTTCATCACACACACACAACTACCTGCACAATTTCTTACGTCTTACAGAGGATTGAGATGTAATAAAATTGGACTAGTATACTGCAATACGGATGTAACAAAGGTAAATGCATTGAAATGTTTACGTTAAAATTCATGTTATCCGATTATGTAAAAATATGGATTACTATCAGGATTCTAATTTTCAATGTATAATAATAAAAGGAAAGCACAACCTTGCATTGGTGTCACAAAGCACTATTCATATGTTTTTTTATGTAATTTTGGAGAAGGTTTTTGTTTCTTTGGTAATGTTGCAGTAGTTGATAAAAAATAATTTGTAATGTTACACATTTTCAAAGTAAGCCGACTCTTGTACTTTCTTTCTCATAGACGCCTCTCGCAGGTCGTGTTTATCTCATGTAGACATCATAAACAATAACTCTAATTCTGGTGCTTTATTACCTCCTCTGTGATACTCACTTTGACACACTTTATGAGTGTTGTTCCCCTGAGAGAAATCTGGCACTATAAATGAGAACATGTAAGCGTTCCTTTCTCCACCGGCTTCCCTCAGGCCAAAATCATCCCCCCGTCCCCAACTATATAACCCACTAAACAGTGACCTGGGAATCTGAGAAAGGGATTCACAATGCTATCTAATATGGTGCTAAGCAGCAGGAGCATAAGTAACCAGGATGAAGTTACTTTAAGGAGGAGAGAGAAGGAACAATGCACTGGCTGATTTGATCCGGTGAGGTTATGACTGGGAACATTCTGGACATGGCCTTCGGTTGACTGCACATGGGGAGTTTCTCTAGTTTCTTTTCTTACTGTCTTAGTATTGACACCTCTCTCTCTTGATCTGTCTCTGTCTGTCATTTTCACAAGATTTTATTCTTTGTGTCGGGCCAGGAGGTCAATCTGTTAAATTTAGATTATCTATTGACAGTAAGTATTTTTGCACTACATATTCACTTGATTCAGCTTGAACTTTAGTACGCAGCAAAAAAGGAAACTTGTGTACGGTATGCTTGTGAAGAAAAGTAAACTAAAGCTAAAGGTGCGACCGATGTCTCGTTTCATTCAGACTCGAATGTGTTCACATCGAACATTTTTACTTGCTCTCCAAAATAAAGTGGTTTAAGTTCAAGACATAAAGCAGTGCCTCCTCTTGAACTTGAAGTACTTGAAAACTTTTTATCCATTCACATACTTCAGGCTTCACGATGCCATATAATAACTTTTTTTGTCTAAATGATATCCAAAGAACCTTACTGTTTTACAAAAGGTTCTTTGTGGTGAAATGGATTATAAAAAGGTAAGAAACAGATGGTTCTTTAATGAACGTTTGACTGAATGGTTCTTTGTGGAAACAAAAACGTTTCTTCTACAGCATCGTTGTGAAGAACCTTTAACACCATTAATTTTAAATGTGCATGTACACATATTTTTTTCTGCATTTATTATTTTTGTGCGACTCCTACGTAGTTAAATATGACCGGACATAAACGCAGCCTAAGTAATATACTTCACATACTGTTCATGCACAAACATGATTGATTTATTGTAACTTTATTGTTATTCTTCACCGTCTTTACCCCTGGTTTAACTATCACCACCTTTTTCCTTATCTCTCTCTCTGTAAATCTCACTGTCTCTATTATTTAAAATCCAGCAATGGGCCCATACAGTGTCCAGGAAGGATGTAGCCAGTGCTAGTGTGTGCCTGCGCAGATGAATGTGTCTGTCTTCTCGGTGTTTTGGCCCATTGTTTGTGTTGCTCTCTCTCTCATACCGAGAGAGGCATGTGGTGATGGAAATGAATGGGTATTGTTCAGAGTTATCTGTTATGTGGTGACACCGCATCATTGCAAGGGCTCCGTGATGCTTCTGCAGGGCACTGCAAGCCTATGGGACAGGCAGATTAGGAAGCACAAACTGTTATGCTGTTTGTTTCATGCTGAAAGTAAAGAGTGCAAGTTGTTGGAATTAGCTCTACATATAACCTTATGACACAAAACAAAGCCATATTGACAATTTTATAATTATAAAATCAGATTTTTTTTTATATATACAAGTATGCTTGAGGATATCTATTTAACTAACAGCCTCAAGCAAAATGCTTGAATACATCAGATGCCATGAACTACAGTATGCAAACTTTGGTAAACCTTTCAGCAGCCGTCTGCATTTAAATGATAAACAACACTTGTAAACCATGGACTGATAAAAAAAGCAAAAAGCTCAGCAAAAAGAAATTGGTCAGTGGCTTAGCAACCTACCGATCACACTGAATTATGTGATTTGCAAATGTTTTTTTTGTATTGGTCTTCAGGTGAGACTAATAGTCTCCTAATAATAGCCTGGCATAATACCGACTATAAACAAACGCTCGGTTACAAATGCCACTGAATGCCATCTCGGTTGTGCTATTTGCAGTGGAAACAAAGAAACAGGCATTCAGGCTAAGCGTGCGACACCTGAGCAAAGCCCTGTGGAGTTCAGCTGCGACTTCCGCTGAATAGGGAACAAGAGAAGCAGCAGCAACGCTTCTCTTTCAGACGTCATGCTCGGGGAATCATGGCATCACTGTATTGTGTAGTTAACAGCTCAGAAAATGAACACGTCTGCCTTGCCTTGTAACTAATTGGAAGAATGTGTGTTCGTGTATGTGTGTGTGTGTGTGTTTCTACAGCATCTAATAAAAATAAATGGCTTTGAATTTTCATTCTAACAGAGACGACGCCTGGGTTTGCTTTTTAATTTGCTCTATTCATGCTGATAAAGTGGATAGCACATATTTAGCTTCTTGGTATCTTTCTAAGTAACACAGATTACCATAATGGCCTGTCAAGGCAGAGGCCAGACCACACGTTCCGCTTCAGATATCTACCATTTGCTCTCCATGCACATTAGAAAACGGTTCTCTCTTTTTTTTTAGCAGCGCTTTTCTCAAGTCAAGCTGCATTAGAGTTTTTAAATTGAGCTTAGCTGTGTGCATGTGTAAATGCTTTTTTCTATCACACCTTTTCCAACAGGGTCTAAAGTCTAATCTTGATTCGTGTTCACATTTAATCTGTTTTCCATATCACACGATATTTGTATGCCTTTTATTTATTTCTAATTTGATTATCTATTCATGGAATGCAAAGTGCGAGAACTTGCACATCATGTTAGCCTTTACTATGTGTTTTCACTTAACATGCTGTCTGAGGGTCTCTATAAGCTATCCGCTGAGGAAATGATGCATATAAATTTGCGATGGAATATGAAGCATAAGGCCAGATTTACTAACAGCTTGCGGCAGCGCAAACACCCCTTTTGGCGTTAAAACGACTGTCGGTATTTACAAAAGAGACGTGGTGAAATCTAGCGCTGTAAAGGCGTGGACACAGCTGTTTTTGCAACTGCTCTTGGGACTGTATATTGTGTTGGTCATCTTGGGAATGAGATATTGCACATGTGCGCCTTGTTAGTAAATCACCCGCATCATTTTCACTTCCATCTGTGCTTTTTCGAAATTGTGCTCTCGCGCTATTTTGCCCTGTTTAGTCAATCTGGCCCGTAGTTACTATGTTATGTCAAATGGGTCACTTCGTATTCTGTTTAAAGAACCATATAGAAACTTTAATGAATGCTTTCATATTTTACCCCTTTTTGCATATGTAATGTTGAAGGGGCTAAACTGAGAGACTTCTCATTTATGATGACTGGAGTGGCACGGAGACCATTGCCTAGAGTAGATTCTAGCATAATGAGATATTTACACTGCCTGTTTGATGTGGAAATGTTTGGATAGTTGATATTTGAGCCTTTTGTAGGATAGATGGCTGTGTTGCGTGTATAGGTTTCAATAGCAAATTACCATACTGTCCTTCTGATTGCCAAAATGACCAGTATCCAACGGTGCTGGATTGAGTATCCCCAAGTTGGATTCAAATGCAAAACGACCATTATAAATTGCTATTCTTTGTATTAAACATGTATGAAGAGGTTATTTGACATTTTAAATATTTTATTATGGATAAACATACTGATTCGCAAAAAAAAACAATTTTAGACAGTATATTGTGCATATACTGTGCAGTGTTCAGTGAGTAGCAAGCTAATATTTCTATCTGAATGTATAATGTGTTTTGTGGATGTGTGTGCTGTACAGTGAGGTAGAGCAGGAGCGTGTCCAAAGCCAAAATGAATCCTGTCAGATCTCCAGCACACTACATATTGGGATTAATGACGGAGAATGTTCCGGCAGGAAGATCTTCATACCCACTCCATTATTAATGCAGCATGCCAGATAGAAACAGAGGGAATGTGAGAGGGCAATGAAAAGGAGAGGTATACGGAAGAAGAGAAAGAGGGAGAATTATGGAAAACAGACAAAAACGAGCCATCCGAATAAGTCACTATTGATGTAGTGCCTAAGACTGAATGCCTATGTTGCTTATTGATGTATATTTCTACAAAATCTGTTCAGCCTGTGTTGTCCCCCACATTATGTTTGTTACAGAGTCTGAAATTAGTAGTTTCCTTTACAGCAGGTAGGACCTCAGAAGGTTATATCTTCTCTTCTCTGTGTCTTGCTGGCCTTCAGTGTTTTACCTTGGCTGTGACAGGCACTAGCGTTGCTTTAAATGAGCAATTGAGAGACAACGCCTGTGTACTTTGATCCGATGGCTTTCACAGATGCAGTTAAAGAGGAGAGGCTCTAAAGACATTTCAGCCCTCTTTCTCTCCTCTTTCCCTTGCTCGTATTGATCTGCCAGTTATTGCTCACTCCGGGACTCATTCCTGTCATGGTTGTATTCTCATTTCTGCCGCTGTTTCCCTCTGGCTCTAAAATCTCTGCCGCCCTTCGATTTAGTCATAAGCGTGCCCGGTCACACGTAGACTGCTTTGTGCACCTGCAGGTTTAAAGTATTCTTGTCCTCATGCAACACAGTCTCACAGGAATTCGGTGATTGTAATAACGATGGTAAAAATACATGATCAGTAATCTCTATCGTGGCAACACCGGCAAGATGTTTGTCTGCTACTAACAGCTTTTCATGTGCATTTCATTTGTCTTTGTTATCACCGTTTGTTTTGGAGGCATGTGGGAAAATACCTAATGCTAAAATAAAAACACAAACTGTTGGCATTTCATTACGGAAGGGAAAAATTCAATTACAGCGGTGTAGTTCTGCTTCGTAAACTCCTGGGGGAAACACCTGAACATTTGCTGTAGTTTCTTTTCAAAACACTCACTCACTTTGGCACAGAGGAAAATCCTTTTACAAGATTATAAATTCAATGGGGAGAATGAGGTGAGATCCCGCAGGGATGTTTATGTAACTTACAACTTACTTTTATTTATAATTTTTTAAATGATCTAAAGTGAAATTATATCTGTAACTTTTGTTTCAACTGTTTATAACCATCTCTGTTTAAAACAAAGTTGCATATTTTTAAACACAAAAAGTCACAAGTTGCATTTTTTTAATTATTCTAATTATATTTAAGCTTTTCATGTTAAAATTTATATTCGGTTTGTATTGTGATTTAACACAATTGCGGAGAAATTCTATACGAACAAAGTTTAGCACCTTAGCATTATTTTACCTCATGATATACGTTATACCTGTCAACATTCCCGTTTTTATATTTCTTCCATTAAACTAACATTTTCAGTTATTTTTTCGATGACGGATGGATGAAGGGGGACCCCCTGGACAGAGGGGGTCCTCACATGTTTACCAGATTTTGGTGTCCAGATGTTGACAGGTATGATGCCGTTTCATCATATAATATTACAGTCTTTATGGTGGGAAATTAATTTTGAATCTCAGGTGTTGCCACAGGTATTTGATTACATCGTTGACAGAAAAAGAGAAAGAAGTCTGTGTGTGCGTTCTGTGGCTCAGGTTTATAAGATGATAAACACTATAATTTTTTTAGCAGTTAATATGTGTTTTTTCCAGACAGTCACAGCATCAGTCAAGTATAAGAAGTCTACTACTGGAAGAGTTTCCTCTTACTGTTTGTATCACAGCATCTCAGTTGACTGATGTGTATGAGTTATTTAAATATTGATGAGGAAATTCTCTTGCTGGTTATCACAGAGCTCATTCCTGCTTATTTGCATCCAGTTTTATTTATGTTTTAACAAATTTATACACAAATATGATTTATTAATTCTGCGCATCCACTCTGAGCAAATTTCCACAGAGTTCTAACAGTTGCAAATGTGCCAAACACATTTGTATCCAAAAATGATAAACGCATGATAAATAATGTTGAGCAGTGTCTTGGGAGGATAGACAAATGTGATTACATGTGATTGATTTGTGTGTTTGTTTTGGTGCATGTGCGTGTGCGTGTGAATGTGTGTGTTTGTGCATTGCGGGTTTGTATGAGACTTCATGCAGCTGTGATGAGGGTTTCAAGTACCAGGGAGATTTGTGTACATTTGGATTGTGGTAATTAAAGGCAATCGCACTACCGACATCTGCAAACTCAAGGCTGAATGGATATCCGTGAAGGAATGTATGGGCTGTCAGCATCACTGCAGTCTGATTCGCAATGATCTAAAGTGCTTTTGTATTTAAAATTCACTGAAAAAAGACAAACAAACAAACTTGCAACCAAACAAACATTTTAACTGTATACCTAAAGAGCGAGTTTTATCTGGGACAACACATTTTCTGTCACCGACATTCTTCAAAATATCTTCTTTTGTGTTCTCCAGAAGAAAAAAGCCATACAGGTTTGAAATTACATGAGGGTGTCTAAATGATGACAGAATTTTCAGTTTGGGGTGTATTATCCCTTTAAGCACAACACATTTAAACACATCTTTGTGTTTTTCTTGGACAACACATTTAGTGTTACTTGTGTTGTCCCTTTCATTTATTGTAGACAAAATCAACACAAAACGTGTTAAAATAACACACAATGTGTATAGAAGAAATAGGGTGTTAATAATTAACAAATCCTTTTTAAGAGTGTTGGAATTATGAAGAATTTGGTTTGTTTTCAATTTATGACTGCCCCGAACAAGTATTTTTACCCAACACACGTTTGCATTCTACAATACACAAAATAACACAATTTACAAAAAAAAAAAGTTAATGTGTGCTTGATTCTTAATATTTTTTTTCTGGGAGTATGTACAGTATATATTATTGTAGCTTCCAAAGGGCATCACAAATCGAAATAAATCTTCGTCCTGTCCAAGAAACATAGACATGACTCTTGAATATGATGTGTTGCTTTCTTGAGCATCAGTTAATGTTTGAATCTTTTGCAATAGTTAGTAATGAGTGTCTCAATTGTCTACAGTGTGAAAAGAGGGATCTCAAAATCATATTGTTGTAAAGGGATCAAATATGTAGAAAATGTCAGAAAAGCAAAGACAGTATAGGATTTGGAGGTTTTTTTTAATGAACAGTTAAATATCTGAAGACATACAAGAGACTCATGAACAACTAATATAGCAGTTATTGATGGTCAAGGTAACAATGCACAGTATTAAGAATCAATATGTAACATTTGGAATTGGTTATTTTTATAAAAAGCATGTTCAGGGCTCATGTTCAAGTTCCTTTTAAAATTCTTAACATTTTCTAGATTCTGCAAGGCGTATGTAAACGTACGACCCCATTTGTATGTGGGCAATTCCAGCGTTATGGACGTGACATAAAAATGCTCAGAGAATGAATTTGTTACGATTATATTGAACCATCTGTTTATATTTGACTGAACCCTTGTTGAAAGAGTCTAAACATCAAAAAATGCCAGTCTATGAAAAAAAGATATATTTAAAAAAAGGGAAATAAACATGCGTTATGAGGATGCGTTAAAAGGATGCAGTTTTTGGGAGACAATAAACTTTGTAGGATTTCTGCCAAATAAAATACACAATCCTGAAGCAATAATACCCAATGAACGGAGAAGGGCTCCCACTTTATAGAACATAAAATAGTTAATTTATTTTAATTTTCATGTGTCCATTTATGAGGAATATGTAGCGTTATGGATGTGACAATCCTAAAAATGGCACCTACTGGACCATGAAACATTATGCACTAAAAATAAAACAAATGCTTTACAAATTTGAAGAGAGATCTCACATGGGTATCTGAACCACCAAATGTTAAAATATGTGCTGTTACCATTGTAGAAACTGCTGGTAAAAACTTAACTTTTTCGTGGAAAGGTTGACATTTTCACGGAATTGCTCATGTGTGTTATGTAAATATCTATTATGTAAAATAGCTTAATCAGGGCAGGACTAATTGTGTTATTTCCTTACTGTACACATTAAACAGTAAATGGATTTAAAACTATTTACATGGAAATTCGTTCTGCTCGTATTTCATGAATAAGGCCTGTAAGCTTGTGCATTTAATCGTCTGCATAGATATATGTTTAGTTTCTCTCTCAGTAGTGATGTTGGTCTATTCAGCATCTGCCTAATGGCTCTTACAGCAAACACTGTGTGTGTGTGTGTGTGCATGTGTGTGTGCATTTCTGTCAAAATAAACTGTCCCTAGACCAGTTTGTGCACCCCAGCTCCTTGTATCATATCTGCAGGTCCAGTATAGACCGGCTGGTTGCATTTCACAGGTGGATGGACACATTACTTCCAAATCCATCACCGTGGGTCCTGTCTGTGAGTGAGAGACACTCAAAGTTAATATCCCCACCAATGTGCTTGAAAGATCCAAGAGTCCAACGCAGCAATTACATCTTCAGAGCTCCATTCTCTGTCTCATCTCAGATTGCTTTGTTACTGGAGTCTGGAGGCTGTCACACAGAAGTTTGAAGCAACAGAATGAAAGCAGGCCAGGAGCAGTGGACCTGATGTAAGAGGTATTTTTAAGAGTGGTCGCTGCGGGGCTTTAGTGTCTGCAGTTGGTGTGGGTTTTATTATGTGAAAACGCCCTTAATACACAGTAAACAGACAGCAAAATGCACCCCAGGTTGTGTGGTAAATCAGTAATGCTTTTATGGACTCTGTCAGTGATTGTTAATAGAATTTTCAGCATTATGTAGCTTTAAAACATGATCATTATGTTAGGAAAAAGCAGGAAACACATACTGTATACATTAGCAAAAGGTTGCTTGTTCTGCATGTGTTGTTTCATACTGAATATGAAAATGAGCACTGAGCCTCATTTATTAAAACCCAATTAGCTTTTCATAAGAAACTCTGAATAATACAAGCATGTAAACCTTCATTTCCATTTCCGCCGGCTCTTCTGATGCGCGGTTTTCAATGCCCTATTGTACAGACAAACAACTCAAATTACAGTAATCTGCTGAAGCGAGATGCAATAAATGATTAATCAGATTTATCCTGCGGTGACATGAGACTCCTCCGCGCTGCCGCTCGGCACGGGTTCACGTTCAGTGGGTCATACGATCGCTCTGCTCATTCACTGATCATCAAAATATTCATTTGCAGGACATAAAAAACACTTTGTGCCTGGTACAGGACTACAGTTCCATGTACAGCGTTTGCTTGTCTCTTCTGTTTAAACCTGAGGCAAATGTCCCCTCAGCGCCTCGTTTTTGTGCGTGTGCATTTTTATGGCTTTCCTTTTATATAAAAGTGTGTTCCAATAGAGGAGTTTCTAAAAAGCGGCTTAGCTTTCGTGCGTGGAGAATGCATGATTTATTTACATGTTTATATTTATGCGTGTACGTGTGTTGGGCTGCAGGTCACGCGCGGCTTAGGCTGGTAGATAACGCTATTGTGGGAATTTGGGATCCCACCTTCACTAAGCCCATAAAGGGATTTTCCCCTGAGGCATGGGTGGGCGAAAGTGGAAATAATGCCATGGCGAGCAAAAGCCCCGCCTGTTCGAAAGAAGAGCAGGGGTTCAGCTAAAGGATACAATATGGGGTTCACCAAGGGGCAGAGGGTGACGAAATGGGACATTATCAAAGGAGGCTGTAAGCCACAACAGGGTCATGAAGAAAAACTCTTCATTTAAAGAGACGGTAATAAAGATGTGACTTTTTCAGATATGCCATTCTGCTCTTTTAAAGTTGCCACACAAAGAAGTGTTTTAAAAACCTTTATTACTTCATTTTAAAGAATTTTTACATACCACTTTCTCATGCAGTGATTATAGACAGTTTCAGCGGCAACCACAAACGTTATTTGGCCCAAACTTTCCTGTAGCTCAGTGGTAAGAGCATTGCGTTAACAACGCAAGGTTGTGGGTTAGATCCCAGGGGATTGCAAATATCTATGTATAAATGTATAGGATAATGCAATGTAAGTCGCTTTGGATAAAAGCGTCTGCCAAATGCATAAATGCAAATGTTTTGTTTAATTTGAAAAATACATGCGGATTTGGATTTGGAAGATGGTGCTGGGTCAATAAAAAGTGTTCTGTTTTTTATTTGTTAGCAGTGTTGGACATCATCTCTGGAAGCAATCTGCATAATGATTTGACCTTTCGCAAAAACCCATCCCCCTTCGTTCCTGTTGCTTTGTCCGACAAGCTTTTGGTTCCATGCGCTCACAGTGTAAAATTGTGCACTCCTTGGGGAAATAGTGAAGAATTTCTGGAAGAATGACACGCTGATTTCAGACAGAGAGGTCGGCGATATGCAATACATTCAGGATTTGAAACAACTGTAACAATAATTATACCTATATCTGCGTCCACACCAGCAGACGAAAACGTTACGTTAATTCGAAACTCGCGTTATGCAGTAGGTTACTACTGTCACACAAATGGATGTATAGCTAACCTAAATGTGATGTATTAAGTGGTAATATTTACTCCGAAATTTGTAGTAATGCCATTTTTAGAGAGAGAGAGAGAGAGAGAGAGAGTAACTCCGGGCAGTTTTGGTCGGCCGTGATCCTTCTTTGTGAAAACGAAAGCAAACTTTTAGTTCAGTACAGAACAGAATAACAGTCCATCAGTGTCTTAATCTGTATTTGTGTTAAATGCAACAAACAATTTACAACTTCATTGATGAAAACAACTTTCCTTTAAAATGTCACTGCAAATGCTGCTCTCTGAACGCTGAAGGTGCGCTCATCACATCACAAGGACGCAAAGCTTATCTTGCAAGCTTGCTCATACTTGTAATATTTATATAATAGTAATATATCAATAAGTATTATATTCCGCCTTAAAACACCACTTACCGAACACTTCCTTCTGTAATGATTCCAACAATATCTTGTCTCAGTCTGCTTGCAAAGGGTCAGTTGGGGGTTTTTCTTTCAAGCCTTTTGTTTTTTACACACTGTTTCTAAATGTTGTTCTCTGTTACTGTGCCGTGATATTGACCTATTACCTTTAAACAGCAGCCAGTTTCCTGAGATTCTGTTTTATGAACTAATTAGCGTGTGCTAAAGTAATTGAGAAGCAGATGAAAAGCAATGGCCTCTCTTTTCCTTCTGGCGCTTGTGCTGTCGAACAAGCTTGCTGTGACAAAGCCCTTAAGACTGCATAACTCTGGTTATTAATCAACAAAGCCTTTATGTTTTGTTAAGTTTGTGCAATTCTATGGATCACTAGCATGCCTATTAAAACCACGTATTCAGCAAGGCTTGGAGGGGGGTCTGCATGGGCAGCTGACTGTGTAGATGATGTCTAGACTTGGGCACGGAATTCCACTTCCCCTCGGATCTGACTGATGGTAGATGGATGCGGATCGAAGCTGATGGACCATTAGCCTCCCACTGAGGTTCCCAGACTGTATAGACGCTGCACAGAGAGATTGCGTACAGCCTCGCACTCTCTCTATTTCAGCACATTTTATTGGCAGGATTCTAGAACATATACCACTTGAAAAGCAATCACATCACTTGATTTATTGGCACTGATAGTAACAGACGGCAGCGACTGAACAGTACAGAAGTAGAGCTATTGTTTATCAACCCTGAGATATATTTTTTAAAGGGCTTATGTTGATAGTTCTGCTTACATCAACACTCCCTGCATCTTTCATAGTGTGTCTTAATCTCTTCCATCTATTTCCACTTAGTTATCCCAGCATGCACAAGGTATTCAGCCTCAGGCAAATTGTTTCGTTCTGATATTAATCTATCATTCCACAGTTAAGATGCTGTCATGCTATGGCAAGCGTGAGACACTTGTTCATGTTACAGGTACAACATTGTTGTGGTTGTATCTATTCTACAAAATGTACACACACAGTCTTGACTATGAAATTTCAAAAGGTAGATTACTGGAAATTGAAAGGTATTTATCTTTTCTCAAGTTGTTATTTGTAGCATTTCAGCACCATGGCCAGCTCCTGCTTCAGCACCGTGGCCAGCTACTGCTTCAGCACCGTGGCCAGCTACTGCTTCAGCACCGTGGCCAGCTACTGCTTCAGCATGAGAAAGCGGGACAGCGCCGTCTGATATTATAATACATAGAAGATTCATTTCAGGACTTCCCATGATGGCAGTTGTCTTTCAATGTACTTTTAAACCACATTTTGCAAAAAAAGATGTGAAAATACAAATATGAATATAACATTTATAGGTATATAGTTGAATGGAAAACTCTCAGATTAATGCAGAAAGCCAGCAATAGAGATACGCTTGAATCAGAGTTTAAACGTTTTTGTAATAATATAATAATATTTTGAACTAGATTTTTTGTTTTCATGTTCATTTCAATAATTCTTTGGCAATTTTGTGTAAAATGTAGTTACATTTATATATATATATATATATATTTTTTTTTTTTTGGTTAGTTTTTATTTATGTTGAGTTAATAAATTTTGTGAATTCAATGTGTTTTCATAGGTGTAACATCCTTGAGGGCTTCGAGGGAAGTCCCGTCCACACTCCAGAGGCTGAGCTGCAGAAGGCCGCTGGACTATTTGACTCTAATGGGATGGACTTTTGGCTGCTCCCTTTGTCGTTGATCCCATCCAGTACCCCATCTTTCCCGCCGGTCCCTGCCAAGTTTCCGCGGGTCCCGCCCAGCCTGTCCTTGCCACCGCTGGTCCCATCCAGCCTGTCCTTGCCCCTCTACTGGCTACGTCTGCCAGTTGTCGCACTCTGGAGGTGTTGACAGCTGGAAATCCTTCGGCTCACCCTCAGCTTGCCAGCGTCGTTGGGTCGGGTGACACTCTGGATCTCCAGCCGCCATCTACATCTGAGGATCCCATGACTCCGCCCCTGGCCTCCGAGACCCAGACTCCACCTCGGCTCCTACCTCCTTCATCGTCACCATGTTCGACCTCCCTCTAGCTCCACTAGGCTCCATCCTCCCTCCGGTTCTGCCTTGGTCAGTCGTTGACCATCCGCCGCCTCGGATCTCCCCTCCTCCGGCTGCGCTCCATCGCTCCGCCCCTCTGTCTTCGTCAGGCTCCTCCTTCCATCCAGCTCCCTCGCACTGGCTCCTCCGCGGTCGGGACTTGGCCACTCCTTCTCCTCGGTCTCCGGTACCATCAGAGTCGCCTAGGCCCTCCAGAACCTCGGTGTCACCTGGGCTCTCCGTCTGCGTGGCTCCACCCTGGACTCCTTCTTCGTCGTCACCCGTCCCCAGGGTGTCAGCTCTCCGCTTACCACCATGGCTCCTCCCTTGACTCCGCCCTGGGTGCCCCTCCTGGCTGGTCTCTTGGTCACCCTCCTGCACCATCTGCTCTCTCTATCGTCACCTCCCCGGCTCTGTGGACTAAACCCCACTGCCTTTCCGTTGGATAACCCTCGTCCATCACCTGAGACACCTGGGAGTACTGTTACATCGGCTCCGTCCTCGTCAACCACGCCTCCAGCATCAGAGCCATCTACCTTACCTTGGACTCTTTTTGAAAACCTGAACTTTAATCTTATCCGTAGATGTTATTCTGTTGGATTCTGTTTTACCCGTTTAAGCCCTTTGGATTATTATTTTGGATTTTACTCAATACCCTTGCTTGTTTTGTTGTAGTTTGCCGAACTTGGCGCAGCAGACTTGTGCAGAATTTAACTGTTATATTTAACATCAGTGTATGTTTAAGTACGCTTTGCTGAATTTTCCAAAGAAAATGCACAGGTATATATATTGCGTCTAGGCCAGCTGATTCACATTAGCTGAGAGCTGATAGCATTAAGTTTATATTTTGAATGATCAAACTAAAATGCTATAAAAGGTCAGATCAAAATGATTTAAATGTAAATCAGCAAAAAGTTCTAAAATCATTTCTATCTTTGTCATCTGTCGAATGATTTTTAAGAGCATTTTTGAGTTTTAAAATATTAATTATACCTCTATATGCTTTAAAAGTTCACACTGTATGGGATAAACTTTTTTAATTCAGTTTACTGAAAATCATTCGTTCAAACATGGTTATAGGGAGAGCATTTTATGGACGCCCTTTACTCCTTTCTCTAGCACACACTTATTTGCACAAGCAGATATACAGTATGTGTCTGTAATTAATCAACAGGAACTATTTCTGACCTCTGACGGGCAGCAGACGTTTTATTTACTCAAGTTAAGATGTACTCCTATTCCCAAGAGCTCCAGATCCCCCAGAGTCTCAATTCAGTGCTTAAAAATGACAGGGCCTGTCAGTTTTACTTGGATGCGGTGTCAGTTGCCCAAAACTTCACATTGTCTTCTAAGAGGTCTTGGATTGGTGGACTGGTAATCTCTGCGTTTCTTCTATACGGACATTCTGTCCTAACTTGATCATCACCCTATAAGCCTCAATCTGGCTCCTGAGCCAAAGCTTCATGTTTCAAAGTGATTTTGCGCGTCTGAGTGAATGTAATTTGCCACATTCATGGCCTTTCATCTTCTTCTTTAAGTACTTACAAGATTAACAATCAGCACATCAAGTTCAGAATGAATGACTTCTTTCACAGTTTTATGTTTACTGGCCTCTCAAACCTGGTGTAAGCAGAAATATTACAGTTGTTGTTTTACGGGATATTTTTAGATGTATCAGTTCTGCCAGACTGAAAAAAATGGCAGGGCTTTGTGTCTTGCATCACATTTGTGTAGCTTTTGTCTATATTTTAATTCACTTTATTTTTTTCTCAGTTTATGGCTTAGGAATTGCTCCAAATGGACTGTATGTCTTGCCAGGATGTTTTTGGCTGAACTGACATGTTTACAAATGGAAGTGGGTAAGCTGACAATGCACTACAGCAGATGACACAGAGTGCTCTGCAATGACAGTGGAAGTTAAGTGCAGCATGAGCATGATCATTTAATATACTTTATTTATGACAAAACATTCCATGTTTCGGTCGTGACACACACATTTTCAGTAGTGATGGTAATGTTTTTTTTATTGTTTGTTATGCCCTTTCCCTCAAATAAATTTTCCAGAAAAGCGCTATATGAATGTAATGAATTATTATTATTATTATTACTACCAAATATTTTTTGTAACTATCGAAAAAATTATATCCAGTGATACGGTCATAACTGTTTGGTAGTGAAAATGTTTTAATACTTTTTTGAGCCTAGCTCAAAGATACTAATCAGCACATGGTTTGCAAGCACAGTTCTGAACAAATATACACTATTATTATAATATAATTTATATAATATATATAACATATATTTTTTTTTTATGGAATGGGGTGTTCCTTCAGGAGAAGTGCCTGTTACCCCTTTTTTGGAATTACTCTTTTTGGATTTACTTTTTGGATTAAAGGACTCAGGTGCTGCTGGAAATTTCATATCCCAATTGTATCTGAATACTCTGCAAATGTGCCGTAAAGTAATTTCGCAACACTTACGGATTAATAATATTCCAGCTTCTTCTTTGTGGGAAATAAGGACGGAGGTTTGAGGCCGTGTAATGATTACCGGATCCTCAACACCCATACACACATATTGCGTATCCTCTTCCCCTGGTCCCAGCCTCCCTAGAACAGTTACGTAACGCCAGTATTTTCACCAAACTCGATCTTTGCAGTGCATATAACCTTGTTCGGATAAAACCCGGGGATGAGTGGAAAAAAGCCTTCATAACCCCCTCTGGACATTATGAATATCTGGTTATGCCCTTTGGACTCGTTAATGCCCCTTCCATTTTCCAAAGTTTTATGAATGAGATCTTTAGAGATATGTTGGACTGGTTCGTTATTGTGTATATCGACGACATCCTCATATATTCCCAGAATCTGTCAGACCACGTTTCCTAAGTACTACAACGTCTCCGGCAAAACCATCTGTACCTCAAGCTCGAGAAGTGCTAGTTCCACTCCACATCCATCCACTTTCTCGAGTACCACATCTCCAACAACTCCTTCTGTATGGATCAGGGGAAGGTGGACGCTGTGAATCTGTAGCCACGGCCCACCACGGTCAAAGAACTCGAACGATTCCTAGGATTCGCAAACTTTTACAGATTGTTCATTGCCAACTACAGTACCATTGCATCACCCCTCACGGCCCTGACCTCTATACCGTCCAAATCTCTGTTCTGGAACCCCAAGGCCCTCTTTGGCTTTAAAGACTTGAAGAAGGCTCAGCTCCTACGCTCGGTCCATGTGCCTACTTCTCACGGAAGCTGTCCTCGGCAGAGCGCAATTATGATATCCGCAATCGTGAGCTGTTGGCAATCAAGCTAGCCTTGGAAGAGTGGAGACACTAGTTAGAGGGGGCCAAGCACCCGTTTCTCGTCATCACTGATCATCATAACCTTGAGTACCTGAAAGAGGCAAGACGACTCAGTCCCCGACATGCTCGATGGGCTATGTTCTTCACACGGTTCAGATTCAGTGTCACCTACAGACCTGGTACCAAGAATGTAAAGGCTGATGCTCTCTCTCACCAGTTTCACCCCGTTCCAGAGCCTTCTGACCTTGAGCCCATTCTCCCCACGACAATGTTTCTAAGACCTCTAGTATGGAAGATCAATGAGGAGATTGCCGCCGATAATTACCAAGCTCCGCCGGGAGGTCCTGAGGGTAAGACCTACGTACCACCAGAACATCAATCTACCCTCATCGACTCTGCTCACTCTGTTGCGGGATCAGAACACCCAGGCAGTCAGCAAACCCTCTCGCTTCTGTCCACCCGATACTGGTGGCCCAGGATGTCTCAGGATATCTCCCAGTATGTCCAGGGATGCTCAGTTTGCGCCATCTCCAAGGCCCCCCATTGTTGTCCCGAAGGAAAACTACTACCTCTACCCATCCCTCATCGCACATGGTAACACATTGCAGTTGACTTCCTCACGGACTTACCCCTGTCCAAGAAATTTACCTGTATTCTAGAAGCCATTGATCGTTTTTCCAAGGCCTGCAAATTGATCCCATTACCCCGACTCCCTACGGCCTTTCAAACTGCTGAAGCACTCTTCACCCATGTGTTCCCTAACTATGGATTACCCGAGGATATTGTCTCGGACAGGGGTCCCCAGTTCACGTCCCGAGTATGGAAGGCCTTTTTCAAACACCTCAACATCACGGTTAGTCTAACTTCCGGTTATCACCCCCAAGCCAACAGCCAAGCTGAGCAGAAGATCCAGGACATCGGGAGATACCTGAGATCTTAAAGTCAGGATCAACAGCAAGGCTGGCACTATTACCTCCCCTGGGACAAGTATGTCCAGAACTCCCTTCGCCAGACCTCTACTGGACTCACCCCCTTTCAGTGCATACTCTGTTACCAACCCCCCATGTTTGCATGGTCAGAAGACCCTTCCACGGTGCTAGCTGTAGACCACTGGTTTCGGGAAAGCGAGAGGGTTTGGGACTCAGCTCAGCAACATCTTCAGCAAGCTGTCCACAGGCAGAAGAAATATGCTGACGTTCGACGCTCGGGACCTTCACCTGCAGCAGCCATGCAAGAAGTTGAGTCCCAAGTTCATTGGACCCTTCAATGGTCTCCAGCTCCCAGCTCCCAGCCCACTACCGTATTTCCTCATCTTTCCATGTGTCACTCCTCAAGTCCTATCATAACCCTGTTTTTGTTCCCTAAGATTTGAATACTTGAATGCTTAATAAATGTTATTTTTTATGATGGACAGCAGTTTGCGTGAATTCTGTAGAATGGCCCATAAATGAGTGAAAGATATATTGAGAGAAAACAGCCCTCAATAGTGCATTTTTCGGCCTGTGTGCTCATTGAGTAGCCTGTATTAAACTTGGGAAATATTTGCATGTGGTTATTAAAATATAACTTAGTTTGAATAGAAAAGGTTTTAAAGGAAAATTAAAACAAAATGCAAATGAAACCTTTTCAATTAAATTAGATATCATCACTGGTTCACCGTCTGTGTCAAGATAATTCAGAAATACCTGTGTGTGTGTGTGTGTGTGTGGTGTGTTTGCTGTGCATTGTTTCATTGTCAGTGTTCGCTTTTAAGATATATTGTGGAAGGGCACCATTTGAAATGACAAATAAAAAATAAAATAAGAAACTAAAAGAGGTTGCATCCACAAATTCATGTGCAACGTTCAGCATTTATGTTTGTTCACCGAAATCACAATTTGGGCACAGCAGATTTACAGTTCAGAAAACATCTGGAAACCCGCTGTGAGGTTGCCAAGACGTTTCTAATCAGGAGAACCAGGAGCAGAGCAAAGAGGCTTTAGACTGAAGATGTGCAGATTGACAAGTGAAGCAACAGATAGAGCTTGTTTTGAAGTCTATGGTGATAGAAAAGGGGTGAGCTACTGTAATTGCATTAATGCATTTTAGCCTTTTGCTTTAGATATTTCTCTTGTATGCTCTCACGGTGGACGTTTTGTTGATGCTGCAGGTGTTTCCTCCATGTGCCTTATTAACTTTATCTCTAATTGGCTTGGTTACGTGGACCGTGAGCTTGTCTGATATGCCCATATGTTCATGTTAACGTACTGCCATCAGAAAGCAGCAACATAACAAAGTGAAGCATTGGCTAATAATCAAACTTACACAGAAGCCATCAATTATACACCCGTGATAATGCACCAAAGCGCACTGACATGGGTGAAATCCATTATCCCTGGTGCTGTCAATCACAACCAGCAGACAGCATAATGGTGATCGGTGGAGAACGTGATCACATGGTCTCGATGTAAACCATGCACACACGGTCTAAATAATGGAGCAGATTTGTGCTCCAACATTTGTGTGCATCCAGGTTTTGACTCTGGCATTTAAAGATTAATGGAACATTGAGTCAGCGCATTAGAAGGCTCTGTGTCATTCTTACTCGACCTTATCTCTCCACTCTTTCAGGGACAGACACTTTGTGTGATTAATGTCAGTCTGTGTTTATGTTATGAGGGATGGTGTCTTTGCTCTCCATCTCCGTCAGTCTTTCGGTGAGCTATGGCAGGCCGTATGCTAGTAGCCTTTGAGATCATTATTACACCTGTGATGATGGCACCAAGTTTAGGCTCGGAGAACGGTTTACAGAAACAGTTTTGTTAGTCTGTAAAATAGCTGACTAGTGATGTACTGTATATACACTTTTCAGAGGTAACAACATAAACAAATGTTATATTGGGCCCATACTTAACTTCCGGTAGACCTCTGCAAAGAATCAATAACTGTTGAGTAGTTTTAATGTCATTTAGTACAATTTATATTTAATAAAATATTAATATAAATGAATATTCATTTAAATTAAATATAAAATAGTTATATTATAATCAAACACTGACTGGAAATGAACTTCGGGCCAGGCGCATACGTCCGATTAAATGGTATATAGTGATGAACTCAAATAATTGACCCTCATGTAATGATGTAAATGTGACTCAATGTATCTGTAGTGAAATTCTTCAGTGCTGTTCAATGCATTTATCTAAGAATGGAGTGGACACACTGCTTATATGCATTTCTTAGTATTTTTGTCTTGTATCCAGTACAAATGTCTCAAAAAAAGGAAAGTGACTGAATATATTCAAGGAGTAGTTCACTTCAATTTTTGCCCCCATTCACTTTCCATAATAATTTTTATTCCTACTATGGAAAATCAATGGGGCAAACTTTGAAGTGAACTACTCCTTTAACTCTTTGTTTCCGGAAATAAAATAACATTTATACTTATAAAATGCAAATATCTATCAATGGTGTAAGAAAAAGAAACTCAAATTAAGAACTGGAGAAAGAGGTTTGACTTAATTCAAGTTTATTTTCGAACCCCATTGTCAAACTCAGTTAATTTAGCTTTTTCCATGAAACAAGGATTGATATCTTAGGCTATTTTGCTTCTTTAAAATTGATTCAGCGATGTTGAGGTTTGTAGCAACTGTAAAACAAGGCATAGTAAGAAATTCTTTATTTGCTATTTCAATTTTAGTCTTAATGGGGAATATCTTTTCATTTATATCCCTTGTCTTTGTTCTCTCTTATCATTGTAATTGTTCTGCTCATGTATGCCTGTGAATAACCTCTCATTAAAATATCCTTTACGTAAGTAATAGGCAGATGAATTTTAACATAGAACAATGTAATATTTGTTTTGATCACATGACAGTGTGATAAAGACCTTTGAGTGTTATGTGGTCACATGGGAGTTACATGAAAAAGACGGATACAGAACATCACACTATCAAGTCCAAGAAGACCTGGCACCGGTTGTATGAACTGCTTAAACTAGTCTTAGAAGTTAGTAATACATTTTTTTTTCTTCAACACAATTGCTAGTCAGTGAGACTAGTTGTTAAGACGCAGTTTGGGCCCTCGTCACAACTTTCAGGTGAGAATTGTTGACCATTATTTCTGGAAAAAGAATCGTCAAACAAGAACAGACAAGAAGAATACCGAATGATCATCCTTTTATGTTGTTTACACAGATGGCAGGCATGCAGACACACATGTACATGAAGAAAATTCACAATGACTGAAACATTCAGAGGCTTCTTCAAACATATGCGTTAGACATTTTCCGCCAACATCTCATCTTCCCGCTGCCTTCTTTCTGTCCTAACCACACACAGAACACTTGTGCAGATAGGAGGTGAGGAGAAAGCCATTACAGATAGAGCTCGGCACAGGGCAAGACCACTCAACCAGCACCTTGTTATCTGTCCTCCTCCACACAAACGCACAAACACACGGCACACGTCGTGCTCCTGAAGACAATGCGGCCTGCTGCTCCCCGCGCCGGCGGTAAATAGGATTTCGGAACCGTATGGTGCTTTCCTCGCTGCCTGTTTGGTATTCTATATCACAGACGTCTGTTTACACCCTCTTCCGACTGATCTCCGAGCTGTTTTTCTGTGTTCTTGGCCCGATCTTGTTTCAGCCTTTATTCAACAACATACCTTTGGGAATTCCTCCCACTTTTCCCGTCTCTCTTCATAACAGAGAATTAGCAGGACATCTTTCACAAATTTGCTCACATCACACAAAATCAGCGACCCAGCAAACGCCTCTCATGACAGTTTGATCCATCGCTTGTTTTTGCAGGCATTGGATGGTTAGACGTAAAAATAATCGGCACACAGAAACAGTATTGACAGAGGTGATAATAACAGGACTACGGCACGGCTATGATGAAGTGGTAAAGACAATTACATTAGAGCTCCATTAAAGCAGCAATGCGAGAGAGCTATTGTGTAGCTATTGCCCTATCTCCAAAAGCCTCAATGAGGCATATACCCAAGACTATAGAATTTGTTTTGATGAGGGAGGATTTATTAGGGTCCACATGGAGAAGAGATATATTCTTTATAACTATTTGTGACATGTGCTGTATTTATTTGCTGTTTATTTAGATTTGATTAATGTGGTGTAATTAGCTGGAAATGGATTGGGTAGGTAGTGGCAGGTTTTTATTGCCTGGGTGAGACGTCTCTCCAGTGGCTTGACTGGGATGAAATGGTCAGAATAGCTCATGGTGGTTTAATTGGACTTTTAGTGAAGAGTATATCGGACCCACTTCCCTGAAACAAAGATTTAGATTTGTGGGAAATGGACATTCAATAGTTATCCTTGCACCTAGAACGACTTATATCCCTATTTACAGTTTGAAGCCAGCGTAGAATTTTGAACAAATGGTTTTTCATATTGGTTTTTAAATCAGTTTAATAGTGTTTGGGTTAAAGCTGTACAGATATATTTTTCTGCTATGAATGTTTTTTTATACACTACCGATCAAAGGTTTTGGAACACTTGAGTAACACTCTAAAAATTGCTGGGTTGTTTTTGATACATGCTGGGTTGTCTTTACCCAACCATGGTGAAAATGTTGAAATAAACCACCATTGGGTAATCTTTAAACCAGCAGTGTTCTGTCCAATATTTACCCAGCATGGGTCAAAACCTGTGCACTTTTTAGAGGGAAATATTTCTCATCATCTTAAAAAGGTTTTGAGCTAAAGGTGTATGCTTAAAAGTCTAAAATGTGTTTTTTAGACAAAAGTGTGTAAATATTTTTTTTTCAATTTGACTGAATAATGGAAAGAGCAGCAATAGCGAACTCAAAACAGATTTGAACTACTTCAATATTGTTTACCCTTTTAAATGCTACTCTTTCTTCAAACTCAAGTTTACTTTGAAATTTCGCCATTCAATGTTTATCTATTCTTGACAAACTATACATCAGTCGGAACTTCGGAAGGTTAAGTAGGTCATAATTACTATTTAAGTGATTTTTTGGTCAATAATCTGCCAAGTGTCTTCTTTCGTAAACGACCAACTTAAGGCCTGTTTTTCAAAGCATTTATGAATTTTTAAGCATTTTGAAATATTTATGTTTGGATTGTGCATTTAATGTGTATCCTTAATACATTTAGTGACAGTAAAAAGATTAAATTAAGCCTCTCAGGAAAAAAAAAGCTGCTTGATCAGATGCCAAGAGAACATTTCTGCATATGTTGACTACACTGAAGATGCTAAAAGAACAAGTTTTATTTTTTGTTTCGATTTTTTTTAGTCGCAACATAATTCTCATAATTCCCTATGTGGTATTTCACAGTTCCCAAATCTTTTGACCCGTAGTGTTTTAGACCCTGCTTTGGGCCTCCAGCCATATCCACAGACCATATTATCATAAAATCACTTATCAGCCACCCTGAACACATTTGTAACCATCACACAGCACCCTCTGCATCACCTAAACCTGTAGCGACTGATTCAATTAACTTCATCTAGCTTTATAGATGGATTCTAATGAGTACAGTTTTTAATATATACGCACAGAGGTATGATTCACATTACGCAGGGAAGGAAAGCAATGCATAGTGTTGAAAGTGTGAGAAACGAAAGGGGCTGAGGGGGTGTGATCTGTCATTTCTCATTAACACCGTCTGAAGGTGCTGAGATAGGTGCACTGCTGCCCTTCCCACAAGACCCGCTATGATACATTATCACCTGCCAGCATCTCAGTGTACGCCATCATCCCTCCTCGCCTATTCCCCCTGCACCTCAAAATAAAGAGGTAATCTTACCTTATTCTGTGAGTTCACAATGTGCTCTGTTGACTGATTATTGGCTGATCCAGTTAAAGTGACTGAACGTCTTCTTTAAAAAGTCTTGCTGTCAAAGAAGTACAGCTAAAGAGCACCAAGCAAAAACCGAGCTCCAAAAAGCACCAAAATAGGCATTTCCTTTAAAAGTGATAGATTTGGGATTATGTTGAAGCCAAGGTATTTAAACAGCATAGAGCCATGTTTGGGTGAAAGGTAAAGGTAGGTTTACAGTAGGCTAGGTTGATCAAGAATGGACAACATTTTTTATTCTTCAAGTATTTGCTGCTGGTTTGAGCCAATTCTCATCTGAAGTAAACACAAGAAATAAGACCATATCACAATATACTGTAGTATCTTGTCCCCTCTTGTAGATGCTTTAAATCTATTAAAAATCTGACTCAATAATTTGCATGTCGTGATTGGGTTTATCAGCCTTGTGTCCAGATTCAGAGTGTAATTGAGAGTTTTCATTGAAGCCTCATGCGTTCCTAATAGGTAGTTCATGTGAAAACCTTGTTATTAGTAATAATCATTACTGTCACAACTAATGGAGTCTGATCATTTTTTATTCATTTGATTGGCAACCGAATCTATCGTGTCATCTTTAAACTATAAAAGGATTATCCTTAATGTAGTCGAAAGATGCAAATAAATAGACATGGATTATTGAATTAAGATTATTTTATTAGAAAAAGAAATAAGACGTTGATTACCAGAAGTCAAATTTACAGTTAAATGATGTCCATCGGATTGACCAAACATAGCAGACTGTTTTTACATAGGCAGCTTGTTAAAGCTTTTACAGATTTTTTTTCATTTTTTTTGTGTGATCATGTTGTTCCTGTGAAATATGTTTCATCCTTATCTCCCTCTGTTGTATAATGACCCAGGGCCTATAGCTTACACAGATGGAAACTAATGAAATTGAGTGAAAAATAACATGAATAGAGAAGGAAAAGAAAGTTCATCATCCCTCCTCCGTCTGAGAGGATTGTAGATACCCATCAGTCAACTGAGAATAAATGGAGTTGATTAGAGAAAGACTATCTGCAGTAAGGAGAATGTGAGAAAACTCAATCAATTAAGCAAATCTCAGCGCTGAGATGATGTGGGCGTTTGTAAACGTTACAGGTGGCCAATCTTTAATAAATTCCTCTGAGTCGAGGTAAAGCTGCAGTAATATACATATTGTGAATATGGCAGGGTAGGAGGTTTCCTAATAAAGTTCTGTATCCTTAGCTCAGACCGCGTATGAAACGATAGAAGGTGAAGCTGACAGGAAACATGCTGAGAAATTAAAGAAGCCAATCGGCATCAAATGGCAAGTGTACATAATAACCCATTATCAACCTCACCACATATAAAGTAATTGAATGTTCATGCTGTTTCAGACTGGTTTAAACTGGTTTAATTGGTGGGCAACGAATACAGGCTATGGACCCGAAAGAATGCGAGAGGTTCAAGATCTCAGTAAAATTTCAAACTGTCCTCTGATTTAGGTGCATGGAATGCGCATAATTTTTTAAGTTGAGTTATACTTTTATTATTAGTTTAAAGGAGCTATTTTGAAGAATGCTTGTAACCAAACATTTTGACTACCATAGTAGGAAAAATTACAATGGTAATCAAAAGCGCCCCAAAACTGTATGATCTCCTACATTCTTCAAAATATCTTCTTTTGTGTTCAAAAGAACAAATACATTTATGAAGCAATTTTCTCCTATGGTAGTCAATGGTGGAATTTTTATTTTTGGGTGAACTGTCCCTTTCACAGAAAATGATCTCTTTTAAAAGGATAGTTTGTCTAAAGATTTCATCATTCACTCACCTTTATGTCATTCCGAACCTGTATGATTTTCTTTCTTTTGCAGAACACAGATATTTTGAAGAACGTTGGTAACCAAACAACACTGGCCCCTATTGACTTTCGTTTTTGGATAAACCATCCCTCTAAGTCTCACAAGGTATTAAAGAGTAACATCGTTTTCTTCTGAGTTTCTCCAGAGATGTTAGCATGAGCTGCGTCTATTAATCTACTTAAATTTGCGTCATTATATGTGTGAATCTGTGTGTCTGTTTAAGTTGCAAGGAGGAAATCTTCGATTGATCCGATGCTGCTAATTGGCGGCATGCGGTGTGTGAGCGAGAAAGACAGAGCAGTAGTCACAGCGAAAGCAACAGATTGCAGTCGTTCTCTGTGGAACAAAGAGATGCACCTCTGTTAAAGGTTACTAGGGCAGGGAAGTCATCTTAACCATTCTGACAGGCTGAACCATCCCCACTACGCCTTCCTGCTGAGCATTTCTGGGCCATAAAGATCATTCTGCTCTTATCATGAGCAATAAAACCTCATCAGAGATTGTTCAAGTCCTTGAACGTCCCTGGCTAGGTGCCCTTCTCATTACTTTTAAGCTAAAAAAATACATAAGACGTAGACGGTCGATAACTCTTTATTGTTATTTTTTACCCCGTTGGCCTCTTCTGGTATCCTGTGGCAGGGGTTCAAATTGAGATTAACGGAGGCATGAGTTATTCATGATTTACTTCATAATTCTCCCAGATGTAAATGTAGAACTTTAACCTGTCGGACAATAGGTACCGGGTTGATAGAAGCCATGATATGCGATTTCTTTTTCGGAAGTTGCCCTTTCCGTGGCATTTATCAAATTCGAATGACTCCATTGACTCAGCAGTGTACAGCAAAAACAAATAGGCTGTCAGAGTAAATACATAAATAGGTCACTAGAAGTACAGTTCACATGCCCCAATTATTTCAGTGCTATGTGTTATAATGCTGCCATGAGAAATTGCAAAAGACACGGTATGAGAATTAATACTCCGCACACTAAAGCTAAATAGAATCTAAAAATGTGGTTTTATAAAACCAAATAATCCCAGGAAAAATGTGTGAGCATCAGTCGCCTTAATTCGCTAAGAAACCTGTGAGGACGTGATCATAACATTTTCCTAGCGACAGTATTACTGCTATTTGTCTTTGGTCTAGCTAACACTAAATATTTGATGACAGCATTCGTGCCCCTGCAGAATCCACAGGAACGAGAGATAACGGGTGAAAAGAGCAACATGGATTTCACCCAGAGAATCAAATTAAAGAATCTTCTCAATCCGCAGGCAAATTCAATGATATATGAGGAGGTGAGGGTACATTTATGCCATGAACAGAACATTTGATGGATGTTTGAAGTGTATACGATTAGCTGTTGAAGCGTTTGATATCAAATTAATGCATTCCATCTTGTGTCATTCACCGGCTGTGTGCACAGTGTTGCTTCCTAAACATGATGTAGGCGGAGGTCTGTTTCCTCTTCGAGGCCTAAAGCTTACAGCAAAAGCAAATGTGGCAAGGTTACTAGACATCAAATAAAGTTGTAATTAGTCATGGAAAGAATATCAATTGTGAAAAATATCACAGCTTTTACTAAACTGAGCATTGTTTGTGCAAATCACCGGTTTAACAGGTATTCAATTTATTCCTGGCTTTGTTTAGAACGTAAAAAGGAAAGTATAAAGATAAAGAACACCAACAGCCGAGTTAATATCGTCACAAATGTGTTTTATCATCTCAGGATAGGAAGCTTTCGTCCTCAATGGTTTCATTTTAATAAGAAGTTGACATTTGAATGTTAAATGTTATTTAGGAATACTTATCTTCCAGCATAATATTAATAATAATCTACCACTGTACTGTTTTGTGTTGCCGTCACCGCTGCTAAAACCACAGCTTGTTTGATTCTTCAAAGGGACAGTTCACCCCAAAATGCTAGTGCTGTCATCATTACTCTCTTTTCGTTTCAGACCAGTATGATTTATTTCTTCAAAACACAAAAGAAGATTCGGGCGGTATGCATTTGCTTCTATCGTATGACACAAAACCAGTGCAAGTCAATGGTAACCGCCATTGTTTGGCTACCAGCATCCTTCAAAATATCTTCTTTTGTGTTCTGCAGAAGAAGGAAAGTCATTCAGTTTTGAATTGCACTTTTGGACGAACTATCCCTATAGAAGAAATGATTCAATGTTATGTTTATGTCTACGTTTTAATTATTCATTTTGAGTTATTTGATTTATACAATGTAAAGAGATTATGTCTTTTTATTAAAAAGTCTATTTAACCATACTTTTTCTAAATTACATTTGTTCATCTTGCATTTCGTTGCAGTTCTTCTGAAACCTTGTATGTCCAAATCTGCTGTTTTTCAGGAAATGGAATAAACACTGAACTTTTTGCATACTTTTGTCAAAATTGACAAGCACTTTTCAATACTTTTTATTGGTTAGATACTCGCAAAACCTAGTGCCAAACATAAAAGGTGACGAATAATAATGATTCGTGGTAAAAAATAAATACCACAAAATATGGAGATACAAGGTTTCAGAAGGACAGTAGCGATTTGCTATATGTGTTCTATTCAAATCTTAAAGGACGTCATCATTCAGTAACATTAAGCCAAAACCAATATTTTCAGTAATTGAAAAGAGAACCTGGTTAAATTTCTTAATATTCTCATTCCTTTATAGAAATATATACAGCTCTAGGTGCTGTTGACTTACGGTGAGTAAGCACAGTCAGAGGTCTTTCTGGTGTTATTTGCCTCTAATTTCCCTCCTACCAACCATGAAGCACCCCCCAGAGCCACCGCCTATGTGCCCAGCTGTTTCCCTGTTGAAAAATGCCCTTACATCCGCCCAGGCGAATCAGGAGGCTAGCGAGGTAATATTTTAACTTTTAATCAACCACTGTGGTGGCTAATGCCATAGATCAGGCATCCTAGCACCTAGACAGGGATGGACTGGAATTTAAAATCTGCCCTGGCATTATTGGGCAAGAGCGACCCTCCGTCCATTCCGTTGGACTGGGGGGGGGTTTGGATGGCGGCAGTGGTGTTGTCTGCATTCGGTTTCTGTTCATGTCCCAATAGTACGAGTGTCAGAATAGAGATATGGATAATAGCAGAGGCTCGCAAGGTGCAGTAGTATATTTAAAGTTCATGTTTTTATTTCAAATCCGCTCTCTTGGAATCCAAGTCCCTTTAGACCTAAAACATACACAGAAATGAAATATCTATAGACACGTTAGCCAAAGCATACATATTTCACATGGCCCAAAGTTAGGGGCAGGGTTTAGAACTATGTTGCTCTACAGTTGTAAGCCCTTGGAAATGCATCGTTATTTCCCAGGTGACTTGTGTTAAGTAGTGCTCTCTATATAGAGGAAAGACTTCCGTCTCTTGGGCTTGGGGTGATAAATGTGTTTTACATTATTAATGCAAAGTTACAAAGGAAGGGGAAGCAAAGGAAAGAAAAAATATCAAGCTACTGATGCATAGAGGTGCAGACAGGTTACTCGAGCTATATGACCTGCTTTATGGTTGAATGGGTCTCCAGCTGGGATGTACTGTTCATGCATATGGCTGAACCGATTTAGGAAGATTAACAAATGTTTAACATTTTAAACGTTTAGGGTCGTTGTAATGTTGAGCACAGCCTGGTTTAGGCTGTGCCTAAACCAGCAATGTGTGATTTTGGCAATGTGTGATTTTGGGTCAATCTTTAAAGGAAGTGACATGATAAGTGACTTGATAGGAACTTTGTTCATAAACCTAACCATTAAAGGAACAGTTCATCCAGAAATGACAATTCTGCCAATGGTAGTCAATGGTGGGCAAGAATTGTTTGGTCATGAGAATTCTTCAAAATATATTTCTCCGTGTTCACAGAACAAAGCAATGTATATAGATTCACGAGTTCACCTACACAGATAATAAAGTAGTTTGAGGGTATGTGTATTTGGCATGCTGTCGGGGAGAGGGCTCCGAGCTCGTTCATTCTTCCGAGCTCGGAGCACTCCCCCCTGTCCGGGGTGAGGGCTCCGAATCCGGCATAAGCCTGAACCCGGAACACTCCCCCCCCCTTTTGTGTCCTGCTGGAGACGAGGGGCTCCAGGTGAGGAGCCGGGGTGGTGGTGGGATGCTAGAGACTGAAGAGAGAGTGAAGGTAAGACGTCTTGACTATTTATAGAGACACTCTCTCTCTCTCTTTGAAGTGATAGGTTGATTGTTGTGATTGCTGACAGCCGACCAGCCGAGTTAATTATCTGCTCCTGCTCCTCCCGAACTTAGTTTAGTAAAACACCATTTCACGAGTTCACCTACACAGATAATAAAGTAGTTTGAGGGTATGTGTATTTGGCATGCTGTCGGGGAGAGGGCTCCGAGCTCGTTCATTCTTCCGAGCTCGGAGCACTCCCCCCTGTCCGGGGTGAGGGCTCCGAATCCGGCATAAGCCTGAACCCGGAACACTCCCCCCCCCTTTTGTGTCCTGCTGGAGACGAGGGGCTCCAGGTGAGGAGCCGGGGTGGTGGTGGGATGCTAGAGACTGAAGAGAGAGTGAAGGTAAGACGTCTTGACTATTTATAGAGACACTCTCTCTCTCTCTTTGAAGTGATAGGTTGATTGTTGTGATTGCTGACAGCCGACCAGCCGAGTTAATTATCTGCTCCTGCTCCTCCCGAACTTAGTTTAGTAAAACACCATTTCACGAGTTCACCTACACAGATAATAAAGTAGTTTGAGGGTATGTGTATTTGGCATGCTGTCGGGGAGAGGGCTCCGAGCTCGTTCATTCTTCCGAGCTCGGAGCACTCCCCCCTGTCCGGGGTGAGGGCTCCGAATCCGGCATAAGCCTGAACCCGGAACACTCCCCCCCAGAGATGCAACCAGTGCAGGACAGCAGCCGCATATGCACACCCCCCAAAAACGAGGCTGGTATTGGCTGCTGGTGACCCGGCCTTGCTTGGTATGAAATCCGATATTGCGGAGTCTTGAAGAGACTCCAGGTGTTACTGAAGCAGGGAATTGAGGTTTTCTGAGAAATGCCGGCTGATCGGAGGGATGAATGAAGCATGGGGCCCTTGTAGGGTGGACGCTGATGCAATGTCGGTCTCTGAGTGAGAGATGACTGCTGATGTTGGATGTAGATTGAGGCACTGGCCCTTGGGGGGCGGTCTCTGCTGCGATACAAGCCTCTAATTGAGTGATGTCTGCTGCTACAGAACATTGATGGAGGCGCGGGCCTTTGTGGGGAGGTCACTGCTGTGGTGTTGGCCTTTAAGGGAGTGGTGTCCGATGCTGCGGGACGTCTATGGAGGCACTGGCCCTTGTGGACGCTGCTGCCATGCTGGCCTCTAAGGTCGTAATGTCTGCTGCTGCAAGAACCTGGAAGGAGGCGCGGGCCCTTGAGGGGCGGTTGCTGCTGCGTTGCTGGCCTCTAAGTGAAAGGTGTCTGCTGCTGCAGAAAATAGATGTAGGCACGGGCCTTGAGTGGCGGTCGCTGCTGCGAAGCTGTCCTCTGGTAAAAGATGTCTGCTGCTGCAGGGCATAGATGGTGCCGCGGGCCCTTTGTGAGGTCGCTGCTGCGATGTTGGCCTCTCAGGGAGTGATGTCTGGTGCTGTAGGACGTAGCTGAAGCACGGGCCCTTGTGGGCGGTCGCTGCTGCGATGCTGTCCACTAAGATAATGGTGATTGCTGCTGAAGAGCGTAGATGAGGCACGGACCCTTGTGGGGCGGTCGCTGCTGCGATGCTGGCCTCTGTATGTAGGATGTCTGCTGCTGTGGAACGTAGATGGAGGCACGGGCCCTTGACGAGCGGTCGCTGCTGCGATGCTGGCCTCTGTGTGTAGGATGTCCGCTGCTGCAGAAAATAGATGGGGGCACGGGGCCTTGAGTGGCGGTCGCTGTTGCGAAGCTGTCCTCTGAGTAAAAGATTTCTGCTGCTGCAGGACATAGATGGAGGCACGGGCCCTTGTGAGGTCGCTGCTGCGATGCTGGCCTCTAAGTGACAAAAGTCTGCTGCTGCAGAAAATAGATGGAGGCACGGGCCCTGGTGGGGCGGTCGCTGCCGCGATGCTGGCCTCTAGGTGAATGATGCCTGCTGCTGCTGAACATAGATGGAGGCGCGGGCCCTTGTGGGGCGATCGCTGCTGCGATGCGGGCCTCTGAGTGAATGATTTCTGATGCTGTAGACCATAGATGTAGGCACGGGCCCTTGAGGGGTGGTCGCTGCTGCGAAATTGGCCTCTAGGTTGATGATATCTGCTGCTGCAGGACATAGATGGAGGCACGGGCCCTGGGGCGACCGCTGCTGCGGAGCTGTCCTCTAAAGGAGTGATGCCTGCTGTAGGACGTAGATGGAGGCACTGACCCTTGTGGGCGGTCGCTGCTGCGATGCTGTCCTCTAAGTTAATGGTGATTGCTGCTGAAGGACGTAGATGGAGGCACGGGCCCTTGAGGGGCGGTCGCTGCTGCGATGCTGACCTCTGAGTGTAGGATGCCTGCTGCTGCAGAACGTAGATGGAGGCACGGGCCCTTGAGGGGCGGTCGCTGCTGCGATGCTGGCCTATGTGCTGTCTGCTGCTGCAGAAAAAGATGGAGGCACGGGCCCTTGCGGGGCGGTCACTTGCTGCGATGCTGGCCTCTAAGGGTGGGGATGTCTGCTGCTGCAGGACATAGATGAAGGCACGGGCCCTTATGGGGCGGTCGCTTGCTGCGATGCTGGCCTCTAAGGGTGGGGATGTCTGCTGCTGCAGGACATAGATGAAGGCACGGGCCCTTATGGGGCGGTCGCTTGCTGCGATGCTGGCCTCTAAGGGAGTGAAGTCTGCTGCTGTAGGACATAGATGAAGGCACGGGCCCTTATGGGGCGGTCGCTTGCTGCGATGCTGGCCTCTAAGGGAGTGAAGTCTGCTGCTGTAGGACATAGATGAAGGCACGGGCCCTTATGGGGCGTCGCTTGCTGCGATGCTGGCCTCTAAGGGTGAAGTCTGCTGCTGTAGGACATAGATGAAGGCACGGGCCCTTATGGGGCGGTCGCTTGCTGCGATGCTGGCCTCTAAGTGGGGATGTCTGCTGCTGCAGGACAACGATGAAGGCACGGGCCCTTATGGGGCGGTCGCTTGCTGCGATGCTGGCCTCTAAGGGAGTGAAGTCTGCTGCTGCAGAACGTGGATGGAGATACAGGCCGGTGTGGGGGGTTGCTGCCGCTATGCTGTGGTAGGTTGATGCTAGATGATCTGGGAGATTAGTGTCCGATGGGCTTCTTTGATGAGCGAGTGGTCCGTCCGAATGTAGCTTTTGAAAGCCTCTGATGTCCAGCGACCAAGAGCTTGGATTTGCAGCTGGGAGAGACCTTTCTGGGCGGCTGTGGTAGCTGCGCCGATGCGAAAGGAATGGCTCGAGAAATGTTCTTCGGGGATGCCGGATTTGCGCAATACTGATTTAAGATGATTTTGGAACCAGAAACGTGAGGCTGGACGACCGGAGTCATCTATGAAGAGAGGGTCCGATGGGAATTTTGCCTGTGATCTCTTTGCTTGATGTGGAAGGAGATTGTTTCTGCATCGAGCACTGCCAAGTCGGAGATGGTGGGGTGGACTGAAGGGTTGAAGCTGGATGTTGTGGTCATTTCGGAGCATCTGAGAAATCCGAAAAAGGCCAGAGTGAACATGGCGTCGAGTGTGCGGGCGGTGTGCGTGGAGTGGTAACCTCTGCGGAGGGTAGAGATGCATTTGGTTAATAGATCCAAAATTATGGGTTGTCTTTTGTCCGGGGAGGCGGGTTGAGCTCTTTGAATTCCTCAGCCTGGAGGTTTGAGGACTGGCTATAGCTGGGCGGGTTGAGTTAAAAATAAGTTTGTGGAAGAATTGAATTCCGCTTAGGTACCCTTTAATTGAGCTGGCTTGCAGGTTTTTGTTGATATTTAAGAAGGATATGAATGAGGTGATGGTAAGCAGAGAGAACTCGGGAAAAGGCATGTTGTATTTTTTTTTTTTTCTTTGGGCAAGGAAGCCTGAAAGTTCAGCAAGTCCAGATTGATGCCCAAGAATTCGATTGATGTGCTCGGACCCGAGGTTTTATCTTGGGCGAGTGGAATGCCGAGCTTGGCGAAGACATTTTGGACTATCGTGAGATGCGCGGCTGGGATTGAGTCTGGGCGCGAGATAACTAAAAAATCGTCTAGGAGGTGAATGAGGTACGGAATGGAGTAGTTGTTAGAGAGAATCCAACAGATTGCCTCTGACAGCATGTCGAAAATCTTTGGGCTGCTTCTGCAACCGAAAGTGAGGCGAACGGAAAAGTAGTATTGATTGCGCCATCAAATGCCGAACAAATGCCAAAAATCTGGGTTAATGGGCATCACTTTAAAGGCGGAGGTGATGTCGACTTTAGCGAGCCAGGCGCCGCGTCCAGCGGCTTTGATGAGTTTAATGGCTTGGTCGATGTCGTGGTATAGAAGGGAAAACTCTTCGAGAGGAATGAGGCTGTTAATGCTTGGGAACGGGGAATTGTGGGGGGACGACAGGTCAAATATGAGTCGTTTTTTGCCTGAGAATTTTCTTGTCGCTACGCCGATGGGGCTGATGCGGAATGTTTTAAAGGGGGATGCGGCGAAGGGGCCGATCATGAAGTTTGAGTCGATTTCGTTTTTTATTAGAAGATCGACCGTTTCGGGTTCGGCAAGCGCGGACTGCAGGTTGGGGCAGACTAGGCTTACGGACGGTAGACTCTCGATACCGGGGTTGAAGCCGTTTGAGAGACCGGACAGAACGTAATCAGTAAAGCTTGTGTCGGGGTGAAGAGACAGTTCAATGGACAAACTTAAAACATTCACTGGAGTCGATAAATACTGTTTACGGTTTTTATTTGAAGCTTTGGAGACTTGGCACACGATGTAGGCGTGCGCACCACCGCAGAAGCTGCAAACGTGCAGGAAGCGGCACCGCTGGCGTGAGCAGGCGCTGATGTTAAATTTCCTGCATGGTTCGCCTCCGGATGCCTGTCGGCGATCGGAATCGGGCAGAGGTGGGTTGGCAGGATGTGATGGGAAGCGTGGGACGTAGCCTGTGGATTTGATGCGAGGTGAGTCCGGGCATGGGGGGGAGGATGAGTGAACCAACGGGCAAGAAGTGGTGTTGTGGGCGACGGATCTGCAGACCGCACATGAAAAATCTTTGCAACCGAGAAAAACTCGGTTGTGAAGCTCAGTGTCCAGTGCCCCCCAGTAAGGACACTGGTTCCACTGAACTACGCGGATGGCACATTTGGCAGAAAATAAACGATGATAAGTATAAAAATGGGTTCGCCCGTAAGAAAGCGCGAGCTCCGCGACTATGGCGAGGTAGTCGGTGAGCTCGCGCCTCCTATGAGGGAATGCCGTGCTGATTATCTCGAGATAGCGAGAAAAGGCTACGGTGAATTCTGGGAATGTTAAGGTGCGTGAACTGCTGTGTGTGTGTTTTTTTCAGAGTGAGTGAGAGGTCGCCGTAGGTGATTTGGCGATCTGTTGACGGAGGTGAGAGTGGAGATAAGAGAGAGTAGAGGTCTACGTCCGCACCTGCCAAATCTGAGCTTTGATGTTTGCCGTCACGGGCGGCGGCTCCAGGGCCGGGGCATGAGCGGGACCGGCATCGATGCTGCTGATGCCAGAGTGAAGGAGGGACGAGCCTGAGGGAGAGCCATTAGAGCGGGGATGGTATCCGCTGGGCCTATTTGCAGGGCCGGTCTTTGGCTGTTTTCGTTGCCTGCGCCGGAGACCTGAGGGAAGGCGGAGAAGTCGTAAGCCTGAGCCTGTAACGTCAGTGGAGGCAGCCTCGCACTGGAGATCGAAGGCGGGGCCGCAGGCCATTGGCTTGGAAAAGGATTGGAGGAGAGAGCGAGGATGTGTGGGTGAGCTGGGGCCGCTTGCGGAGCCATGCTCGCGCTGCCGGGGCGGCTCGTTGTGTGGCGGGCTTGAATGGTGCCTGGGGATGCTGCCTGCTGGAGCTCTGCTGAGCGGGGAAGAGACTGCGGGTGGTCGGTTCTAGCGTCCGGGGCGCGGCCCAAGCTTGCAGAGGGAACGCTCCGCCGGTTTTCGGACCGGAGGCCCCTCCTCGTTGGAGTCTGATCCGGCCGTAGATACGGGGAATCACGGACTTGCCTCGGCTTTCCTGTTGCCCTCTTCTGAGTGACAGTTAGCGCATTCCGGGAATCCGGCTGGAGGGAGGAGTACATACCGTACAGTTCGGCTTTGTTCAATCGCCGCTGTAAGAAATGTGCTACTCTGTCTGTGTTGTGCGATCGTCTGGATAGATGAGAAGAAGTCCCGCGGAGCTCCGGAGCAGTCAAAACAAGAAGCCAAGTGAATTAACAGATGGTTTATTGCTGAATGCTCAAATAATAGAGGGGCAATCCCTCTATTTATACAATAGGTTAGAAATGGTGTACGTGGCATATATTGCAGACAAAACAAGTGTAACATAACAATTCCATTTAGGGATGAACATAACAACCTCATATGGGGACAGACCGTCCAAATTTGGTTGTGGCATCATTCTTAAATCGGCCAGTACGATGGGAAGAACACCAAGCCAATTTCTAGCTCCTGAAGCCTGCATTGCTTTTCGTAACTTCCCTTTGATTGTACGATTGGCACGTTCCACAAAGGCTGAGGACTGAGGATGATAGGGGATGTGCATACGCCACGTCAGATTTAATTCCTTTGCCAGATCTTGTGTGACCTTAGCCGTGAACGGCGTTCCTTTATCCGAATCTATGCTTAAAGGAATACCATAGCGGGGTATTATGTCCTGTGTTAAATGTTTTATGACGGTTTTTGCATTTTCTTTAGCACACGGGAACGCCTCTACCCATTTAGAGAATTTGTCCACCATTACCAGCAAGTACTTATAGGGCCCCTGGCCCGGCATGTGCGTAAAGTCAATTTGCCATTCTTGGAAAGGCAACTCAGGTCTCGGGAGGTGCTGATGCTGCGCTGGCGCTTTTGACTGATTATTTTTCGCACAGACCAGACATCTCCCGAGAATGTCGTCCACGATTTTAGGCAAGTTATTCGCGCAGAATATTGGGCGCATGATATCGAGTACCCCTCTTCGACCGCGATGTGTAACACCGTGAAACTCGCGGACGAGGAACGGTAAGGCCGATTCAGGAATGCAAATGCACTGGTCGCGATCAGACCAGAGACCGGAGTTATCTTGTACAGCAGCGAATGAGGACCAAAAAGACAAATCACTGGGGGTGGCGAAAGACTGGACAACAGTCAGGTCGAGATCAGGCAGAAGACCCGAGGCTAGCGGGCCATGTGATATAGTTTTATTAACATATCAACAAATGTCAATGGCTGGTCCAAGGCCGGCAGCATGGAGATAACGTCTTTTAAAGCTGCCACTGACGGAGGCTGTATTTCAACATGCCTCTGCCTCTTGGTTATCCACATAAACGCTTCATTTGATGGGCCCTCAGGTCCATAAGGCATAACCCCAGGGGGTTCCGGGACCGGTGTTATAGGGGGTTCGGGCGCAGTTTTTTTCCGAGCTCCTAGCATGGAGTACGGGGGCGCGGGCGGCATATAAGAAGCAAGCGCGGGGTACAACGGTGGAGGGGGTGGCTGAGCATGCACCTCTGGAGGTGAAGGAGGTGGTAATTTGGATAACTGTCGCGCAATTGTTTTTTTGTAATTTTGCCGTTGCCTCTGCCTCTATTTTAACTGCCTCTTGCCTTTAGGTGGTTTAGGTATCATTTTAAGGAGTTTTCCCGGTGTGCTAATACCCTGTCCGTTATCCCAAACTTTCTTCATTTCTACCCATGCTCTATAACCATCTTTCATGTACTGATAATCCCAACCGGGATCCCCAGCCCCTTTATAAATCATTCGAAAAGCGCTGGCCAAATGGTAGGGGTCAAAACTCCCCGTTCGTGGAAACGTAGGACATCGCTCTATTCCCTCAGTCCAACCAGCTAAATTATCTACCCATGGATTGGCGTAGAAAGCCTGATTACAGCGAACCATCCAATCTAATGGCGACTCCCCCATTTGGGGTTTTGGATATGATCCCCCCATTTGTGCGGAACCTTCTCAAGAATCCAGCGATTTAAAATGAATTGTTTCTCAACTAATGTGTATAAATGTGTAAAGCGCGCTCTCCTCCTCACTCTACCGTGGGAGGATGTCTCTTGCGGGGGGACTCAAACCCCTCGCTCAACGGTTGCAGGAGGACTCGAACCCCCTGCTCAAAACACACGACAGATTTCACCAATCAGGTAGTCAAACCAACTCATGTCTTACCCGATCGGAGAAACCACGTCGCGGTCATCAAAAACTCAAAACACACAACAGATTTCACCAACCAGGTAGTCAAACAAACTCATGTCTTACCTGATCGGAGAAATCACGTCGGGTCACCAAGAACTGTAAGAAATGTGCTACTCTGTCTGTGTTGTGCGATCGTCTGGATAGATGAGAAGAAGTTCCGCGGAGCTCCGGAGCAGTCAAAACAAGAAGCCAAGTGAATTAAATGGTTTATTGCTGAATGCTCAAATAAAAGAGGGCAATCCCTCTATTTATACAATAGGTTAGAAACGGTGTACGTGGCATATATTGCAGACAAAACAAGTGTAACATAACAATTCCATTTAGGCATGAACAGGAAGAACTGTTTCCGCCACCAAAACAGCTACGGGGGGCAAAAACTCTCATGCAAGGACAAGCAATAGTTCTCATGCAAGGACAAGCGATAGTTAGTCATAACATTTATATAATACACATCCAGTGAATTTCCACCAGTATATTTCCACAATATATTTCCACAGCCGCGAAAAGTGGACGTCTGCTTTGATTAGCGCTTGCCGTAATCCTATAACCGTCCACATCTCGATAGGCGGGAGGTCGGGGAGGATGGACGCATAGGAGGAAGCTGGGGACGTCGATGCCTGCCTGGAAGGCGGTGGTGACTGTGTGCCACTGTGTCTCGGGGTAGTAGAAGAGGCGCGGGAAAGCCGACGGCCTCTTGGAGCAGCCACGGGTTTATCTGACGTTTCCCGGCGTGCGCTGCTGGGCTGGCCGTCGCTTGTGGACGCCGAAGGACCCGGATCGTCGATGGAGTTGTCCATTTGGGTTGTTTCGTTCTCTGACATTGCTGCAATTTTGGATATACCAATGCTAGAGACTGAAGAGAGAGTGAAGGTAAGACGTCTTGACTATTTATAGAGACACTCTCTCTCTCTCTTTGAAGTGATAGGTTGATTGTTGTGATTGCTGACAGCCGACCAGCCGAGTTAATTATCTGCTCCTGCTCCTCCCGAACTTAGTTTAGTAAAACACCATTTTGAGAGATGACAACTTGAGGGTGAGTAAATGATGACAGAACTGTAATTTTTGGGGGTTAACTGTCCCTTTAAACCTGATCGGCTGATAACAGGTGATACAAAATGAACAAAGAAGTTGATCCAGGAACATGTCCCTCCTTTCTAAATCATATTCTTGACTCTGTTTTAAGTGGTCTTCAAGGACAGGTAAAGGCACTGGAGATTGAGGTGACTTTGAGCTGACTTTTCCCAAGCTTTATATAAAAACAGTCTTTCCTCGGTCAATGCCAGTTTGATATTGAAAACATAAAATAAATTAAATTGTGTGCATATGACATTTATTGCAAAAAGTTCATGAGGCTGTTGACTTGGTGGAATGGATTTTTGACTCATTAAACTGACACTGTTCAAATTGATCAATAAGTCAAAATCTATTCAGGAGGAAAGAAAGAAGAAAAGCTCCATCCATTTGGATTATAGCAAGGATGGATGAACAGGTGAGAGAGAGAAAAGGGAGGAGGTATTTGTTTTATTCATTATTCTGACACATTTTTCATTCATGCAAATAAATTAGGCGCAAGTAAAAAGCATTCGAAATGTTTCAGTGTGATTAGTCAGATTTTAAAGTCTGACCTTGGGACACATTGCTTTCTGTCTGAGTGCTAAATCCAATAAGTAATTTAGCTGGAGACCAGAAGTCCACAGAACACTTAAAAAATCCACAATAAAACGTGAATAAATAAACAAACTTTAATGTAAGTGCAAAGTATTTTGGGAGCTGTATTTCAAAAAAAGCAAAGATTTACACCTTCGCTTTTGAAATTGTTAATTAAAAACATATTACTTCTCGTTTTCACAGGTTTTGTTAGACTTGCGCACAGGAAAAAAAAACACCAATGTAGGCTCTTAACGGATAATGCCTTTATACGACAGGTGAATTAAACCAGAAATTAAGGCCTGTCTTCGTTCTTTTTTTTATCATCTTCATAATGATTATCATTATCAGGAGGCCTCTCTCTGTCTCGCTCTCTCTGTGAGCTTCATTTTCTCCCTGAGCTGTAATGCTTGATGGAGTGACCTTTGTGTAACTTTTCACTAAGAGCTCTAACAATAGCGTGAAAGATCGCTGATGGTGGTACTGATGTGTACGGCTGAAGTGTGAACCAGGATAAAATTACCTTCCTGTGAAATTGCCTCTCTCCTCCAACTAAATTTCCATCTGTAAGTACAAATGGGCTTCATTTTTCCCAGCTCCCATTACGGCACATGAAGCCACCTGCTTATTTCCGTGTGCGAGTAGGGGGTATGGGCCATGACCTCTGTAAGAAACACGGGGACGAACTTCCATATAGACTGTAGATGATGATGATGAGGAGGGTATCACAGGGTATTTATAAAAAGGCACATGGAAGAAAAAAGGAAATGTGGAATACTGCGAAATCTGAAATACTTTGCACAGTATAATCTGTACAAAAAAAAGAATATCTCAAGAAATGTCGCATGGAAAGGCAAGGTGCCCTAATGACGGACATGACAGGTGTGGTGCATGATGGATGTAAAGTGTTGGCGGAGACAGACAGTGTGATGATATTCAGAGTGCAAACATTTAGTGAAGAGGAACAATGTCATTCAATCTCTCTAAAGATAATTAAGCACCGTATGCTTTGGGTGGTTATACCCATGGGCAGATATCGCAGCATAATGGCTTTTAATTAATCTCTTCAAATTGAATCAGGATTTTACCTTTGTGGCAGTTACCTTCCCTTGTTCATATGGGATGTTACACAGTAAAGAGGTGAACACGGTGTCTCTTAATAAACAGACACAAAATACATACACGTACAGATAGTCGGTGACAGGACATTTGTGAGGCCTCTCGTCCGCTCATGACAGACTTTAGGACAGATAAATATATTCAGTTTGCTGTCTAAGAGTGATGAAGACTGTCCTCTCAGAGTTTAACGCTTACATTGTGACGCTGGTTTAAGGGAAGATATCAAAACGTTGCAGGAACGTGAGCGATCTTTAGACTGCTTTAGAGTGTACAGCATACTAAATCTGATATGTTATCTGTCGCTCAACAGTTTTTCCATTTTAGGTTCTACGTATAAAAATAATCCAGAATGTCACTTTAGCAGTCGAATGTCGTATCTATCCAGCCAGTTTATAATAGTCTCTCCATTAATATACATGAGGTTTATGGTACAAAATGGACAGAGCAATAAACATTTAAAGGGATCGTCCACCCAAAAATGAACATTCTGTCATGAATTGCTCATCCTAAAGTTAGTCCAAACCTGTATACATGTCTTTGTTCTGTTGAACACAAAGAAAGTTGGATGAATGTTAGCAACTTAGATTTCCGGAGCACCATTGACTACAATATTAGAATATTTTGTTTGTTCTGTTAAACACAAAAGAAGATATTTTGAAGAATTTAGGAAAACAACCAGTTCTGTGGCACCGTTAACTACCAATTTTTGACTAACCCAGAAATCTCAATTGCTAACGTTCTTCTGAATATCTTTCTTTGTATTCAAAAGAACAAATAAATGTATACAGGTGAAAGAATTTTCATTTTTGGGTGGAGTATCCCTTTAAGGTATCATTGGACCAAATTATTTGAGAAAAAGCAAACTATACCATATCAGGAAATAGGTTTTATACTACTGTACAACAAAATGCATACAAAGTTAAAAATTATTCAGGAAATTAAGCAAACATTTTGAACAATTTTTGTTATTAATATTTGTTGATCCTCTTGTGAAGTAATATTTTGTATCTCCTGAGATATCTCTATAAACTTTGTATGTGTGTTGTGTGTCTGTGGGTTTTTACAAATATTTAACCGACAAAAGTAATAAAATGACCTTGTCAACTTTGACAACACAGTGTTAAATTGTTGAAAAAAATGCAGCTTTTTTTATTTCCTGTAAAGTGGCAGTTTTAAAGGTATGATTTTTCAGTCTAAGAGCGGTGTTATTTAAAGAAATCTATTTTTTTTTTATTTGACAGTACATGAATCCAATTACTTTCCGACCAGCATTTATCTGATGGATCAGCCTTCCCCTATCCATTTGCACATACAATACAATGACTTTTTACAATTTAAATGACTCCAGTCAGTAAATATAAATGTTTCATTCAAGTGTTTCTACTTTCAAGTACAAAGTGCTTTAAAAATACAGTGAGGAAAAATACACAGTTACTGTTGTGGGTAATTATACAGTACCATGGTAACATGTTGCATGCGACTTTCATTTTTATTTTAGATGGCTTTCAGCAAAATGGACTTGGAAAATGGAAAAGCAACAATCTCTCTTAATGTTTCCTGCTAAAGAACATGTGGAGTTTGGTGGATCCATTCATTGAGGTTAAAGAGCCACAGTTACAGATCGACATTAAACATAAGTGGCTGCAAGTTTCCGACAGAGAGACAAATGCATGCGTTAGTTTCAGGCAAAATCTATCAATTTTATATTTTATCATCATCACGCATTTCAAAGAAGCACCTTATATGCAACATGTAGTGAGTATCTCTACAAATTAAATTAAATTAAACTTTTATTAACAATTCAAAGTATTAAACACTTCATTTTAGGTCACAGTCAGAGCAATGTCTACCTGTACGGAAATGTGGTTTCGCTCTTGAAAGGTTGATTAAAAAATAGATGTGATAGCAGGTCCAAAAATACCATGAGGTAAATAGCTCTCCTGTCTGGCACTAGAACAATAACACACGCCCGCGGTGCTTGCTCGCATACAGCGGTGCATAATAACTGAACCCGCAACACCCGGCATCTGCTTTAGTGATGGGTTCAAGACTTGCAGCCTGGTGGAGCGCCAAATCCTTGCTTGCCCCGTCTCGCTCGCAGCCTTGATTTTAATCAGAATATCTAATAGGTGAGAGGCAGGAGGTGCGCATTGTAAATTAATAGAATTTACTAGATGAGCTTGAGTCAGTGCCATATCGCTTCTGGTGTGACCCCGTTTGTGCTGTGCCGCTTTGCCTGTCAATTACATTCTCGCCAGGCAAGAAGCGGCAGCGGCGGCGTCAGGTGACAGAACATGCCCACCTCTTTCCTATAGGGTGGGTGATGTGCTGCCACATCAAACACTCAATAATGAAGGAAAAGGGTGGGGGGGGGATTAATGAGAGTAAAAACGTCAAATGTTTTTGAGGCCTAAGGCTGTAAGTAACAAATGAGGGCATTCATTTACTCAAGCTCTTGTCATTTCAAACAAAACATTTATCAGACACAAAACCAATGCAAATCAATGGGTACCGCTGTTCGGATACCAACATGCTTCAAAATATCTTCTTTTGAGTTCTTTAGAAGAAAGTCGTACGGGTTTGAGTAAATGATGTAACTGTAGTAAATGTAGTTTTGGGTGAACTATTCCTTTAAGTATTGATAGCTTCTTCCACTGAAAAGCCAGTACAGAAGGAACTTTTTCCATAAATAGTGTTATTCTTGCTTGGATGACGGAGGCTAACTTTCCTAAGGGCAATCATTGTGTCTGCTAGGCCACTGTAATTTAAGGAAGTATGGAACTAAGTACAGTAATCTCTCACTTGCATTGCCACAGTGTTTCAACCCTCTGACGGTTGGTAGCTGTGAAAGTAAATCCAAACCCTATCTTTACATCTGTGCCCCGGCCCCTGGGGTCAGCGCCGGGGAAAATTACTTTTGCTCGGGCTGAAAGGCCACGCACTCCAGATACAAGAAAGCTTTTAGTGGAGTTTTGTGTTTGCTGTTAAAATCCTCATCGTGACAGGTTCTTCAGCTCTCTCATGACGGCTGGTTGTTTGCGTGCTGTTTGGCCCTGCCACCCGCGGTCAGGCGAGACTTCAGCTCTGTTGTTTCCGTGTTCTCTGCATTTTGACTGATTTGTCTTTGTTCAGCATTTTACATGACTGTTATGGCTGCGGGTGACGCGACACTCGCAGCATGACCCTGACCTGACAGCTTCTCTAGAAGCTTTTCAAACTCGTGTCTGCGCTTGACACTTCTGCTGTTTAGCCGACCCCGACTACCTGCATCTGCTATTCAGTTACCCACCTCGCTTACCCAAGGACACAATATTGACAGAATGATGCAATGGTGATTTTAAAGAGCATAAAGAAATATATTTCCTTGCCTAATAGTGTGTTCAGACCAATCGTGCTATTCGCGCGTAGTTGGACGCTTGAACATTTTGAGTTTACTGCTATATTCGCGCGTGAAATTCACGTCATTCGCGCGTGAAATTCACGCAAATTCACGTAATGGGCGGGGCTCCAGCCAGGCGGCTCCAGTCTCGTTACAAAATGACTTATGACATGGATTTTGTTAAGAGGGTAGCTGCACTTTATGTGTTATGGATTTTTTTTTTTTTCTATAAAAGTAAGAACAAGAATCATTCAGCTCCGGGTGTCCACAAACAGCGACAATTATTTTGTCCTCCTGTTTCGGATTTCAGCCTCCGCTCGCTACGTTGTCTAATCACCTCACTACTAGAGCAAGCTCCTGATTGGTTAACGCGGCACGAATTTTCGCCAAAGTTCATATTTTTCGACTAAATTCGCGCAAATCGCTCCGCAAGTAGGTCTATCGCGTCTTTGCATTGACTTAACATGTAAATCATTGCGCTTCATTCGCGTTTGGTCTGAACACACTATTAAGAGACTAGCCTGGTTAGCAGCATATCGCTGCGGTACTTCTAAAACCTTGTATCGCTTTTTTTTTTGTGGTTTTTATTTTTTGTATTAATCATTATTATTAGTTACCTGTTATGTTTGTCACTGGGTTTTGCAAATATCTAACCAATTAGTATCAAATAGCTGTCAAATTTAACAACATAGTACAGTATTTAATAATTAAAAAAATATTTTTTCCAATTCCTGAAAAACTGTCATTGAATATTTTTGGCATATTGGGAGTTATTAAATCCCAGTAGAACGTACTTCCACGCCTTTTTTTATGGACAGAACATGAAAAAATAAGAAAATGGATTTTTCTTATTGAATATTCTGTTTTACTCTGAATGTTGTGGTGATTTAACCATCTAGACATCCTTGGTCAACCAGGGTTATCAAAAAAACTTAAATACTTTTTCTATTTTCATCAATATTAAACTGACATTATTAATTCGACTGGACCAACATGCTGATCTAAACTGTTTTCTTTTCTGCAGGCTTGGAAAATTTACACCAAAATCATGACAATCACTACAACAGTCATTGTGCTGTTGAACAGCATGTCCATTTTTTATCATCTTCGAGACTGAGACTGTGCTCAGTGTCTCACTAAAATAGACTGACAGTGACATACATTATAAGGAAGGTTTGCTGAATGACAGGGGCTGAAGTGTAGAGCTGGTGAGAGGAGAATGAGAGGTGAGATTTAGACTGACATGTCAGTGGGTAATACAGCACCTGTTATCTGCGTGATGCTGGACTCAGATCAGTGGAGCTATGGATAGAGACCATGTGTCGCCATAAGGGTGAACCATGTGCCAAACAAACTGTAATCTGGTGAAGCACAAAGCTGTGCAAAATTACTGCTAATTTTGCAAAAACAGATTAGCAATTTAAAAACCATTAAACAATGGTTGGTTAGATGTTGTAACTGTCTTTTTGATGTTTCTCAAACAAGTGCACATGACAAATGTCAAATAAGGAGTCAAGGTTTGGCTTGTTAGTATGTGCTGGTTAGCCCATGCCGAGAGATGGCGTACACCATCCGGATGCTAAAAGCGTCCATTTTTTTGAGAGCTCTTAAAAGCATACGATGGACTATTTTTTGCTATTTGCTAGCTTTGACGTCACAGCTCAGGAAATTCACTAGAAAGACTTGCCATCAGCCAATGAGCACTGCTGTATGTAATGAGTCGTTTACTGCCCAACTGCCCAAAAACTGGCAGGATGATTAGTTTCAAATTGTGTATTCACAGGGTTTTTAGATGAGTCTGATATAGTAAAGGTCAAATTCATTAAGTAAAATAACTTTTATTAAATGTTATTCTAATACCTAGTATATTTATTTCCCTAGTATTTGAGCTTGGGTCTCTGTGGTTTTACAGCATTACATAATTTCCCATGTTGTTAATACTATATTGTGTTAAGGTCCAATGTGTAATTTCTTGAAGGATCTTTTGACAGAAATCCAATACAATATACCTAACTGTGTCTTCAGAGGTGTATAAAGACCTTACATAATGAAGGAATTCACCATGTTGTTTCTATAGTAGCCCTCAACGGACAAACTGCCCTACAGAGTGCATTACGTAAATACATTATCTCCTTCAGCAAAGAAGCGAAAACGTGATGACATCTTAGTTCTTTTTTAGCCACCATAAAGCTTTGAAAGAGAGGAGGAAGGGGTGAAGTGGGCCATTGGTTGCAATTAACAACCTCACCCCTAGATGCCGCTAACATTCATACGCTGGACCTTTAATGTTGTGCATTTTGTAATACTGCTTTTAAATTAGCGAAAAGTTTTGTTTCACTGTCCAACACAATATGTATTACAGTTTCATGAATGTACATCATATTTAGAAAAAAATGCAATATTACAATGAATTTTAATACCACATGTTGTGTTATTTGGCTATTTATTTTAATTATTTTTTTCTTTTTACTATAGTAAGCACTGCCTTATTGTGTGTAAAGCTGCTTTGCAACAATGCAAAATTGTGATATAGTAATAAGCTAAAAAAAATGTTAGACACTGTCCTGGAGTAGTTCAAAATGATATGCACATAATGCAAACACACAGCATAGTTTGACAGAGGGCTGCTCTACCTGTGGCATCAGGTTCTGATGAGCCGTATCCGTGTTATACTCCAGCAGACACATGCTTCTCGCTTGTCCTGACAGCTTGAAATTTGGGCATGTGGTGGGCTCCTGGAGTTTTTTGGGGCTCCGGTAAACACTAGCTAAGATTAGAAGCTGCCAACACATAAATCCCATGCTGAGGGACCGAGAGGAAACATTGAATATTTTGGAATTTGATGTCATGATGCAACATCTGAAACATCCTCGTTCCCTTGTATTATTGATGGAGATGCGATGATAATCAGTGCCCTACAAAGAGAAGCAGCCGGATGTGCACATATTCTCTGAATGTTATTTCATTAAAGTCTGTGGCATTGCAAATGTGTTTAAAGTGGTTTGTGGTGAAATTTATGGAACGGTCAATAAAAGGTTTAGGCATTATAACCTTTTTAAAGCAGCCAAAATCCATTTTTTATAATTAATCAGTTTTTCTATTACAGCTTTATAGTGCTCATCTTAAAACCGGTTCTTCATGGCAGTTCTAAGGTAGTGTTTAAATTAGTGGCTTTAGAAACGCTATGACATTGCCAACTGTAATAAAGGCAATCAGAAATAAAAGAGTTGGGCCAGTTCCCAATACTCACAATGAACATTGATCACAAACACACTGAACTCACTTGCCTTAGTTAGCTCAACAATTTTTGCTATTCATTTCCCAGGAAAATTTATAGCAATTCTCAATCTGTCCTCCTGGCAAGGAACATTTGGAGTTGTATTTGCCCACACTTAGCTTTGTAGCACATTTAGCTTTGTAGACTATGCCATAAGAAATCAATAGCACTTTCATGAATTTACTGCTTAATTAAGCAGCCGATTGATGGTGTTTCAAATCAATATACTAAATGGTAACTCTTTAGCCAATTAACAATCGTCATCAATAGTAAAGGAGCGAAACACATGAAAAAATAATGTGTATGACACAAACATTAAAATATTTTGAGTCACCTGGGCTATGATATGAGCAGTTAAGGTTTACTGAATTTTTGGGTCCGAAGATCTGAGATCACGTTTAGCTGTGATATGATGAAAATAGTTTTAGGTTTAGGAGTGTTAGGTTAAAAATAATATGAAATACAAAAGCAGATGTATTAATAAATCATAAATATCCACACCATTTGTGTTTATTTTCAATTAATGTTACAAAGTAGTGATATTGGTCAAATTGCTTTATACACATGGGTCTGACTGCACACAGGATGCTCTCTGGAACATAAAATAATGCTGGAATAATATTAATCATCAGGTTCTTTTTATCACAGCTTTTGCCATGGCAGCTGAGTGCAGTGGGCCATTACAAAATTGTGATGCTGTGCAATGTTCATTTAATATATAAAAATATATGAAGAGTTTGGTTCCAACTCCGTTTTTATTGTGCATCCAATTAATTTAAATCAAACTGCAGTTGGTTTGTTTTGATTTGAGCCATAATAACTAAAAAAGACAGCGAACTAACACAATAAATACATGAATAATATTTAAAAAATAATAATAAATACAACAAATAATAAAAACATGATATTAGATTTTTTTTAAAACAGAGTTATCTCATTTTGGAACCAAACTTTTCATTTATTCTATTTATATTTTTATTGGATGTTTAAAGCTTGTAAAAACAGTATTTTTTGCTGGTGGCCTCAGACTTTTTGACCCCACGTTGTTAAATCCCTGAACAAGAGCTGCCGAATGAAGATATTGTTCTTTAAATATATATTTCCGAGCGAGGCGGAAACATTTTGTGAAAGATACTCATTTTATTCAAATTGAAAGCAGAAAGCTTAGATGCCTCAAGACAAACTTGGCAGGAGGCCGTCATGTGTGATATGGTGATGTTGTGTTTCACATAATGATGGCAGTGAGGTTAGAGCAACACTCGGCATCTCGCTGACATTTTCTTTCTCTGTCACAGCACTATTATTCTGCTATCTAAGAATAAGAATAGTGATCCCCCATAGTGTTCATGCCCCTCGAACCAAATTACATCTTCAACGTTCTTCAGTCACTATATAGCTTCCATATAGCTTCCTTTATGCAGATGTGAGTTGGAAACTAAGTGGAGAAGGTGGGGTCACATGTTAAACGAATGACAGATGCTTTTATTTTTCTATTGCAAGATCAAAGACAACCAAAGATAGAAGATTAAAAAAGAAAACCAATATTAAAAGAAATGAAATCCATATGAACACTATTTATTAAGGAAACCATAGGTAGATCTTATGAAGTATTGAAAAAAACATTCATTATGAATCCGTCACTCTCAACATATCCTGAGTGAAGTGAAAGTGCATCACAAATGAAAGTAATACTTATATGATTCGTTTCAATAGCACTTTTTAATTTACTTCCACAATGGTTGTAACTATATTGTTCTGCAAGTTATACCCAGATGCTCCATTCATGCCTTATTGATTCTTTGAAGCAAATACATTTTTATGATATTAATTAACTGTGAAGATGAGACAGGAACATGTTGCCTTTTATGGATTCACATTCAAAGGGAGAAGCGAAACTAATCGAACACATAATCTCAATGGCTGTGAGGAAAATCTGGTATTATAATTCTCCTTTAGGAATAGCCCATGATCTATTCTGTCTAAACCAATAAATTCAATTTATTCAACCAATCCTGAAAACATGATATGAAAAATGTTAATCATTGCATCCATAGCAAACTTCAACAGAACAAAAAACTAATGAAAACAAATTTTTCCTACCATGGGAGTCAACGGGGGGCAAGATCTGTTTGGTTATAAGCATTCTACCAAATATCTTTCTCTGTGTTCATCAGATCAAATACATTTATATAGATTTGGATCAACTCGAAGGTGAGTAAATGATGACAGAATTTTCATTTTTGGGTGAAGTATCCCAAGTAAGCTGGGCCAATTGATATTAAAGTAGATGTGGAGACAGGAACATGGGATCTGTGCAGTAGAAACAATAGCTCTTATTGAAACAGTCTCAGTCATTGCAATCAGCAGCGACTCTCACATCCTGAGCAACCAGCTCACCGCAGCACTCTCTGATTACACATAAACGCACACAGGCAGGAGTCTAATTCACCATTATTATTCAGACTCCTTCCCCTGCTCCTTCTTGTTTTCCACTTCAGCGCTTTTGTTTAAAAACGCACGACTGAGAGCGACAAGACACTGCGATGATGAGGCCAATGTTGCACACCAGAAATCGTCCCTGTTGTTGTTATCAGAACTGACGTGACTGTTAAAAATTGTAATCATGTGGAGATGCTGTATGGTTTTCCTACATTTCTCAGTCCCATATCTGCCGTCAGATTTCCCTCTTAATTTAACCACGATGCTTGGCCCAGACATCTGTGCCACATTTTGTGCGCAGTTGCGTAACACGTTCCCCTGCTTATGCCACAAATAAACACATCCATTACTGAAATGGCAGCTACCCACGCGCAGACACACATTGCACAATATGTTTGTTTGTTCTTCCTCATTAGATTTGTATCATTCGTCTCCTGCGTGTCAATTACTCCATTCAGCACATCCTGCTGTGCCCGTAAGTATGAGACCTCAGGTTCTTGAGTCTCCTCTTGTCTTGTATCCTGACATTTGAGTTGTGGCATGGAGTCGGGTCTCTATGCAGCTTATTCTAGCCACTTGCTTGGAGTGAAAAGAGACATTTTGACGGATGTGTAAAGCAACCAATCACAGCATGGTTTGTTTGGGCGGGGATGTTTTTTTTTTAAATCACGTTATTCAATAATAATGTAATAGAGACTAATTATTTCTTTTTTGCAATGATACTTTTCCATAAGAAAGAATTTGTATCTCTTTTGATGTTTTTTTTTTTAATATTTATTTCTTATAGACCTCAGTAGGTCCAAATGGAGAGCAAATTGAAACTTTTGCTTATGTCTCTTGTGTATCAGATATTATTTCTGAAAAAATATACCCCAAAAACTCAGAAATGTCTTCACTATATGGTTCAGTAGACACTGTATCTTAAATGCTAATGATGCGATGAATTTAATATTATTAGGTTAATTTATTATTATTATAATCATTATTAATATATAGTATATCTATATATATGTATGAACCCATTTTATTTACCACAAAATTCAGATTTTTTTTACCTTCAATCAGGGTTCATTCATTTTACAACTCTTAATTTATTTGAACAATTGTCTCATTTCTTTACATTTTTTTCCTCCTTAGCAAGTTTAGGAGAAACATCTAAAACTAAGTTGAAATAAAATACATCTAAAAACTGGATCAGATCTCCTGAGCTATGAAAGCAGCTATTATGCTCAGTCAGGTGGCATTGAAGCGCAGCATTCTGCATCCGGGATGCGCATAAGTGGTTTTGTGCCGATCTGTATCAGAGCTTTTCTCATGAGAACATTGTTAGTTTTGTGTAAAAAATATCACAGTTTTTCTGCGAATAATCTTGAAACTATACAATGATGAAAATCAGTTGCATGTCCCTATTTTTCAGACACACTGTAAAACCAGCCGCTTGCAGCCAGCTTTTCCCTTTTTGTATTCAATATATATATATCATGCGGTCAGCAAATAAACTTTGGGCAGACTGTGGGTAGTGGCTGAAACTATGGAGTTTTTTTTGTGTCTTTTTTATTCAATCAAAAAATATGTGTTTGAGAGTAAAACTAATTATTTTCTAACTAAGAAAGATTTTTTTTAGTTTTGGGTGCACATCTTTGAATTTTTTCATTTTTCTTTGTGCACTTGAAAAACTTTTCATCACAAAACCACAAATGTTGATCTCTTTTCTGCTGTCTTTTTGTGCGGGTTGAAAAGTTTTGCTTGCGAGTTGAAAAGTTTTGCTTTACATTGAGTAAATGTTTAATGTCTGTATACACTGACTGAATATTATTAAATGTAAGAATGGTAATACTATCTGTGTAAGACTGTTGTCTTTATGAAACCAGGGCGGACAGGCTAATCTCACTCAAAACTAACTTTATCGCGGCTTAGACAGCAATCATAAAACAACTTAAGTTAGTTTAACAGACTCCAGAAGCTAAAGCTACTATCTAAGGCTAAGCTATCAAGCTACTAGCTATCAAAACTATACAGAGGTATCACTTACTACTACAGTAGCTACATGAATGGTTACACATGCGCTATCCACATTTATGACCTTAGAGGATTTATAACATTAAATATGGTATTAAAAAGAGCCAAAGTACCTAGCAAATGATGTGTTAGCGATGATAGCGCTACCCCGCTCTTGCGGCTCTGACTGTCTGCTCTGCGGCCTTGACGGGGGAGGGTAGTAGGCGTGGCACTTTAATTGAAAGTGACCAATAGAGAGGTCTTTCATCCTGGTGTGTAGAGACCGCCCACTGAGCTACAGCTTTATTCGCAAGCAAACATTTTCAACTCGCAAGGAAAACTTTTCGACCGCAAAAATAGACAGCAGAAAAGAGATCAACATTTGTGATTTTGTGATGAAAAGTTTTTCAAAGTGCACAAAGAAAAATGAAAAATTTCAAAGATTTGCACGCAATGCAAATATTCTTGTTATCAATTTCGGAGGTTTTTTGCGATCTTTTATTTTTTTATTTCAAAATAATTCGTTTTACTCTCAAACAGACAATTTTTGATTGAATAAAAAAGACAAAAAAAAACTACATATGAAACCAGCTCTTCTCTTATTCCCAATTGTACACATTTATCCTACTGGTTTGTTGATTTTTTATCTTCATATCATCATATTTTAGGCGTATATGATTACACAGACGTGGTAATCAGTGAACACTTGGGAAATGAGATGTTGAAATGTGCCAGGTTGATAAGCAGCTCTTCTGTCACCGTTTCAAGAGTCTTTACTTCACTCCGCTTCTGTACTTCTTTTATCCATACATGTGATAAAGAAGCCAGGGGAGGAGGAAGATGAAGAAGGCAGAGAGTAGGAGATTGCACCTCTGCGCTGGGGTGTGACTGACAGATATGCGCCTTAGAATCACTCTGGCTGAATTTCAAAAGTGAGGCATTATTCCAAAAGCAGAAGGTACAGCAGACCTTCCTGTGCCCTTGGGTACACAACACTTTCAAAATGAGGAGAGAGCGAAAGAGAGAAAATGAAAATCCACAACTTTCCACAGTGTTGGTTATTGATTCAATGGTTTATGAAAACGGAGGTTTGAATGATCTGAAAATAACAGTTTTGGCAGGCTCCTCAATATTCTGTTTGCTGTGTAAGGTCATAAATCAAACATCAGTAGAGAGTATGATGAAGAATTCCATCATACTCCATTTGCTGAATGTCAAATGCACAACATTCTGTGTTTTTCAGGCTGCCTCTCGTATTCGTTGCTTGATTCGGGACATGGGACAACATTTTAATAAGGTTTTATAACTCCACTTCTCCACGGGGCCCAATGAATAGTAATATGAGGCATTTACAACCTCTTCCATTAAAGAGACCCCCCCCAAATCAGCCTCGTATGACTCTTTCTGTTTAACACAAAATAAGATATTTTGAGACATGTCTCGGTGGTTTTGTAGCCATACAGTGGAAGTCAATGGGGTCCCATGTTGTTTGGTTTCCAACATTCGTCAAAATATCTCCTTTATTTTGCAAAAGAAACAAAGTCATATAGGTTTGAAATGACATGAGGGTGTGTACAAGTAAAAAGTGAAAGTCATTTTCGAGGTGTACTATCCCTTTAAATGAGTTCCTGGTTGTCTCAAATGATGAAAAAGCTTTTTTTCTTAAGTACAGTATATAGTTTTACTCGATAAAGGTTCACATTTACTTGATAAAGGTTTGCGTTGCTGTTTTTGTGACGCATAACAATTCTTTATATAAAATTAATTATATACAGCATTTTAAAGAAAGTCTCTTTGTTAAAAAACATTTTAAAAGCATTTGGCCTACACGAGTTTAGCCCACTCACACGCATATCTCGTGTTAGAGATTTCTTTCAATATAATTGCAGTGGTTAAGTTTTTGCATAATCCACTGTGAATTATGCATATGGAGATTTTAACTAAAATCAAGCCTTTTTACAGTGTGCATTTCATCTTCACATAAGTTGTGAAATGGAAAGTTTAATAGAATGTGTATCGTGTAATGGAACGTTTCTTTCAATAAAACTTGCTGTATTTTCTTCTGCTGAACGTCCTTTTTTATTTCCAAACATTGCATAATGGCTTTATGTGGTCTTCCTGTGGGGTACAGTACTACCACTTAACAGTACTGCAGTGACTCCCAAGGTAAGGGCGGGAAACTTAGTCATAAAAAAACACTTGAAAACTCAGGTGTATACATAAAGCAACCTTAAAGCATTGTATTTGAATACAATCAAATCTCGGTGTCAGCATGAGCAGATCTTTCACTTGTGCACTATTGGACACTATTGTTTGAGCTCATCGTTTCCCCATAGTGCTGTTTGGTGCAGTGATGCATTTTTTTTGCATCTCCATTGTTAATGGTCATGTCTCTGTTTATATAGTGGCCATACTAAAGTTTGCTGATTCAAGGAATACGCATGAATCAATCAAAAACAGTGATAACTTATCTAAAGGCAGTCGTGGCCTAATGGTTAGAGAGTCGGACTCGTGACCAGAAGGTTGCCGGTTCGCTGTTAGCTGCCCACTGCTCCGGGTGTACGTGTGTTCACTACTCACTGGATGGGTTAAATGCAGAGGTCACATTTCGGGTATGGGTCACCATAACTGACAAATAGGTCACTTTCACTAAATAAGATATTTGATCTGCAAAATTGGAGGACATTTAGGTAACACCCTTCGTGCCACAGGGTCGATCTATCAGAATCTCCTAGCTATTACGTTCACTGTCGTCTTCCGCACCGACGCATCATCGATTTGGCACGTGAATATACATGAGATTCGCTCATTTGTTTCAAGTGTAAATTATTGTTCAACGATGAGGAACCGGAACCAATTTTGACTCCCTGCTTGTTTAAGAAGCTCCTGGCTTTGTTTTGCGTGGGCGGGTGCGCGTTTGATGTGGCATCTCAGGGGAACAGCTGCAGGGTTTAATTGTGAAAGCCTAGTGCCGCTGTGGTTACCATCACGCTTGGCCTGTCAAAACTCTCATTTGTACTAGTTTACCAATAAACAAATGTATCACGCTACATCCTGGCTCTCGTAAATCAACGTTAAATCAAAACGTGGCACGTACCGTGAAGCACGCGGCTTTAGCGCTGATGTCGTTTTCTTTGTTCATTGTGGGAACGTGTTCGTTTTTCGACTTTATGATAGCAGTGTGCATCTCCAGTGAATACAGTACCACTGAATCAATAACAAATTATAGTTCTGCCAAGCCCCTAGATATTCTGTTAGGCGAGAGCAATATTAAAACAGCTTGAGGTCTTCTTTAGGATCATGGTCAAAATGAACAACAAAAGCCTTCAGAATGAGAAACAAGACAAGTAACACCACATGAAGATGCATTGGGCACCCTTGTGACCGCACGTCTTTTTGCTAATGTAGGTTAGCATTGCTATAATACCTATACTAGTTATACTTTATAGATTTATATAAATCCTAAGCAAGGGTTAATAGCAGCGCCATCATCTCCGTGACTTCTGATATGTCTGAAAAGATTTGCGTGTCCTTTGTTTTTTTATTACATCAAGAGGTCTCATAAATCTATTCAAGCAAGCAGGTGCACCCTTATAAACACTTATAGGTTCAATTTTAATGTTCTCCTGACCATTCTGACCGATTGTGTCCTTTGCATAAGCATATAAACCATAAACTGATCCAGAGAAAGTAGCTTAGCTGGAGGGAATGGGATTATGAAAACACACAGGCTTGATTTGCATGCATTTCAGAAAGCGGAAGCCATTACCTTACACGCCGCTATCTGCTGCAGCTCTTCTGATCTGCCTGGGTGACTCCTTGCGTTCCAAGGTTAATGTAGAAGCGATGTTTGGAACAGTGAATAAGGCTGATAATGCACTGGAAAACATCCAGGGGCCAAAGTCAAGTGTCATGCCCGATCTGCATTAAGAACCTCATCAGCACGATGGAACAGCACTTTCACATTCATCCCCGCCTTGCTGTCGGCACATTCGCGAACGTCTAAAATGCAGACGGCCGTCGTATTAGGGTTGTGCCCTTGCAGCTATGGTAGCGTGAAAACTTGTGAGTGACAGCGTCGGGCAGGAAGACTATTAACGTCTGTCACTCAAGTCGAGCTTTTACAATGGTTCATAAAAGCGTCCCTGTTGCTAACCATATGATGCAGTCCATTTCAGCAGCCACTTGAGGGCAAAAAGACACTTTTGCATCTTGTTTGTCCTGCTGGTGGGAGGTAAGGGAGAGGATTTGAGATCATACATCATAACAACCTTTTTTATAACCCGAATCATGACGCTAAAGTGAGACACAGAAATGCTCTTAGCGAGAGTGTCCAAACTCTGAGGTTCTTTGAGGCAACACTCACCTTTGAGACTTGCTTTTTAAGAGTCTAATGACCATTTACATTTAACTTACTTAAAATAGAGTCCGAATCGTCTGGTGTGACTGTAATAACAGTTTCAACAAATGATAGGCCTATTTCTGTCAGTCAGCAGGTAAGATGTGGATCCTTCTTTTTTGCTGGGATCTCGGCAATAGTGTCTTTTTAAGCCATTCTCAATAAATTATATCACCCTCACAAAGTTAAGACATCACATCAAAAGTAATACCTGGCGAGTGAGCTGAGATCAGGAATATGTTATTTGTTTAGGTTCAAATTATTTATTTTGGTTCATTTGAATAATGTACAAATTGAATTCATCTTTCCAATTGTAAGTGCACCAAATCATTAAATATTTTATCTAAAAGGATTTGTCAAGATTTTTGCATCTTTAAAGTTTTTTAAACTTCCACACTTTCAAATTGAACATTTTAGTGTCTTTATAATATCTATGAATATTAATAAGATCACGTTCCATCGTCTAAATTACCAAGGCTGTGATGAAACAATTTAAACTGGAAATCATGTTGCACGTCTCAATGAGAGTTTTTCAATGAACTCAACAATAGCCAAGTAATAAAAAAAAATAAATTTGAAAATGCAGTCCTGCTCTTATCTTCATAGTTTAAACTGAATTTTCATTTTGCTTCCGTGCAAAAAAAAAATTACATTTATTGTCTCATTTCAGGCTTTCATTTCTTATTGTTTTTTTTCATTTGTACTTTTTCACAAGTACAAATAAAATTATGAACACCTAACTTGCTATAGGGGAGAAACCCCTGTTTAGGATCAAGGTTGCAACACATTAAAAGTCCTGAATATTATTTACAGAATTTTGTGTTTTTTCTACAGCTGTCTATTGAGATAGTTTAGTGAAAGGTGGTGAATAAGCAAACAATATTGTAGATAGACACAAGTCTATTTAAAGGGTTTGGCTGGTGGACACAGCTGCCCTACGGCCTCCCCCAGGTGTTATACAACCAGAGGGCAGCCCGCAACCACAAGTGTCCTTTGCAGATGATATTGACTGGCATGAAACATCTCATTGAATTTAATTCCCGGCACCAAATGATTCAATGAGATATAAATGGTGACAGTTAGTTGAAAAATCAAACACATTATGTTCTCTTCTTTACAATACATAATTTGCTCACTCACTAGCAATGTTTTTTTTTGTAAGATTAGTGCTTTTTTCCAGCAATGTTCAGAAGATTATATGATTACATGCACTTTTTCATTAGGTCACTCACACAGATTCTGTGACAGCAGATTTCTGCAGAATTCAAATGTCCATCAGACATAAAGTTCTACAAACCCCCCACACTTTTGTGTGATCATTTAATACAGTATATAGTTATACAGTATAACACAACCGGAATATATATTTTTTAATAAATTATTTTGTAAAGTTAAATAGCATGTTCTTCATGTTGTTTTACACTCAGCTTATAAATTTGCAGTTTATTTCCTTTGTTTATAGATCGGATGTACATGCCTGGTCCAAAGTTAACTTCCATTCTGTGTTTGGTTATAATAAAACATTTATTTTATATATTTAATTTATATTGATATTGATTATTTATTGTATGTTAATTGTATTAAATTAAAACTACTCAACAGTTATTAATACTTTGGGGAGGTCTGCCTGAAGTTACACTTGGGACACATCACGTTTAAGTTGTTGTAGCTGAAACTGTCTAATTTTAGCGCATTTAAAAAAAAGTTAAATTGTTTCAAATGTAAAAATTCTGTAAAATTTCAGGTTTATAAAGTGTACTTTTAGGTAACAAAAATAGTACTGTCAGCAGAATTTAACATATTTACTATATTAAAGGTCCAGTGTATGAAATTTAGCGGCTACATTTTCTGCAAAATAAGCACAGAAATGCTAAAAGACTAAGAGTAGTCCGTGTAAGCCTGTTCAATACTCCAAGATTATGTGAAAATGCTTTTTTTATATTCTTTATCAATTCATGGGTTCATTCCAACAAAAACAATAAACAATCTGGCGATGAAGCATTTAAAAAACATTAAAATTAAAAACATTAAAATTGTTTGGGAACATTGAATCTCTATCAGTCTACAAAGCATCATTGGCTTATACAATGCTACGAGTCTGTTCATTGGCTGACCCTAGTGACCCAACAATTACACAATTCATCTTACTGCATTTCATATTTGAATGTACAGAAGATCTATTTTAACCAACATAATTACAATTTCTTTTTAGCCATTTCTTTGGTGTTTAAATAGACCAGGGCTGCGTTTACCAAAAGCATCGTAAGCCTAAATTGATCGTAAAAATTTGTGAATTACTCTCTAATTATTTACATAAACCATGTGAGATTAAAGGTTTTCATATGTTCCAACAACTGCAGAAGGCAATACTGAATGCATGATTTGCTGAGAAATTGGATTGATTAGCTCTTCCCTTTATCGTTCTCTAATTGAAAGGTTCATATTCAAAACGATCACACTTTGTGCTTATTATTAATAAAGTGCTGCTGTATGTGTACAATAAACATTTTGTTTGGAGCTAGAAAGTTAATACATATGCCCTAATAAAAACTTAACTTGAAATTGCCACCTCAACACCACCCGACAGTTTAATAAAATGTCAGTCAACAAACACATACAGCATTTTTTTACTTTTGATTTTAACTTTTTTAATTTCCCTAGAACGTGCTAAATACATTGCACAATTACAGAAGATAAGTCCTATGTAAACATAGAAAAAGTATTACACGTTGCACAAAAAATGTGTTAAACAATATTCACCTACCCCATGCATACCGGGTGAACCTAATTAGCCTAAACATTTCAAAAACAAGCACGTGCTACAAAAACGAGCCATTGTATAAGGTGACATTTCAGCACCTGACAATCGGATAGCGACTCGTAAGTAGCAATAAAAGCGCTGCTAAGTGCAGTCATGTTAAGTGCATTTTTGGGAAACGCACTTGAAACGATGACGAACGTTCGTAAAGTGGCTCATAGAAAACGCTCTTAAGTGCTAAGATCCATCGTTATCGGGAAGCCCGGCCCAGGTTGGAGTTGTGACACTATAAAATTACTTCCCAACGTGGGTGTTCTGTCTAGTGTAGCTTCCATTTCTTAAAGAGTTAAGATCTCTACAGGAATACTCTCAAGCTGGATTTTACGGTTCAGAAGATTTTCTGAAATACTTTTTAAGTCAGTATGTTGAAGCATTAACTGGCTGAGATGCGTATTAGACCAAAAAGTAGGACAATTAATCTTGACCATTATTTTGAAAACCTTTACAATCAGACTCCTTTTAGTCCTTTGTAGGGTTTTTATCTCTGAATTGCTTTAAATCTTAAAAAAGAACTTTTCTTTAAGCAAACACGGAAACACAAATGGACTACGGTTATCCAACGGCAAATAAATATTATTAAAGATCAAGCTGAGAGATTTGAACAAATCCCTTGATCTACTCGAGGGCCGTGGTGACAGATCTATTTCTGCTCACTCAGACTGAGCCATACTAAAGCTCCATCATGTACAAATGCCCTCTGCCCTATAACGGCTTCAGCTAGAGGGGATTAAAACGCTTTATTTGTTTATTTATTTACCTGTAAAAAAGTGACATATTTGGATTACACACCCCTACTGTGTGAAAAGGTCAGGAGTGTAAAGGAGGCGAAGAAGAAAAGATTAGGGATGTACTGTCAAAGTAAACCTGCTGAACCAAGCTGATTTCAGTTAGACAGTTTTATCACATTTCTAATCCACTGAAGAGAGGAGGCGAAATGCAGTGATTTTATATTCCGCACAGATTCACTGATTTTGTGACGATTTACATATTTTTGTACTTTTTGCTTTTAAAAACATTGACTTTAGTTCCTGGAATTTCTTCAACTTTGCAGAAATACGGTTTATATTTGCAAGTAATATTTTACATTTTAATCAGCCAGAATGCAATCTTGAGGCATGTATATTTGCTCTGGGGCGCTGTTTCAAACCACTGTATGGGAAAGGACCCACCCACTTTTTAAGGCCAATGATATTGGACCCACTCACTTTTACCGTCTCTAATTTTGCGCATATGTCGTTCACTTTTCAGAGCGCCGTCAGTCGAATCCATGCCACTTGAGGAGTGTCCTAATAAATTAAACTCCATTCCGCGTTTTAGCTACAGCCTTGACTTCCGCGCTGCTGCTTCCTCAAATCCGCTCCACCTGGCTCATTCAGTGTCTGTATACAGTAAATTAAACCACGCTGTCCGCTCCTTGTGGACACATCAAGGTAACAAAGCATTTCAGCATATCTGCTGCTCTTTGTGCGCACCTGTCACTAAACACGCTAGTATTTAAATAAATGTTCATCATTTCTTGACCTGTTGCATCATTTACTCTAAGTTTATGGATGAGGTAACACACGCAGTTTCTGCCAATCTCATAATATGCATCCACACGCCGATTGCCAACAATGCGCACAGACATTTGACTTAGTTCCACTTACCGCGTGCGGTTCATGTCCGGCATCTTTTAGCGCTGGGACCGTGCCATCTATCAGTTTCAAACGATCTCCAAATCCAGCGTTATATCCACAGTTTATATAACATTTATCACCAAAATGCAGTGAGCAAACAAACACAGCTAAACTTTGGCATTGATGGGCGTGTTCTTTCTCTCACGCTCGCGCGTGCTCTTTCGCTCGTTGGATGACGCTTGGGCGTGCTTTTCTGGTAGAGTTGTCCAACAAGGGTCTAAGAACCCAGAAACGGAAATCCATGTTCGAATAAACTTTCCGAAACTTCTACGAACCCTGGCGGAGTGAATCGAGCAAAGAAATATTACGTTCAACTAGTTTTTTGACAAGTTGTCCATATTAAGCTTGAGAAGCCAGTATGTTTAACATTGTAAAGATGTTACCTCACCTTTAATAAGCAATGGATTTGGTTTATACTAAGTAAAAATAGCAGCTTTTCTTAGCCGTATTCTAATGTTCTACTATGTTAAATAGTTGTATATTCTTTGCGACTGTAAATAGTTGTTAGATGCTATTAATACTCATGTTGTTGTACATTGTATATTATAGAATAATAATAGAGTGTAAATTAACATATTTATTCAAATTATTTAATGGATGCCAACTAATTGGGACAACTCCATACTACCTCTAACCTACATTCACTTTATTATTAAACACTTGTTTGCCACTTTTAAATGTTATTTTGTTGAAAATAAATGCCGAACTGATATGTGATGTGAAAATGTACAAGAGCAAGTTCAGCGAAAGGCGGATTCGAACTTGTATACGTATATATCAATTGTCATGCATCTTCCTTACTCCACTCATCATTTTCAATACAATTGAAATTAACATATATCTCACTAGTGTAAAAGCCAATCACTTGGAACAAAAAACCAAAATTTACACTAATAATATTTTACATTTTAAAACTGTGAAATCATTTAACTGTGAAAATTTCGTAAATGTAAGTTAGAAATGTAAGTAAATCTGAGGAACTCAAATTTTCTCGTAGAATTCATCAAAAATATTAAGTGTATAGTAAAAATATAATTTGTTAATAAATACTTTTTCATTAAATAAACTTTAATAATATATGTACATTTTAGAGCTATTAACTGTAGGATTTTTAATCAAGTTTTTAATGTGTCCCACTGAAAAAATACTTTAACTGTTATACTATATACTATATACAGTTATATACTATAACTGTTTATTTTTTGTGAAAGCATATTTTTGCTAAACTCATTGTCCTCCCTATAGCCATTCATATTGGATTTATTACTTAGCTCTTCGCAAATTGTCTTAAGGTTGCTTTCTCTGGGATTAGATAAAAGCAAGGTATCTTACAAGACAAATATAATTAAAAATAAGATAATGAAGCTGTCTACCTTGCAGCTTTTGTGTCCTGAATGCTATTCCACTTCACTAGCTTTTACATACAGCATGCCAGAGCACACATGAATCCAGCTCAAGTAATAGCAGAGCAGTTTGCTCCCAGCATCAAAGCACTAATGCTGTGCACTGGGGTCTTTATTCCCTGAGAGTGCTGCATGGAGCAGGAGAGTTGTGCTGGCACTGAACTCTGTGTTGTGCTCAGACGAGTGTTATCAAAGCAGAAACGTGATAGTTCCAACCCAACCCAACACACATAGACCTTGCATCATAAAATATAAATTTGTGTGTCGGACAGGAGAGCCAGTAGCATTGCATGTTTTTTTATTGTGGTCCAGAAAGCACAGCTAACACAAAAAAATTATCAAAAACACAATGTAAGGAATACAATGACCTCACAGATGCTTTGGTAATGAAAATTTGTGTTTATTCTTGGAATTATTCTTCCTTTTGTACAAAATAATACAGTGGTTTAGATGTAATATTAACTTAATAGAGTCTTTTAAAATCATTTTAGTGATTTTATCAGTGGAAATGTATTAAGATTGTAAAATTTAAAATTTTGTTTATGAAAAGAAATAAGTATTTAATTTAATAATTCTGATTTAAATATTTGAGTTACTCTGATTTACTTCATTTTTTACTTACATTTACTCAATTTAAACAGTGTATCACATTCATTTCAAAGCTTTATCTTTTTTTTTTTTTTGTAAATTGTTTCATCAAAAAAATAAGTAAATCGCAGTTAAACTTTTAACTCAATGGGGAGAGTAGAGATGAGATTAGGGTTCGGCTGTAGAATGTCTGCAATTTTGCAACAGGCCTTATAGGTTCAGTCCTAAAAATAGTAATTTCCTAGTTACCACATTAAATATTTCCTTAAATAACGGCCATCAATTATAAAATGAATTAGGAAATGCAAGATTAAGAACAATTACAAACCTAATCATCATGAAATCTAATTTACACAAGGAAGTAAATTAATTACAATTTGGATGTAAATGTGGTCTATTTACATTTAAATGGTAATTGATTTAAACAGAACCCAAAATTCGTAGTGTGGCTATAAACTGCTTAAATGTTCTGGATTCAGCCAGACTTTGTGAATGGAGTGCTATTTGTGTCACTGCGTGTTTTAATAGCATCAAACCCAACAGCTCTTTTCCAATAATGGGCGAGTTGTTATTTCATGTTGCATCATTAAAGCCTTTTGGAAAAGCTTATTCCTAAAGACTGGAAGATTAGTACTGACACTTCTTTTATGTGTGAAGGGTGTATACTGATACCTTCTAATATGGGTGAAAAAAATATGCATAACTTAATGTAAGATAACGCTAATACTCAAGTTAATTCAGTGCTAACAAAATCACTTTCTGATTTCCTCTACATTCAAAAAGACATCAGTTAAAGCTTATAGAGTATGTTGCAACAAGTTCAGCTCTGTACTTTTAAGGTCTGCCCTCATGCTGAGCTGATCTTTGCCGTTTGAGTTATTGTAGTGGAAAGCATGCATCCGGTACGTCTCCGGTATACTCTGGGGTGAAACGGAAAGGTACCGGGGGTCAAGTCCCTGTGAAAGTGTGTGGTAATGAGCCCATGTACTCCGGTGTCTGACAAATGACCCTCCCTGCATGTGAGATTTCTTAGCATGCCTCCTGACCTGAGAAACCACAGATCAAAAGCACAGAAGACATCATCATTATCTTACTGTATATAGCGGGAGAGGGAGACACTAGAGACAAAGAACACATGGGCATGTACTCTACAAATGTATTTTTAAGGGATGTACCTGTCTTTAAAATGCTGCATATCATTTTGTAAACAATGGAGATCAAAATGATGGCAGGAAATGCTGGTTAATTCATTAAATTTATTAAACTGTATAAAAAGAAATATTTAAGAATAAAAAGAAGATACAAATTATACAAATTATTGTGAGTAATTCAATAAGATGGAAAATAAGAATTGGCTTGAAACATCATTTAATACAGAAAACAGACATCCATTTTGCAGTCACCGCCAGTCACAATGTGTGAGTCTGGGTCAGACGCATAATGTTTAATTTCCAGTTTATATTTATTTTTATAATAAATATTATAAAATATTATATTTTATAATATTTTTGATTTTCTATAAAAAAGTGCAGCAAAAATAACTATTTTAATTTTTTTCAAAACTTTTATCTCTCACATGACTGTTTTCCCTTCATATAATTAGATTTTTCCTTTAAAATCCGGTTCAGACAGTTTTCAATGTCAATGGCTGATGACAGCACAAAAGAAAAATGCTTGACAATCAGTTTGCCTCTGGGCATTACCCAAGACTCATAAAAGATTCATAGAGGATTAAATAAGGACTATGAATAATGTGTCGAAGAGAGAGGCATTGTGTAACGGCTTCCAATAATGGCACTTGAGTGATGGCTTTTAGTGCTGGATCACTAATGGAAACTGGATTAGACATTAAAAAAGCCCAGACAACCTAGTGTTGGAATGCAGTTGCATGTTTGTCAGACTTAAAGGGGTCATGTCATGAGGTATCATAAGTTCATTGTACTTCATAGTTTCAGGACTCAAAACTTCCTCAGTCAGAAAAGAGCATTTACGTACACTGAGTTGCGAAATAGTCCTAAAGGTCCAGTGTGTAATTTTTTGGAGGGGTGTTCAGAGGTGTATAAAGACTTTACATAATGAAGCGTTATGTTTTTATTACATAAGAATGAACTGTTTCTATCTACGTCCTCTTGCATGGAATTCAGCAGGTTGTTTCTACAGTAGCCCTAAACAGGCAAAATGCTCTACAGAGCGCGTTACGTAAATACGCAACCGTATCTCCTTCGGCAAAGAAGCGAAACATGACAACAGTATAGAGAACCTAAATCGAGGCTGTGTGAAAATGACTGATTTATTTGAGAAGCAGAGATCAGCATCTATTATATACACTTTAGAAGGATACTCTGTGAAATTCATTGGTATTCACAAACACAGACACTGACACATGATTGAAGCCCTTAGGCAAGGGACATATCAGTCAGGTCCTTGTCTACATTTACACACACAAGCAATGGATTTGAATGTGTTTGTTGTTTGCCTTGAACTCATATGCACTCTTACAAAATCTAGCGAACTACCTTGTCCTTGAGTGTGTGTGTGTGTGTATAGACACAGTGTGAGAGATAATTCAGTTTATTAAAAAGAAAAAGAATACAAAAACATGCACATCAACCTCAAGACCAAAAAACGAATAAAGACATGTATTTAAAGTGGGCACAACAAAGCTAAATGTATTAATTAAAAAACTTTCGCTTGGCGTGTGACGTTTCAAGCACGCAGGCTCTTCAAGAGAGACATGCGAAAGTCTTTTAATTAATATATTTTTGATATTTCTTAAGCCTTGGTGTGCCGACTTTATATGCAAGCTTATTAAAAAAGTTATTTAAATCAACCCTGTATATTTGTATTGCGACATATCTTAGCAACATATATTAATATCTAACTGTTTCAATAAATCAACTTCCTACGCATGTCGCTGCTTGTGTGGCGTTCAGAGTATGCCGACTATGTAAAATCACATGATGATCCCTGGCAAAAAGACATCTCAGACCAACCTGATCTCTCAGGAATTCGCATTTAGTTTACAAGTTGGCTAATTTGTATGAATTTGTTATAATATTAGAAAACATCAATACTGAAGCCTCCTAAAACAAACACCACTGGCATGAAAGCCAGTGATATTCTGGAGAAGCAGATCCAGGATCTACTCGAGAGGCAGACACTGCTGCGAGAACGTAAAACGGCGCTGGAAACATCCCGGGCTGATGCTCGCAAAGCAGCGGCAAGTTTTCGACGTGATTGTAATACTCCTACCACTTCTACTCCGCGTGTTTCTCTGCACAGAGCCCAGGCTTCGAGAACACGACGGGCCCAATTGAACTTGCACACCCACGGCGTAAGGCGCAATCCAGGACCGGGGCGATAACCTCTCCTCCACCGCCGCCACCGGTCTTTGAGATCCCGACTAGGAACCGCTTTGCCGCCCTCTGTGAGACGGAATGCAACGCTGTGGTCGTCGGAGACTCAATCGTCCGGAACGTACGCGCTTCCTTCAATCAAGGTAAGGCTCGCACTCACTGTTTCCCTGGCGCCCGTGTTCTCGATGTCTCTGCGCAGGTAACTGCGATCCTGAAAGACGACGCTAGCATCGGAGCTGTCGTACTGCACGCGGGGGTCAACGATGTCAGGATGCGGCAGTCGGAGGTCCTGAAGCGCGATTTCAGGAGTCTGGTCGATACTGTACGCAACGCATCGCCCACGGCGAGGATCATCGTATCAGGGCCGCTTCCAACTTACCGACGAGGGAATGAAAAGTTCAGTAGACTATTTACGCTCAATCAATGGTTAATGTCATGGTGTACTGAACAGAAGCTGCTCTTTGTGAATAATTTTGATCTGTTCTGGGAGCGACCTAGGCTTTTCCGCCCCGACGGCCTGCACCCCAGCAGCATTGGAGCGGAAGTCCTGTCTGACAACATCTCAAAGACGCTACGCAGCATTTGACTAGTAAGTACAAGCGTTAACCATAGTCTGTGTTCCTCTCACTCAACTGTTAAAATGTTACAACATCCAAATACATAGAGACTGTGTCTGTCCCCCGAATAATACAACAACATAAAAATGTATGTAAAAGTCAGAGAAAAAACATTATTGTGATTAAACCTAAAGACAATATATTTGTTGAGCAAAACCAACTCCTAAAGTTCGGGCTACTTAATATTAGATCACTAAACTCAAAGGCAGTTATTGTAAATGAAATGATCACAGACAACAGCTTTGATATACTCTGCCTTACTGAAACCTGGCTTAAACCAAATGATTATTTTGGTATAAATGAGTCTGCTCCACCAAGCTACGGTTATATGCATGAGCCACGGCCGGTTGGTCGAGGTGGTGGTGTATCAACAATCTTTAGAGACTTTCTTACCGTAACTCAGAGAACAGAGCATAAATTTAAATCATTTGAAGTGCTTGTGTTGAACATAATTGTTCCAAACAAAGTAAAAAACCATTGCTTTCTCTTACACTGGCTACTGTGTATAGACCCCCCCCTGGGCCCTACACTCATTTTCTGAAGGAGTTCGCGGACTTCTTATCGGACCTATTGGTTAACGTTGATAAAGTACTGATTGTTGGAGATTTTAATATCCATGTAGATAGTGCTAACGATGCATTAGCAGTGGCGTTTAAAGAGCTTCTACACTCTTTTGGTGTAAACAAAACATCAACAGACCCACTCATAGACTTAATCATACTCTAGACTTGATTATATCTCACGGAGCCGATCTAACCAATATCGATATTATACCTCAAAGCGACGATGTCACTGATCATCATCTTATAACATGTACACTGCGCACTGCAGAAATCAGTCGTATAGCTCGTTATCGACTTGGTAGAACAATCACCTCATCTACTAAAGATAGTTTCGTTAAGAATCTGCCAGATCTGACTCCCTTAATAACTTTGCCAATTAATACAGAATCGCTCGATGACATGACCAGCAACATGGGAACTATTTTCTCTAATACATTAGAAGCGGTCGCGCCTATGAAGTCAAAAAAGATTAACGAGAAGATCAAAGCACCATGGTACAATAGCACCACTCGCGGCCTAAAAAGAGAAACGCGTAAACTGGAACGCAAATGGAAACAAACCCATTTAGAGGTCTTTAAAATTGCGTGGATAGAGAGTGCAAACTGTTATAAAAAGGCACTAAAAGCCTCAAAAAACCGAGCACCTCCGTAACCTCATAGAAACGAATAAAAACAATCCAAGGTTTTTATTTAGTACAATTGCTAAACTAACAAACAAACAGACTTCTCCTGACCTGGCTATTCCGCCACACCTTGGTAGCAATGAATTCATGACATTTTTTACAGAAAAAATCGGAAAAATACGAGACGACGTAGTTAAAATCCAACCTCCAAGTGTGTCTGATGAATTAGTACCAACCATCACCCAAAAAGAAAAGCTAGAGTGTTTTTCACCTATAAAACAGGAAGATTTAATTAAACTTATTGCAACATCCAAACCGACAACATGCTTATTAGATCCCATTCCAACTAAATTACTAAAAGAGTTACTACCTGTTGCAATTGAGCCCAATTATAACATTATCAACTCGTCAATTAATCTAGGCCATGTCCCAGGACCCTTTAAACTGGCTGTGATTAAGCCTCTTATCAAAAAAACAAACTTAGACCCCAGTGAACTTGGAAGCTATAGACCGATTTCAAATCTCCCGTACTTGTCTAAAATACTAGAAAAAGTAGTGTCCACTCAGTTGTGCTCTTTCCTACAAAATAATGACATGCACGAAAAAATTCAGTCTGGCTTTAGACCGCATCATAGCACCGAAACTGCGCTCGTTAAAATTACAAACGATCTACTTATGGCATCTGATAAAGGTAACATCTCACTCCTAGTCCTGCTTGACCTTAGTGCTGCGTTCGATACTGTAGACCATAAAATACTTTTAGATCGTTTACAAAATTATACCGGTATTCAGGGACAGGCACTAAAATGGTTCCGATCTTACTTATCTGACACATATCAATATGTCCATTTAAATGGGGAATCGTCTAATCTAACGCAAGTAAACTATGGATTACCTCAGGGATCGGTTTTAGGACACTTGCTTTTCTCCATATACATGCTGCCCCTGGGCAACATTATTAGAAAACATGGAATTAGCTTCCACTGTTATGCAGATGATACTCAGCTATATATCTCTTCAAGACCAGATGATTCCTTCAAGCTATCCAAACTGGCAGAGTGCATCAAAGATATGAAACATTGGATGACTAGTATTTTCCTTCTTTTAAACTCTTAACAAAACAGAAATATTACTTATAGCACCAAAGACTCGTAAACAGAATATATCAGATTATAACCTACAAATCGAAGGCTGTACTGTTACTCCGACAAATACAGTTAAAGACCTAGGCGTTATATTAGACAGCAACCTGTCATTTAAAAATCATATCTCAAATGTCACAAAAACAGCCTTCTTCCACCTTCGAAATGTTGCCAAATTACGAAATGTTTTATGTGTTGCTGACGCAGAAACTCTTATTCATGCATTTGTGACCTCAAGACTTGACTACTGTAATGCTCTTCTTAGTGGTTGTCCTGCATCTTCAATAAACAAACTACAGTTAGTCCAAAATGCAGCCGCCAGAGTCCTAACCAGGTCAAGAAAATACGATCATATTACCCCAATTTTATCATCTCTTCACTGGTTGCCCATTAGGTATCGTATTGATTTTAAAATTCTTTTAATTACTTATAAAGCCTTAAAGGGTTTAGCCCCTACTTACTAAATTGAGCTTCTATCACATTACAACCCATCACGCTCTCTAAGATCGCAAAACTCAGGACTTTTGATAGAATAACTAAATCTACAAAAGGGGGATGAGCTTTCTCATACGTAGCACCTAAACTCTGGAATAGCCTTCCCGATACTATTCGAGGATCAGACACACTCTCCCAATTTAAATCTAGATTAAAGACACATCTTTTCACCCAAGCTTTCACTAATGCATAGTAAATGAACAGCAGCTACGCTAATTATTTTCTTTCTGCCTTCGCCTCGGGATGCCCATCTCGAGGTAGGGAAAGCTCTGCCAGGCCCAGATGGACATCATATGCCCATCCCGACTCAGAGACTACGCCAGCTGTGGACTGACTGACCATCCCAGCTCCATCTAAGGCAACTCCATTTCCACCCAAGAGAAAGGCGACCATCCCAGCTCAGACCATTCTATCCCCAACCGAGAGCAAAGATGGAATACTTGTCACATTAATGCTAAAAGTTACAATGCTTGGTATTAAATGCTAAACTACATCACATGTCAGCAGTTTGAAGTTATAGCTGAGTTCAGTGGCCCTGATTGGGGGTTGCTGGGCTGATGTTCGTAGGGGGTGGGGGGCTCGTTGGTTGTGGTTGGGGGGATTCTATTTGTTGGGGCTGTGTGGGTCTGGATGGTCTTGCTTTGTGGTCGATGTCAGACAGCAGAGGAATAATGTTCCAATATGCCATTACTATTTTCTCTGGTTGTTCCTCTGTTTTCTGGTGTCGATCGCGGAGTGGGACCGGGCTGGACGTGCATGGTTTCGGCGAGTGGGATTGCCTGAGTCGCGGGCGGTGGGCTCTCCCCCCCTTCCTCGGGGATGTTGCTCGGTGACTTGGTCGGGGTCACTGAGAGCAGCTATGACACGTCAGAGGGGATCTGGCCCTCCCGGCTGAGCCTGGTTTCTCCCGAGGTTTTTTTCTCCATCAATCAATAAGGGAGTTTTGGTTCCTCGCCACAGCAGGGCAGTGTTGGCTTGCTCACCGGGAGACTGCATCTATTTATCTATTTATTAATTTATTAGATATTATCTATTAGAATGATCTTGCTTGTTCTATAAACACTATGCACTGTGCTGTGTTTTACCTCTGTGTTTTCTTATTTTGCTTCTGTAAAGCTGCTTTGGAACAATGCACATTGTGAAAAGCGCTATATAAATAAACTTGAATTGAATTGAATTGATATTAAGGAATTTTGGAGAAAAAATCAAACTTTTGCTGTTGTTCTATAGCTGTGTTTTTTGTATGATAACTTCTTATCTGGGAAGCCATTGAAAAATTACAGAGCTCCGTATACAAGGAGATGAAATGCAAAAGAACAAAGAGAAACAGCCATTCATCTGTTAGAAAGTGCTGTTGTGATCAAATATGAATGTGTCTACTCACAAGCTTAAAAAATAGTCACATATGATAGCCTTTTCATTGCTATTAATGTAGAGTTTAGCTATATTCACATGTACCATTACACAGGGAGTGTGTGACAGCTTCATCCGCTATATATATATATGTATATATATTGTGGGTAAAGCTGTCACTCTCCCTGTATATATGCACACAGCCACTCAGATTAAATGAGTAAATGAGAGAGAGAGAGTTCTTTAGGGTTTGATGCATCATAAATATGTATTCCAGTCAACAGAGGGATAGAAGATGATGAGACAGAAGGAACAAGAAGGAGAGGAAGAAAACAGTGACAGGGAGAATTGAGACACTGGGAATGAAAGAAATAGAAAACACTTCATCTTGTGTCAGGAGGCGATCATTCTGTTTTCGTATTTAAGTATCAACTTCAGATTGTTTCATTGCTGTCACGAACTCTGTTGTTTTGCATTTTGTTCCATGAGTCAAAACAGGTCAAATAAGAAAGCAAACAATGTTTTTTCTGAATCAAAGTTATTCTTATTCAATTACATGACTTTTTGTGTCAACGTCGATTTGTTTGCAGAATGTTTGAGGTCCTCTATAACAATAGGCGGTGGTACTAAATCTTTAATCGAGCTTTACCACTTTAAAGACATTCTGAATATATTACAAGCAACTTTTTATTAGCAACATTTTTACAAAATAATTGTTTTGTAAGTGCATTGTCAGTTTATGTTCGTCTTGTATCGCTTTGCGTTTTTCTTTGCATTGTTTCAATCCTCAAGTCTATGAAGCTTTGGCTTTGAATCCATGAAAGCGTTCAACAAAACCTCCATCAGATGTCTCTCGCTTCGTGTCGGATACTTCATGCAATGTTGCCCCTTTCTAAATGTTTGCCGCGCGCTTGAAAGAGGTGCGGCGTTCTTCTTTTCTTTAAGTGTGACACAGGCAGTCTAGGCTTTTATGGTGGGGTGTAGACAGTCAGTAACTGCTTTATACTCCAGGAGAGGAGCTGCTCCTGCTATGTTATCTCTCTCCAACACATGCAATTTATCCCCCTCCAGCTGCCTTCTGATTCCATCACAACACAACAGGTTTGTGGCCTCTCTCTCTCTCTCTCTCTCTCTCTCTATTTCTTACACACACTTATGAAATATAAGCTTCAGATTTGTGCTTGCTTAACATACATTTGAACATCTGTCACGGGTGAGTCCATTTCAAGTGGTCACATCGCTTTTTGCTCGGGGTTAACAACATGCATCTGTTGCTCCTAAAACCACTTCTGAATGGACTTCAAGTGGGTTTGTATCGTTTATTAGGTCAGAGTATCACAGCAAGTTTATAAAAAACACAAAGTAATCACACTTTTGCTTCCAAGCTCCTTGAAATTGAATCTAACAGCAAGCTTTTGAGTGGAATGCTGCTGGTTATTCAGTTAAGCTCCTTTGCTCCACGTGATCTGTGCATGTTCAGATGTGTAAGCCTGATATACAGAATCATTCTTTGGTTATTTTCTTTTTTTTACGAAAGGGTTAGACTCAGTGCATGACTGAGTTAAAATGTGTGTTTCGAAATTTATAGTGGCATCTAGCAGTGATGTTGCGAATGACAACCATTGGTTCACCGCTTATCCCTTCCTTTCAAAGCACTACGGTGTATGTAGATAGAAAAAGCTCATTCTAAGGTAATAAAAACAACGCTTCATTATGTATGGTCTTTATACACCTCTGTATACATGGTAATGTATATCTTATTGCATTTATTTCAATAGATCCCTCAAAAAATCATACATTGGACCTTTAAATACCAGGTCAAAATTGTACACGCCTGCAGACGCTTTCAATTCACAATATTTATTCAAGCCTCGCTTTGCAGTGTCATTATGTCATTGGGAATATTTCATACGTCTGAAATGTTTTTCGAATGATGAACACCGCAAGCTCCCAGTTCATTTATGCAGGCCACTTAATCAAAGACTTTGTGTCAAGATTGTGACAGAGGTCAGTGAAATGCAAGGCTCATTAGATCTAATTGCACACGGGCATCCTCTCACCCACACGCGTTCGCATCGACAAACACGGCTGGTATTTGCGTGAGGTTGATGTTGCAAGCAGCGGTCCGTCACCTGTTCCCTCCCCAGAACGCTTCCAGAATAGCAATGTCGTCACAGTGCGTTTAATTGTCCTCTTGAAAAAACATACATTTGTGTAACGTGTCTGTGGACTCTTGTCTCAAGGTATTGTATTTTGTGTTTTGTGATGTCATGTCCTTTTTTCTGTGTAAACACATCCTAGTGTCTCCAGGTGTTCCTTGTTTACAGTTTTTTTTAATTCACTTTTTATTGTTCTAGAGTCATGGATTATTTTGTTATTTTGCTTTTTTAATTCATTAAATTCACCTTTAATCTGCCTATACTGTAGATCCTATTTTCTTATCGGTTTTTGTAGTGTGTGACAAATTGACGGTATATTGTCACATTTCCTTTGGTGGAGGGTTATCTTTGAATAATATTACATTATTATGTATCTGAATGACGCACCACTTGTATAATAATATTATTTCAGAGCTATTTTGGAGACCCTTAGCCCACCCTTAACCACTCCACCACTACAGTCTCAGCCTCAGACGTCATGTGAGCCACGGACCGCGTGCTGAATGTCTGATGCATAAGGTACACTTTCTTGGAAACACTTCAGCAGGATCGAAGTCATCATCTGATTCCACAGATTTCCAGAAGACGTGCGTGTCACGTTCTTTAAAGCTCCACCTGGAAACAACACAACGCTGTCTGATCGAAGTGGTAAGCGCTAGTGTTTACAACGGTTGCTATAAGAATTCATCACAATCGACTAAATGCAAACATTTTTAAAGTATACAAGGTTCACAGCATAAACTCATATACGTTGTTGCTGTTAACATTTGACATTTTCGTGAATGTACACCGCTCTGTTACTGTGCCTCAAAACATGATGCGGCACAAAATGAAACGTGATTGGTCGCTTTACCTGTCAGTCATATGGCCTCTTGGGTCTTAAAGGTTGGGTGGTTGATTTGGAAAGGTGCTAACTTTAACCTGCTAGCACAGAAATTATAATCCCATCCTCTATGCGATTCGCCGTCCAAAGTCACGCCTCCTCCAAACACATGAATGTATTTCGTAAATCCACGTAACGAATGACAAACTAAATCCATTAAATTCTTCTCGAAGCATGTACATACCTGTCCTAAAAAAAGACAGCAAGCATGGTATCGTCTTTCAGACTCTTTGCCTGCCGAAGCTGTCTCCATCGTGTAAAAGCTGAACTGATTTTATTCCAGTTTTTCCTCTTTCATGATCCAGACGATTTTTTTGTCACTGCTTTTTCAAAAACTGACTTTCGTTTTGTAGATTCACTTGCCTCGGTTCCGCAGGAAAGTTCGATTGTTGCTGATTGTCCGCCATTATCCCTACATTGACACAGCGGACGTGAGCGCTCTGCGGCGCTGATGATGTATGATGTCTGCGTGAACAGGGTGCGCAGTGGTATGCAAAATATGTTGGCTGAAAATGTACACATGACAAGTCACAGTGTTCTGCCAGAACGTTTTGATTGGGCGAACGTTTTTTGGTCCTACGCCTTTCACAGATGATATAAAATTATTAAAATATTATTTGACCACTATACTTCTTGATTGCTATCAGGATGTGAAGAGATTTCCAACCAACATTGCAAAAAAAAATTTCTGTAAAGGATTACCCACCCTGCCTTTAAATTTGAAATAATTTTATAAAAAACATGCTAAAAGTATTTGTGAAAGGGCATATTTTTGGAGACTGTATGTTTCCATGGATGACAGAAAATAACTTGGGTTTTGAAACGACTCGATCTTAAAAACAAGACTTTACATTTAGTTATTTATTTCTAGGCTTCATGTCTTCACTTTTATAGAAATGTGTTTTATATAATTTTTTTTAATTAAAAGCGTAGACAGGAGGGTTGAGAGAGGGTGCATATGTTATGCACTACACCACTGCACTGCAGCTGTGACAGTCCCATGAATCTTTATATGAACTCTTCAAGTTTGAGCCTAAACTCTCCAAGAGGATTTTAATACGGGTCAATTAAAGTTTATGAGTTTAATTCGGCAGATTAAAAGTCGTTAAAGTGACATTTCCTTATGAGAGCGTGTTGAGCTCAGGGTCATGTGCACAATCATTCTACTCCCTATCACTTGCTGTAGTGTTTTTCAGCCAGTGAATCTAGGTTTCTGCGATTTTATTTGTTTTCATTAATGTTCACTGATATTGCGGGATGCTGGCATTTGGCCCACTGCATTTCCTGATCGTTGCTCGTGGCAGTATAAAGATTTGAATCATCCCATGTTGAAATGAACACCTGCCATTGTGCTACAGGGCTTTGATTTCCTGCGAATCAGACCTGCTGGGAAATGACTGCCTTTGGAAATTCCCTTAACAAAACTCTTAGGTCCTCGGCTTACCTGATGTTGTCAAGGAAACAGCAAAAATGGTCTATTTCTTGAGAGTAGATTGGGCCGTGCAGGGCCACCATTTCAATTCTGGCTATATTTATACATAAAAAGTCTGGCAAATGCTTATGATTGATGCTTCACTCTGTCAGTGAGTGTGGCTTGAAATTATTTTTTTAATTCTCATGGGAGGGAAGACTGAGAGGGGAGGTGGGTGTAAGAATCAAAATAATTTTAAGATGCAACAAAAGGTCAGTACTTTGATGACAGTGACTCTACCAGGTCTAATCCCACCCATGGACACAACCTTTAGAGTTCTGATTGTACAAATTAACATTTCATTAAAAGTAGAATAATAACTCAACCCAGCTGTGGGGGGTCTGCTCGAGGTGAATTTGTGCTCTTTAATTGGAACATTCCAGTTAAATACAAATCGGTTCTGTGTGGTTTGAAGTCAAAGGCTTTTCTAAAAAAAAAGTTCAAATGACATGCAAAGAGCTGTGTTGTGTTGATTACTTATGACTGCTTCATTTCATCTATTTATCATTTAATGCTCTAATTCAGCATTGACTTAAAAGGGAATAGAAAGGATTTTTTAAACTGTTTTGAATATCGTTGGTAAAAAGTAGGTTACGCTGTTGTAAGTGTTTGTTTGTTGATTAAGACATCAAGACATTTATATATTTATGTACAATTGTAATTAATTCAAAATAACTATCCCTCGCAGAAAAAATACATGAATTTTACATGTTTCCACACGTGATCGCATGCATTTCACACTCAATTTTCCTAAACCGCACGTTTCAGATGTGGCCATGTGGAGTAACGTGTGAAATTGGTCACAATAAGGTTTTATTTAAAACATCAGTAAATCCATTAGCTCACTAACAACGAGCAGTATGTAGTTTTCAGCGTGTATTGTTTTTGTTAACATTAGTTAAAGGAATTGTAAAAATGAAGTGAAAATTCATTCAAATCATTTACTCACCCGAAGTTCTTCCAAACCTACATAAAATGTGTTATATGTATAACACTTAAGATGATATCTTAAAGAATGTGGAAAACTACCACAGATTATTTTGGTTGTAACTGTTACATTTAGACAGACTTCTTTTTTCAAATTTCAAATTATGACAGAATTCAAATTTTTGGTTGAACTATCACTCAAAAGTCAATACAATTATTGATGATAGTTCATTGTGCTTTAATAATAACAACAGTTACAAATTGTTATTTTTAAAATGTGTGAGTAAATGCTAAAATTAACATGAACAAAGATGAATAAATGCTGAAGAAGTATTGCTTATTGTTAGTTCATGTAACTACTGCATTGACTAATGTTAACAAATACAACCATGTTGTATTACCTCAAATATTACCTTGAGACTCAAATGGCTTATCTGTCAGCGCTTTTATACACGTAACGGATACATACAGTTGAGCTGAATTTACAGTTTGAGTTTATTGCTTCTCAATTGAGAAAAACAATTCGACAGGGCTTGATTTCGACTTTTGGAAATTGGTTGGATTGTTGAAAGTTTGAAGCCTGGCCATTGGACAGTCAATATAGTCACGCCCTCAAGCGAGACATAGCATATGTCATGGTGAGGAGAGATGTTTAGAAGGGAAGCGAAAGTTTTTGACTTTGATTAAAAACTATTAGGACACATGAATAAAACACATGACTCCCCCAAATAAATAATTTAAAAATAAACACAATATTAAAGAAACATCCTGAAGAATTAGAATATTAACTGACCAGTCATTTGATGTCTATAAACAAACTTAAAAATGCTATTATCAAAAATCAATTAATGGAAATTAAGGTCATTGTGTTGCAAACATGTCATATATGATTGTATATTGTGTATATAACGATAAACTAGATTTTATACCACACAATATAACTATACGTAATAGTATATGCTATTCTGTCTTAAATCACAGGGTACCCCTCCTCACCTGTGCCTAATAAGCAGTGCATCGCATAGAGGTCCTCGGTGGCACCCCTCTCATCATTCATAGCCCCCCCGTCCCCCCAGAGAAGCTGTTCTGCTGGCCCTTCATTTGCGGCTGTATGCTCTGGTTCTGACAGCACCACAGGTTCATGGAGGCATCTGAGGGAATCTCACCTTCATATCTCATGCAGCATCTGTTTGGAGCCAAATCTGCCACACCACTGCCGCGGCCCTTTCACGTCGGTGTCTTCTTTAATTAGGCCAGAATGCCCAGAGACATCCAATAATCTGTCATCCCTTATAAACACGTTCAGGGAAGTTCAATTATTTTAACCCCCTGTCAAATGTACCTGCAGGCCGACAGGTGCACTGGTGTGTGTCCACACCACACACTAATGTGTGTGGGAAACAGCGAGAGAGAGCATAGTTGAGGTGTATACAGTAGTTTTACATTTGTTTGTAACATTTTGGTTGTTCACATCATTAGGGGACATACACATTTACTCTCAGGCCACTTTTTCAAGCAGTAAAAATGTGATTTATTTTCCATGATAAAGCTGAGCTACAGCTTTCCTGTAGCTCAGTGGTAAGAGCATTGCGCTAACAACGCAAGGTTGTGGGTTCGCTTTGGATAAAAGCGTCTGCCAAATGCCTAAATGCAAATGTAATGTAAATTATGGTTTTTTTTGCTGTTGAAGATTCTCTGCGGTACAAGCAATAAAATAAAACATTTTAGTTCTTAATAAGTAATAATATATTAGAAGATCAGCACATTTACATAGAAACTAATATAGTTACTGTACTTCATTTTCAAGTCATCAATATGCACTGTAGAAAAAATCCGGAAAAAAACGGATAAAGTACTGGCAGAAAATTATCAGTACATTTTCCTTTATTTTACAGACATTTCCGTTAATGCTAAAATGCAATATAATGCAGTCCAAAATGTTAAATACAGGTAAAACAACTGTAAAAAAATGAATACGGAAAATTCCTTTAAAAATTAATACAGTATATTGTGCCCTATTTTTATGAATTTTTTTGTGTGTCTCACTTGTAATTCCTGCTTACATTTTATGGCAAATACTGCAGCACATATGAACATTAACACATTTACAAACAAAGACAGAAGATAAATGCTCAGCAAAGCATGAGATTGATTGGAGGTTAGCAAAACTTAAAAAATAGCACCTGCATGCAAGTTGAAATGAAGTTCCGTTGTTTTAAAAAAAAATACAGACTCCAGACAGTCCATTATTCATTAAGTTACAGACATACACCACCCAGTGTTGTTGTTGAATTAAATATGTTATACAATTGTATTATTTTACAATGTTCCCAGAAATGTATTTACCTTGTGTGTTGTAATACTATAAACACGTCTCCAAGCAAGCGTACATGCCTCTTCTTCAATGTTTCTTTTATAAACGAAACGTGAAATATGTGCAAGCGACACAATTATTCCCATGCCTTCTGTTATCACGGATGCTTAACCCATACACGGCAATGGGTGTTATTCATTTAACATGATTTGCTATTTCTACCAAACTTCAAACAAGCACGCAAACGTACGACCCACACGGTTGGTCACGCACAGCTTGTTGTTAAGTCTCTGGATGCATGAGGAGCATCTTCACATGATGGATGACTTTCATTCGCTAAGGTTCAGCTACTGTGTGCTGCTTCTTCTCGGTTCTGGCAGCTTCTGCAGGGCTTTAAAGATCTCACACCTTAATTAAGACTGTTGTGTAGCTAGTGCACACGGTGGCCCAACAAATCACTCTTCAACAGCTGCTGTACTCCTACACGCAAACACATACAGATCACAGTACCACAGTTTATTCTGGACTGCTTTTTTATTATTTTGCACCATAGGCACGGTTTTCCGTCTTCTGAACAGCACATGGGATTTGTGGTTTACATTACAAAGGATGTCCAAGGACAAGCTTAGCTTTAGAGATGGCTGATGATTGGCACTCTAAGACGCAAACTCAATGGCATTCGAACATCTGTGGTTTATAGTAATGTACAGTGTTTGTTCAGCTTAGTGTGTTATTGACTGCACCACTACATGCAGCTCACAGATATTTATGGCATAATAAAGCGTTACGCCGGGAGAGGAAGAGCGTTACAGTGATTTTACTGCGGGTGAGGGGTAGTTTTGGGTATGACATGAAGCCTTTTTATTAAACAGATCACTAATATTTAATGTAGAGTTACATTTAAAGGGATAGTTCACCCATAAATGAAAATTCTGTCATCGTTTACTCACCCCTGGGTTGTTTCAAACCTGTACATATTTCTTTGTTCCGATGAACACAGAGAATGATATTTGGAAGAATGTTAGCAATTTTAAGTTCTGGGACATCATCCACTACCATAATAGGAAAAAGGATAGCAAAATTTGATATTTTAAGGAATTTCAGTTTATCCTAAAAAGGAGTAAAACAATATGATGAAACAACGCTTGTTCAATGCTGGTCCAGAAGAACTTTCTATTTCGGGTTTTAAACACACTCTAAAACAATTGGTGTTATAAAGCACTAAAAGTGCTTCTTTGCTCGTAATCATAGGGAAACAACTATTAGTGCTATATATCTCGGTGTTTCAGTGGTTCTTCAGAGGTTCTTTGGGGTGACCGAGGTGCTATTAAGCACCGTTTCCGTGTAAAGAAACCGCTAAGCCCCTGTATGGTTCTTCAGCAGTTCTTTATAGCACCTCAGTCATCCCAAAGAACCGCTGAAGAACCACTGAATCGTCTAAATATAGATCTATGTAGCACTAAAAGTGGTTCACCCTCAAAGTTGTTCCAAACCGTATACATTTCTTTGTTCAGATGAACACAAAGAAAGAAATTTAGGAGAATGTTTGTAACTGAGATGTCTGGGGTAGTCAAAACTGGTAGTCAAGTGTGCCCCAGACCTGTTTGCTTTTCCCAAATTCTTCAAAATATCAAATTTGGTGTTTAACAGAACAAAAATTATACACAATATTTGTTCTACCATGATGGTCAATGGTGCCCTAGAAATCTCAGTTGCTAACATGAGGATGAGTAATTCATGACAGAATAAATATTTTTGGATGAACTATGCATTTAAACATGGTTCATATATTCATAATCTAAATCTGTGTATTTTTGCCTTTTTTCGGAGTGTTTATTTTTCAGTCTTTCATTCATCGAGATCTGCAGGTGTAATGTGGCAATAACATAATGTGGCATGTTCTTGTGTCCTTGAAGGTGCTTACAATGCAACACGTGAAGCCGCTGCCATTCGCCCATCAGCATGTCAGATACTTGTGAAGCATGAAACACATTGAGAGCTTACATTCAGACACATGCTTGGATCATTTCATCACCAGTGACTTCATGGAATTAAAAAAAAATCTGATCGACTGAACGGACGCGCACAGCTTTTCACACATCTCTGTTATGCTTTGCTCTTGTACACATAGTTACACACAGCTACACTCTAACAATAAATAGGGCTATATAGCACTAAAAGTGGTTCTTTGCTCGTGATCATAGGGAAACCACTTTTAGTGCTACTTAGAACCATGTTTTGGTGCTTCAGTGGTTCTTCAGTTGTTCTTTGGGAAGACTGAGGTGCTATATAGAACTGCTAGAGAACCATACGGTGCTAGATTGCACCTCGGTCACCCCAAAGAACCTCTGAAGAAACACTGAAGCACCAAGATATATATATTCCTCTATGATTACGAGCAAATATCCCCTTTTAGTGCTGTATAGCCCTATTTTTTTTAGAGTGTGGATCCACATGCACTGAAGACCAAAAACTAGGATTTTTTTCTTAATAAATAAACAATCCATCATTCTCAGTTGGTGCATTTATTTTCCAAGATGTGCTTTTAAAAAGTCTCCTTCAAACTTATTTTATCTCCACCACATTTGAATAAAACAATTCTCAGTCACCTATTACCTTACCGAAAACTTTCATAAATAAAGAAGTGCTGTCTCAATCAGTATAACATCTCCAGCCCAGCTTGTTTCTCTGTCTCAAGAGAGCCACAGTGACTGAGGAGATGAACTCGACATCAGCGGCACGCTGGCACCGGCAAAATGAGTAGCAGAATCATTTCATTTGGGGCTGGTTACAGAGACACGCCCCCGTCCCCACGTTTCTCCCTATAAGTGGAATCAACCTGTTGCTTAGTAACACTACACACATAGAATGTGTATTCATGAAGTCTGGGCTGTACGTGTCTGCACATGTTTGATGAACCTGTCACAGCCTCCGATCACTGCATGGAGATACTGTGTGAATGTTAACCAATGCTTTCACTACATGTCCAAAAATGAAGTCAAAAATGAGAAACAACAAAGCAATAAATGAAAAAAAAATGTAATAAGATTACACCTTTATAAGGTCTTCAAAAGGTCCTCCAGCTGTTTTTAGTCGTTGGTCTAGTGGTTGTAGATTTTTACGTGTTACTTATTTTGTGTTTGTTATATACTGTTAATATTCACCAGATTCTATTAATGGTAAATCTAGGGTAACTAATTTTTAGCATGAAAAATGTTGATGTAAAAAAAAATCATCCCTCAAATTTGCTTCCTTCTAAAATGTTAAATTTTCTTAGCTCTGTAAATTTAGGGTACAGACTGTTATCACAAACCAACCTTAAAGGGGTCAAATGACACAGCTAAGACAAAATTGTTTTAGATGTAATGCAATGTGTGCCATGATTTGCAATGAGGACCCAGGTGCCGACAGCGATGAACGGGAAACAAAAGACTTTATTTACAAAACACAAAGCAAAACACCCACGATGGGGGAACAAACAAGAACAAGACTATCAAAATATATAAAACATAAACCAAAACCTTCCACGAGGGGGACAAAACAGGTGAACAATGTAACTAACTAAACTATATAAAACTAAGACAGGACTAACACTAAATACACACTAGACCAGGCAAGATAAATAAACGGGCAACTTACTAAAGCGTGAGACATGCAGTAGTACAAAACGAACCAGCACAAGACAGCAAACACGAGGGCATTAAATAGGGAGACTAACAAAGGATAATTAGCAGAGGGCAGGTGCACGGAATCAAGAGGCCATAGACGAGACCGGAGAGAGCTCATGTTAAGTCATGACAGACAATAATATGCTTCTCTCCACCTAAAACATGAGGCTCTGTCATGATCCTGCCAGCAGACAACGAAATACATGACATGATGAGGCAGAATCATGACAATGTGTATACACTAATTAAGGTTCAAAAATGTTGTTTTTTTCCACATACCGTGCATGTTTGTATCTCCTTTTTTCCCCGCTCTGAAAATAGAGGTGTGATATGATTGGCCAGTTAATCAGTGCAGTGATTGGTTGAATACTTCTAGCATGTGACGGAAATTTAATGATTCTTACCATACTTGGAATATCGGTTTCCAAAGCAATTTTGCTGACAGTACGCCCACCTTACTTGCGTATACATTTGGGCGGTCTTAGTCAAATCATACCACGAACATTAGATTTGTGGGGGTGTGGTTACACGAGGTGTTTCAGGCAGGTCTGGGTGAGCATTCGCTTTTAGATAGAATGCATCTTTCTTCTTATACATGCATGGGCAACTTATAACACACCAAAGACACAGAAAAACACAGATTCGCGCCATATGACCCCTTTAAGAGTTTCCATCTATGCTGGGCTCTTATTCACTGTAAAAAATCCAGTCCTCTCCATCTAACAATTTTCTCTTGACTCGTTGCTTCTACATTTTTCAGTTTTTTGGTAAAGATCTGTAAATTCCACAAAGGCCTGTTAAAATGACTGTTGCCACAAGTGATGAATTTATGAAACCTCATCTGAGCCAAGAAAATAACTGAAATTTTGAGTTGGTCTATGTTTTTTTTTACAGCGTTGACTGCTTTTTCTTCATGATTTCCATTCATTTTTTTAGATATAAACATAAACTCGGAAAAAGGGAATTTTGCTACTCGTCCAATTAACCTAATTCAAACAGGTTCATTGAACATATTTTTTTTATTTTTGCAACATGACTTTTTATGTTCCGTTTTCTAACTTAATTCATTCAATTTGAGACTGCATGAATGATTTGCGTTGTGTTCACATGTACTTGTTAAAACTGGGACGAGGATTTCTATTTCCCATCATGCCAACACCACATATGCCGGTTGAGCCTCGGGGATGGTCAAATCAGGTACTTACTGTCTTAAAGCCTTCACAGTAAATGTCCTTCATTGCACTTCATTGCATTTTCTCTAAGACAGATGAAGTGAGAAACAGGTTTGAATATAAAGGAGGGAACAGATCCACACCGAATGTGTGCGTTGGGAGGGGGGTGGGCTTGGTTGGAGGTGAAGGGGGTCAGCTGTGTGCCATTCCCAAACCACTGAAACAGAACTAATGAGTCTGTAATAGCTTTCCATCAAAGCCACACATACACACACAGTCTCAAAGGACCCAGAAAATAACGTCAATGTCAGAGTAAAATGTCTTCAGGGACTTCAGAAATGTGATTACTTCATGTGAATCATCTTCATATCACACCGGTTCAAGCCCTTTACATTCATCACTTAAATATGCTTCATTTACTTCATTTAAAGAATCTGTGAATGGAAAATATCTGTTCCAGAGAAATGTTCTTCTCAAATGACCACGCTTGGTTACGAATCTTTATGACGTGTTAATTGTGTGTACTGAACGTGCGATTGGCGATGTACGCAAGTGTTTAAGTTTAAGTGTGTGCTAAATGTTTTATGATATCTTGCCTATGGGCTTTTTATCTTTACTGCCTCTAAACGACGCCAACAGATCGCTGGGTCAAAATGCTGCAATGTGGTAAAAACAGCCTTTATAACTGCAAGAATTCAGCTGTCAGAGGAAACATGCTTAATATATGTTAATGGAGGATTAGTATGTGTGGGCAGGGGATATGCGTTTATGTGTAGGAATGTACATTTCATGGTTGTTTCACACTTACACATAGGCAGTGTATGCCTTGAAGCATAGATGAACCTGTTGCAGCACAGACATACACGGCCATGTAAACACGCACAGTATGTGTTGACCCGTCCGCCATCACGGGGGTTAACACACATATGTCATTCAGAAATGAGGCTGTTGGCAGCTCAATGCTTTCTAAATGATGCAGCAAAATCTGTCAAAGCCAGACCTATATTTCATCGCAGAAGAACACATGTACACACACACACGTTATGGGAGGAGGTTGGTCATGCTCAAGTGATTTTGGATATACTGTACTAGCAGAATTGACAGGTGTAGTGCTCACTACAAACACCATCTTCCATCATTCTTCAAGCAGATCTGGATTTAACACTCACAAGAGTCAAGAGTTGAGAGCAGGCGGTGAACATCTGGGGCCGATCGCAAGCGTCAGTCGCAAGTTACAATTTAGTCTAGTGGCGAATATGGGAAATGAAGAGCTTAAACACATTTTCATTTTGACATTGAATAGATAAACTAGTACAAATAAATTTAATATTTACAAAAAACAATTGGATTACATCAGCAAAACAAATCAACGCAATGCAATGCAATTTAAGTATACTTTTTCATTATATTTTTATTATTTTATATAATATGTTTCTATTTTACATAAAACTCAAATATATTAATAATATAATATTTCATATGATATCTTTTTCTAATATATTACGTAACTAAAAATAAACAATTAAATACATTTCATATTTACAGAAACAAATTGGGTTGCACAAATCAATACAATGCAATGTAGACTTCTTAATTATATCCTTACAATTTTTTTTTCTATTTTATAGAAAACAAATCATATATATAATATAATATATTTCTCTAATATACTGTACTATGTGACTAAAAATGAACACTTTAACATTGAATTGATGACTTGAGTACAATGATTTGTACAAATACATTTAATATTTAAAGAAACCAATTGGATTACTTAAGCAATTTTCTATTTTAATGAAAACAAATAATTTTTTTATAAAAAATATCTTTCTAATATGTTATGTAACTGAACCCTTAAACCCGGAAAATTAACACTTTATTTGAACTTTGAATTGATAAACTTTTTATAAATGTATTAATTACAGAAACCAATTAAATTACACAATCAACACAATGCAATGTAAATATACTTCTCATTATATATTAACTATTTTGTAGTATTTTTTTCTCATTTATATAATAAAATATGTTTTTTAACATTTTCATTTATTGAAACATCAAGCATAACACAAATAAAAAACACTTTCCGCACTACAATATCGAGTTTGTTACAAACTAACTAGTAGTTACTCAGTCCTAGTGTGAACTTTATAGGTAAGCATGGCCGGTTCAGCTGCAGCCAACACATCCATCACAAGCAATAAACGATTAATAGTGAGCGGGGTCTACATGAGCAGCACATCTTTACGAGTCTATAAATTGCTGTCACACTTGTACTTTTATGGCATTAAGGATCGGATCAGATGCTATAATCAGTGAATCAAGTGTGTTGTTATAAAGGTACGGCCTGCAGTTAATGATGCTGGGGACGTTTTAGTTTGGTCTGCAGCTGTGATTTGTGTTGGGCTGGTTGTGGCGCAAAGATTCATCCAAGCTTCATAATGAGCATCAGTCAATGTGCACTGCTTCAAAAACAAGTGAGACGAGAGGTGTTGGATTTATTGCCCATTCAGCTAATTAAATAGTTGGAGATATATAGCTGAATGAGAGGATGTGTGAAGATCGGCTCACAGAGCGGGGATGTGTGTTTGGAGGGAGGATGTAGTTGCGTCTTGTTTGTGAAGCATAATAAATCTGTCACTTCCCGTTTTTAGCACAGACAGACAGTGTTTGTGGCTGTGTGTGTGAAAGAGAAGCAGATATAAATGGAGATCAAGTAATTGGGTAAACACTTAAAAAAAAAAAAAAGTACAGTTATGCTTTTCTTCTCTAACCTTCGTGGAGTATTGTATTGTTTGTGTGTCTCTGACTAAATCTGCTTTTCTTTCTATTACAGAACACATGCAGAACACAAAAAGATATTTGGAAGAACGTTGGTAACCAAACAACATTGGTCCCCATTGACTTCTAGTGTATATACACAACACCACTGAGTTTTGTGTTCCACAGAAGTAAGAGTTATACCGTTATGAATGATGTGGGCAAATAAATTCTTTTTATTTCTGGGTGAACTTTCCTGGTGTACAAACACCACTAGGTTAGGAATCGCTGTTTTATATCACCCACAGTGCAGTGCCAGGGTAAATATTTGACTTATCTATTAGAGGGTACCCTGTGATTTAAGAGTCCAAACATGTCTGTTGAGAACAGTGCACCCAGGTGGTGTATCAGCAGATATTATCCCTTCATCGGTCTGGCATAATTCGATTCTGGATGCCCTGGCAGTCCAGTTTGTTTATTTCTGATTTGCTTCACAGTTCTGCCTGATTGATTCCAAGGTCAGAAGTCCTCAGGCTTCCCACCTCATCTTTCCTTCTTCTCAAACATGCATAAATGCAAACCCAATCTAGGTGGGGAAAGAAGAAGAAATGTGTAAATTGTTAATCAGCGTAAGGCGCCGCCAAACTCACCATGCCAGCACAAAAAATCCCGCTGGCTCATTAAGGCTTAATGTGTTCTTTGAAAGATGGGCCTGTCTTGTCCATTGTTTCCGTGTTAGCGACTAATTTCAAAAGCGATGTAATTCGCTTTCGTTTACATTGTTGATTTAACCTGCAGGCCCTTGTGCTCCTTTGCTGTGTTGTCTCAACAAATGTTCTTCATTGTGGTAGTATGGTTGAAAAAGTGGTATATTTTTGGCTAACCTGCTCACGCCTTTGTGGTCCCTTACGTGCTTGTGTTATTTGAATAGAGTTGTGCTTTAGGAAGGACACATGAAATATGGGTTTTACATGAATATGAAAAAGCTCACCGGGAGTAAAGGATACATTGGCTACAATATTATCAGTTATTAATAATATTCTTACTTGGTAAGATTTGTGCATGTGTGTATTTTTTGGTCAAACCTTATGTGAGCTGGACATCAACGCAATGCAAAATATGAATTTCTGGAATTAAAATCTAGTATTTTTGTTCCAAAAATCTTAAATTTAGTTAGACACCTGCCAAGGAAAGTACCCAAGACATTGGGCCCTATTTTTACGATCCATGAATCAGAAATCTGAATTCACTTTTGCTAGTTTAACGATGTCAAAAATGGTCGCATGGTATTAAAGGGTCGTCCTTATTCTCTAAATGAGAAATAGGTGAGTTTTGGGAGTAACGTGTAGAAAAACCAAAAAGGGTGGATTCGCTCTTTACATGGGGAATTTGCATGTGGAAAACGGATCGCTTCTCTAGCGAGGAAACACATCTGCTCGTGTATGAGGTTAAAACGTGCAGGCAGACCATCTACAGGACAAGTCAGATTTTTTTCATTATGTACACCAATAATAATCTTTTGCATTGTAATCCTTTCATGTTTAATATTTGCCATTTTTGTGTGCTGCTGCACATCCCTCTGAGTGTTTTTGCGCGTTCTATAGGCACATATTACTAACACGTTCTTTAAATAACCCCCAAAATATATTGGGCCGTTGACTAGACCAGGTTTTTGTTGGTCAATGGCGCAGTCTATTTCAGTTAACCTGATTTCACGGATAAGGCTTAAGGCTAGTATCTTCACTGAAAATAACTTGGCATGACATATCTTAACATATGTCAGTGTCATTGCTAAGTCTCAAAATGAACATCGGTGATGTTTCTTTCTAAGGAATTTTGATAAAAGTGACTTCAATAGCCCAAATTAACTAAGGCATAGTCCTGGTTTAGGCTAAGCCTTGTCTATGAATCTTAATCATAATCTTATTTCATATACTTAATATTTTATCTTATATATACATAATATCTATATAATATCTTTATCTATATATATATATATATATATATATAAATGGTGACTTCAGGTCTTGAAAACCATAGTCTCAGAATTTTTTTGAGAAAGCAAGTATTATTTGATTTCACATCATTTGACATCAAGCATTGATTTCATCAACTTTAATCTTTGACATGGCCTTACTCAATCAATGTTAAAGATATTTCTACAGAATGTTCTTTACATTGTGTATTTTATGTAGAAACCAGATAATCACAAACATGACTTTCACAGGCAGGGTCAAATATATTCCAATAGAGAGTGAAAAACATACTCTCTGCTGGTCAAGGGCTTGTTAATGATTCACACATGTCTCTCAAAAGACTTCATTGCACCCAGGAGCCACAGATGGAAAAGTGTAACATGTAACAACCACAAGGACATGTCGCTGTGGATTGAATCATTCTCTTTCAGACAGGCTGCCTTTCCTACACTGTTCAGGACGTGCTGAACACGTCAATTCTTCTCTACTCTTCACACTTAGTCTGCACTTAGCACACTGTCTGTGTCCACTCTGTATTTTCCACTAAAAACGAAAACGTTTCCAAAATGTACATCCCAGCCTGTCGCGCATCGTCTCTCTTCTCCCGTAAGTAGTCTTCAGTAAAAACAGTGGCAGATGTCAAGCCAGGTCTGTTTCTGTCAGTGTTGCACTCCATACATTACACCGAGAAAGCATTAACTGAAAACATGGAAAAGTGCTAAAGGGTGTATTTAAACGCGATAACAATCTGGTGGCATTCAAGAGAGCTGGCTGTCAGTCAGGGGCGAAATTATCCCGCGAAAAACAACATCTGTCGAGGAGGAGACTCGTAACAAAATATTGTGGGAACCTCTGATGAAGTTGCTTGAGATGGTCAAACTGCGGAAAATCAACCTGACAGGATATCTAGATTTCTTCTCTTGCAATTGTTCCCCAACATCATTATTAAATGTAACTCAGTTGAGCGTGAAATGTGGGTGCAGTCCATACAGTACAACATCATTGAAGAGATGGAATGATGGATCTCTGATGGGAATTCCCGGTTTAATCAGTTTTGGAGCAGCAATTATTTGGCTTCTTGCAACGTTTACAGGCCTTGTTTGGGTCTGTAAACAGCCTGAGATGCTTTGGCTTAAAACAGTATAACAACAGACAGCTTGTCAAAGACAAGGGCACATGAGCAATTACTATGATCAGAAACCATAGGCTTACCGTGCCACAGGCAAAGATTTAATGAAAAAAAGTTTTTCATCTTTCTGGTTGAAGTTCTCATCATCACATATGTGGTTTTTCTTATCTGAATGACATTGCCTATATTTGAAAGATTATTTACTGTATATAAGCTGCATATGATTTCTGCCTTTAACAACCATATTTAGCAATGCATGACCTATTTAACTTTCCTCTGCTGTGCTCTGGGATTAAGATAATTTTTAACCTATGCCCGTTACATTCTGTTTCAACACGACATGTAATTTCACCCTTGCCCTCAAAGATATACATGCATGCAATATACAAAATCATCCACAAATCCATTCGTGCATGACCAGAATTTAAGACAGAAATACAGCCGTGGAGAAAATTAAGAGACCATTGCAAATTTTCATTTAATCATAATTTCTGAATGTATTGTGGCCGTTCCAGTCCAGTGTCTGTTGAATTTCAACAAAATCAAAATCATCACGTGAAAGACAGACAGAATGACAAGACACGTGAAAACTGTGATTAAATCCAGGTTATCACATAAAATTTTTTTTTTTACAAATATTACTGTATTGCTTAAAAGTGATAATAAAACGGTCAGTTCTGGTCCTGGAGTTCTAAGCCATCATAAAATAACAGTGGTCCGCATGGCTTATTGCTTTAAAATGAACTTGTTTTCTTTGCAGTATTTGAGGTCTGAGCATCTCTTGTTATTTTGACCTGTTTCTCCCATTAAAATTTTCTGCAAATAAATGCAAATAGAAACAATATTTTTGTTTGAAATGTATTGTTAGCAGTTCACACGCAATGAAAAACTGAAATGAATTTAATAATTTTTTCTAAGGCTGTATATTACACAGGAGCTGATGTAAGGTATTGCAACATCAAAACCCGGTGTGAGGCGGCCAAAAGCCTCCTGGCGAGGAGGGACAGCACACAGTTTGGCCCAGCCGGAATGCTTTGGGTCGGGCTTGATCCCTGCCCCGTTCCCTATGCGGGCCAATGGTTCTCAGCTGCTCCCACCCCGACCGCTGCTCCAGATCGACAGCGGGCCACAGGTGCTGCCTGATGCTTCATTAAGCTTCAGCCCAAGCACACTGAAGCCCATCCACTCACCCCCCACACTACATTGATCCCGAGACAACACACACACAGAAGCTCTGGATCAGCTCTCATAACATACCTTAACATATTCATCCTTTATTCACACTTAGCATCAATGCCATTGGCTAAACGTGATCCAGCTCAACGGCTTGTGCTACTTTACTCAATGCCTAATGTATGAAGAAATATCTCTGTATTGCTGAAGAATATCCGACCCATTAAAGTATGAGAGCTCACACAAATCGTATTTTTCCACCATTGTGTGACAGCCGTTAAGGGCTTTCGGGTTCCAGGAAGTAAGTAATGAAAGAAATGCCAAGCTTAAATGCCGGTGACAACTTATACTGGCTATTAGCGGTCAGATACCTGACAGAATGTGATTCTACGTGGTTTTAAAGCCCTGCGTTGACAGCTGTGTCGGAAAAGTGTATCTAACTAACAGTCGCATGACTTATCTAGGGAGTGTTTCTCACACAGCAGCATGTTTTAGATTTGTAAGGGAGGTGTAGTGTTGTTGAGCAATGTCATTTCAAGAGAATTAAAACCATTTTACCAATTTAAACCAATTCGAAAGAAAGAATGGTTTAGAGTCATCGTAAGACAATGGAGTTTTGTTCTGTTTCCTTTTAATTGACTTTTCTGAGTTGTTCTGAAAAGCCGAGATGCATAATAGATCAAGATGCATCACTTTCATTACAATGAATGAGGAGAGAGGGAATGCAATGCTCAATATGGCCGATCTAGGGAAGGAAGTCCCGCCTCCCGGCAAAAAGAGCCAATCGTCAATCGATAAAGACTCACAATGCTCTGGGGAGGAGCTCTCATGAGACGCTTTCCAGTCTGTGCTCGTGTAGTAGCTAAAGTGACCTTGAAAAGGGTGATTTTAAGCACAATTTAAGCTAAGGAAACCAAATTTATGGTACAGTTCATATCAGGTTAAATCGTTGATCGGAATTATGCTATTTAATTGTGAATTTTTGCAAGAGATTTCAATAATATATGTCTTCCCCCATTCCAGGAGATAGGACTGTGGTCTTACTGAAACAACAGCCCGGAGAAGTTGCAAATGTAAACATGGCACGGCTTTCGTAAACAGACCTTGCATGTATTCAGTTTTTGTAGGGCTGATAATTGCGGTTTATAATGTAACTGCTGTCACCATGTTTTAAGAGCAATGAGACGCCTGAGGCTATGCATTCATTTATATTACCACATTTACTGTATATGAGTAACTTTGTTAACATCATAGTTATGCAGTCTCTAATGGTTTATTGCTTTCATTAACACTTTTATAGCTACTATACTAGCACGTCAGCTGTGTAGCAGCTAGTCTAGCAGTTTAAAGACCAGCATGGTCAAACAAAGACAATTAAAATGCATCGATGAGGTGCAGAATAATACATTACATAGCCTACAGCGAGAAGTTTTTGAGAAATGCTTCAGCTTTAGCATTAGTTTTGCTGACAAAACATTCATTGAGAAAGCACCCTGCATCATTGCAAACGTTTGTTTGTTTATAAATACGGATAAAAAAATCTATGACACAGCAAACAGTTTGCTGTGTAAACATGGCAGTAACCAGAGGTGTTGACTTGCGTAACGCTCTTCGTGATATTTTTGGAGCGCGAGGAGATTCTGAGATAATGCTGATGTTTTAGCTAGAGCGGTATGTGGAATATGACTTGGCCCTCCTTAAAATTTTAAAAAAAGTCCTTGGTTTGGCTCGTAGTTACGGTGTCAGGAGGCTGCAGCAAAACAATACAAAACAAAAGTGTCAAATATATATTCATAAATGATTCAATCATATTTAAACAATACTGATTAAATAATGAAAAATGCATCATTTACATTTAAGAAATTTGAAATAAAAAGAGCAAAACAATATGGGCACGTTAAAATCTAGTATGCCATAACACCCAAGAATATCTTTATTTGCAGATAGGCAGAAGTGCAGCACAAACTCTATTTCTTATGAAAGAAAAGTGAAGAAAATAGCCTCTGGGCTAAATGCTGGCGCTCTGTGTCAAAACATCTTTACTGTTTATTGTCGCAGGTGTAAAACGTGACACCTATTTCAGTGACATCTGTCAAGTCGCCTGACATTTTTTGTGCTACTCCGTTAAAACAAAGTGACCAAGGGAAGTCAGCAAATATTAACTACTACACAAGAAAATCTCACCCCTGAACACAAACAAGTTTCAGTCTTAGGCATTTAAAACATGCATGGTTTGTAGAATAAACATGTCGCTGAAGACTATAGTGTTGATATAAAAGTTAAAGTACAAACGTGATGTTATGAGGGGCTATTGATTAAACGGCGTGAAGGGTCTTTCTCTAAAAGCAAAGACACAAAGACTGCTTCCATACGCTATGCTAAAGTAACACAGCGTGACCTCTCCGGTCCTCACTTCCTGATTGACGGACATCGAGTGTCCTATTGTTTTTCTCATTAGGCTAATTAAGCCAAATGATTCACTGCTGCCTCCCAGGTGGACAGCCGGCAGCAACTGGCAGGCGGGTTTGGCTAGACCGTGCAGGTCTTCTGATGTATTAATAGAGGCACAGCCATCTGTTTATGAGCTTTGTATTGCCTGGTCATTTCCTTATTACAGCCCAGTCCAAACCGGAACATGGCTAATGCTAACGCTAACAGACACGTTCATCTGTTCAAGCTTACCCACATGACAGAAAAAACACAAATGAGATCTTATTAATATCTCAGGGGCTTCTCCTAGAAAGCAGCGGGAATGAATGGAGACGGAGAGCAAATAAAGACTCGTCTCCTGTTGTTTCTCATGGAAAAATGGATTATGACATAGATGAGTCTTCTAGAGTTTCAAAGAGAAATCAACCGTGTCTCTAGTTTTGTCAAGATGTACAAGTCTGCATTCATTTGTCAAGAGATTTTAATGTAACCTTAAACATTTCTTGTCAAATTCTTCTAAAACCGCCTCAGCTGTCTAACTATCTGAGCTAGACATCACTTGTGTTACAGTTCTCTTAAGCCCATTCTCTTATTTGTGTCTGTTCATGTTTTCCTCAAGCAGTTTTAGTGGGGAAATCTCAAATCCTGCCGAAGGAAAAAAATACATCTATGAAAATCTAATGCGTTTATAATGGGAATTGTATTATATTTGTTATAATGGGAAATATTTTAATGGAAACTATAATAATGAAGAATGTGTTGGGTTCTGTTGGTGGGAAGATATCTGGCAGATGGGAACCATAAGAACATTAAATCCTATTGGAATAAGGCCCAAAACACAATACATAAAGGAATTTTGTCATGGTTTAAATTATTGATGGTAATAGGCCAATTTGTAATGGAATTTGCATTGTGTTTGTCCATCAGTGAGGGGATAGCTCACCCAACAATGAAAATTCTTTCATAATTTATACTTCCCCTTATTTCATTCAAAACCTGTATGTGTTACTTTCTTTTGCAGAACACAAAAGCTATTTTGAAGAAAGTTGATAACCAAACAACATTGACCCCCCATTGTATGGACACAAAACCACAAAGTCATTTTTCAAAATACCTTCTTTTGTGTTCCACAAAAATGAAAGTCATACAGTTTTTGTATGACATGAGGGTGAATAAATGACGCCAGAATTTCCATTTTAGCGTGAACTGTCCCTTTAATACCTCATTGAACGCAAATGTAAACCTATATCAGATCTCCTGAGGTATAAAAGCGAAACCCCTGAGCAATGGTTTCCCGCAGCTAGACTCTCAGCGTGAGCTTTACCTTTAACTGAAGGAGGCTCGGGTCGTTGAGGATAGTGTTATAATTGGTCTCCTGTTTTTTAAGTGTTTCTGGTGGAGTCCGTGCTTGCTAAGTGGCGCGTTCCTCTGAAGTGATTGCTGTAATGAACGTTTAGCACCGGCCTGTTGTTTTCCAGTCTATTCGCTGTAACGCTGCGGGGTAATTACTCAGGAGAGCCATGTGAGGTGGAGGATAGGTTTCTTGAAGTGCGCTGTGGTCCACACCACCTGTGTTTCACACCTCACTGAGCCGGCACAGAGGAACTTCTCTGAGACGCTACAAATCATTCTTCAGAGGGTTTAATCTAATGACAACATATGCAAACCTTGCAAATTAACCTTGTGTACACAGAGAGTCTAGGTTGCGTGATATAACACAAGCCTGTAATTAATTTCACCCACATGCTAACAAAAGTATAATCCCTTTGGAATATACACCAGGGTAAAATGGTTTGTAAATCGTTGCAAACATCACCTCGAGAATTAAACAACTTGCATTTTAAACAACACTAATGCTGTCTTTAACCACAAAGCATATGAAATATTCAATATACAAATCAGAATCCATTGACTTACACACGTGTTGTGTTTAGCCATGTTTAATGATCTCCCAGAAGGCTAATTTAAATTTGCAATAAAAATGTTAATGCCTACATAATATACAGACCTAGGAGCTAATGCAAGAGCCGATTTCATTTAGACTGCGGATATTCAGTTTCATGACGCAACCTCAGTTCTCGTACTTTCATTTGGCAGAAGGCTGATTCTCGTGTCTATTAAATTACCCATTTCTTGTCATTTGATAAGTGAGATCTGTAATGAAGAGATTACAGCTAATGTGGCCGGTTATATTATCTCTGCCTGTAGCGTACAGTAGTGTCTGCCGCTTTTCATTAGTCAACGGATGCTGTCATAGCAGAGAATTTGCATAGGGCTTTCTGGTATAGAAGTGTTCATTCCACCACCCTTAGTGAACCGCTTCATGTTATTTAAACCTGCCATTAAAAGCATTAGTCTAAGAAGCCATGTTTGCGCAGTTTTATAGAAGAAATGTCATACCACAAGATGTTTCAGAATCTATTTTAAATTAGATGTTCAAATCCGCTTTCAAAAGCAAAATGGACAGCTCTGAAATGACATAAGAGATCTATAACTCTATGACAGTCATTTGGACATTTCATAAAGCTGTAATGGGATTGAATAACACATTTGGGTGAAGATCACCGGAGTTTCCTAAGGGTCACTTTAGTGAAGCTTTCTGATGATTTAGTTTAAACCAGAAAGGAGGGAGATCCCTCTGGACATCCAGATTTCATTTTGCCTCAGGAATGGATTCGAACTGTGCTGCTGGCATATTCACGGTTATAAACCATTGTAGAAATTGCTTGGGATGGGGTCTTCATACCTCTGTTATGTACTCCTGCTCTGGAAGGAAATGAAAACATGCCATTGCCTGCGGTGTCTCCTTTGTATCTGTCGCGGAAAGACAAAGCGCATCTCTATTTGATGTATGAGGCCCTGAACGATGAAACTTTCATAGTCTGAGCGATTGCCCACAGATTCCTGTCAACCTAACAAATCTTATATAAACATTGTAGAGATGAAGGGAGGGAGGAAGCAGTGGATGGAGAGATGGGAGAGGGGTGTGAGGCTTTAAAAAGCACCAAACAAAGGAGAATCCAGCATGCTTTCATCACACCAGAGAGCTCCATTAGACTTTCCCGCGGTTCCACATGTGAGGAGGAGAGGCGAGAGCTTGGGGCCAAAAACTAGAAGGAAAAGACGAAGATGATCAAAGACGGAGAAAAACGCTGACTTTGATTTTGACTTGGTTTGCCCTGTTAAACATGTGTTGAGCGTCTTCGTCTGTAGACATCCTGCGGCCCATTAGCCTGACAGGAAGCGCAAGTTTAATGGTCAGCTGGAATGGGGTTTGTTTCCCCCACATGCCAAGGGTGTGCATTGACGTCACTTTCCCATGTGAACACGAATGGACCCCTGGGTGGTGAAGTGGCTGAGGAGAATAGGAGAAACAAATGAAACCGGGACTAAAAGACTCAATTATTTGCTAAAATTACAAGCCGCTGGACTCGACGGTGATCCTTATGACCTCCATATGACTTACAAAGGAATCATGTGCTCCTGGACATTGAAGTGTTGCGCGGAATCGCATTTCCTGATATTGATATTGATATTGATATTGAGTGGCTGCGTCCGAAAGCTTAGGCAACCGACTTGATGCCTCGCTGTCTCATGAGGCAATGCATTCAGAGGCACAAAGGCAGCTCTGAGAAACACATTCGGACAGCCTTCAGTGACAAAGGCGACACATTCAGAGTCCGCCTTTGTGATAACTAATCCAATATTTAAAAACTACGATACTAATTTCTCGATAGAAATGCAACAAAAGTTGTGAAAACAAAATTATAACTTTATTTACACAAACACTGTGCTCTAGCCGGTTTCTTGGCCGCCATTTATTTCTTTGAACTCGACCTTGCTCGATCGATCAAATCCCCCCCATAAGCACACGCATAGAATTGTGGGACCTGGAGGTATCTCAGGAAATGGTTAGTAAAGCAAACATTGGATTCAGACGTGCCTTGATGCCTTCTTATCTTGAAATGCTGCCTCTGAAGGCAGCATTTTAGAGCTTTCGGATGCAGCCAGTGTTTTGTTCACGTGGTAAAGTGACGACATGTCCATACCCATTATACTATGTCTAATGTGTAGTTTTTACTGTGTCAAATTCACAGTTTTTTTATTTGAGCACAGGCACTGAAAAGGACTCTGCAGCCAGCTGTCAAAATAAAGGTCTGGTTAACTATGACACACCAACATGAAAAACTAGTATCCACAAGTTTCCGGAGTGCGCTACTGTAAAAATGAACATGGGTACAACTTCCGGTGAAGCGGCGGAAGTAGTGTATTGCACCTTAAATAACTTATTCTAATGATAGAAAATGAGACTGTGATTCATACTTTGATTTGTAATACTGATGGTTTCATGTGGTAATCTATTCAAAAATAATTTTGAAACTGATAAACTGATGTAGTTTGTCGTGGCTGCACTTACAACCAGATGAAGCTTATTTCATGTCGTAAAAAAGAGAGCTTCACACACAGATCTAAAGTTCAGACGGTCTGCTATGTGAGGGACTATACCGTTTTAAAAGACGAACTTCAAAATGTGGACCGCTCATTTTAAGCAAATAGATATCGAACATTAAACATCTGACTAAATGTGCTCATAGTTTGAAAAGAGTTTGCAGTTTTAAAAGGGAGATCAAATAGATTTATGTTATCATCATCACACTGTATGGTCTTCAATAAAAACGCAAGACAGTAACCTGGATTTACAAGGATTCTTTACTGTATTTTATCGACGTGTTGTCAAAAATCCATTCGAAATATTTCACATCATGTGGACTACGTTTCTCATCTGATATGCTTGTAAATTATGTATTTCTTCCACTTATCGTCTTATAAATAAAATGTAGAGAGGATGTGAAAAGGCAGCTTTTGCACATGATCGGTAGTATATTAATAATATAATCAGATTTATGGCCAGCTTACGATACACCAGCGTTATGATATGTGCACGTAGCCTGTGTAATGCATCCAGTTCGCTTTCAAATACAAACATTTTAATAGCACACAATCGACATCATGTAAGGAAATTGAAAACGCTCCATAATTTTCAAATTGCTCATTGGTTTACTGTCAAAACAACTGGATCAATAAAGTTAAATATCCGCTGTCAAGTACTAAAAGCATCATCCTATTCCTCTGTAAAGAAGTGCACAGTATGCTGATGTAGTTTATAAGTGCGGTCGGTGTGTAAGTTCACATTCTGCTATAAATGAATGACTTCAAAATCTGTCAGAAATGCGTTTGTTTATATTGAACCGGTGGTTTCTCCCATCTTTCGCCCAGAGCGTCATGGGGCGTAGGAAACTTGTGGATTTGCTATACTATATTATTTACTTTAGTAAATTAAATTAAATGTTCTATTGAAATGATAATTAAATGTAAATAGACTTAAAAAAAACACATATGTACTGTTGTTGTAAAAATGGAAACACAGAATCCAGAAAAATATGAAAAAAAGGAATTTAGGAAAAAATAAATATTTTAAAGGGCCATGAGGTATTTTATAATTTTTTTATCTGTGAAAAAAATATTGAGGAATGAATAGTCAGTTCATTATTTGGCAGAATCGACAGATTAGTGAGCATGACATGCTCACTAATAGTTGTTTTTATATAAATATTAAGGATTTAACTGATTTTGCAGTGCCAAATACATATTAGGGATTGAAGAGTTGATTCATAGTCGGGTAGAACAGACAGTTTTAGACTGCCTAATGTTAAAATCTTATCGTGTAAAATAGACAAACAATGAAACAATTTGCTTTTTACATACAACGGGGGTCTACTTTCAGATGACAACATCTGATTTCAACCTGATTATCCTCACGGACCGTCTATTCTTTTGTCAAAAACATAACATTAATGCCAACTGATTGTGTAAACCATTTTAAAAACAGCATTCCGTCATGGCCTTGATTTATCATATTTTCTCTTTTGTTTGAATACCACTAGTTATTTTTCACCACACTGAAACAGCGAGCCAGTAAATTACAGAACGCTTTGTTGAAAATGAATCTGTGCATGAAAACTAGTTTGCGCTGGCTGTGCACCGTCGCACAGCATGATTGCCCTGCTTACTGTGTATCAAAATATGGCCAATGAATGTTGAGACACATCTCTGCTGAACGCTAAAATAGAGCTAGCTGGGGTCAGACAGAGTGGTGGTGCATCCTGGGATACTGGGCTTTTTAGTCCATAGTGCTGGCAGCAACACCGGCCGAGTTATTACATTCCTGCTGTCATTTTTAGCTGTGTGTCAGAATGGCCCTCTTTCATGTTACAATTAAACCAGCACTTTCCCCTTTCCCATCTCACCCAGTGTCCAGTCTGAGACACAAGGAATGAGCCTTTACCTAAGAGGACAGAGTACCTGGCAAGAACGTCAACACACTTCCCTGAGCACAGCATGGATGGCGTTGTAGCCAGACAATGGCACAGCTATTTATATTCACTTTTCTTAGTGTGGGGTTTAGCGGGTGTTCTCATTATCTTATGTAAAGCATGTGGTATAAACATGAGGAGATGGTTGCAATGGTACACATTTGCCAGATGTTCTAATTTGAATGCAAAGGTTGCAGTATCTCCAGCTGAGCGTCTGATGCACCTTTAGTGAGATGTTTAGAAATCTCAAGTGTAATTTTCAACACCAAACCATTTCATGGCCTTGTAGTGCTTTCACACTAGCAGGGAGATGAATAACTGATATTATTTCCTTTCTGTGCCACACTTTATATCGTAATTAATGCAGTCAGCCTCTGTCTTAAGAGCTATTGACAACAAGCAGACAACATCAAGACTGTTCATCTACCTTGTGCAACGTCAGTTTTTTTCTCCTCTATTCTCACTCTCTCATGTTTATTTCACCAGACACGCAAACTTTCTGAACCGACTTTTCCGTTCACTGATTTTCTGTCGATTTCCACGAATACACAAAATGCTGTTAGTATTCAGATTTATGTTAGGCCGGTTTTACAACCTGTATGCTGTTATTTTGTTTGTGCAACTGGCAAAATGTAGTTTGTGGAACAATTACGCATGTTTCCAATAAAGCGATTGTTATAGTGACAAGAGAACGGAAGATCTAGAAAACATAAACAGATTGTTTAAAGGAAAAAGGTACACTAAACGCTAATAAAATATCAAAACAAAATAAAAAAGCATTACATATTTAAAAGTGTATGTATATTAAAGGCACAGTTTACCCAAAAATGAAAATACTGTCATCATTTAATCACAATCAAATTGTTTCAAATCTGTATACATTTCTTTGTTCTGTTGAACGCAAAAGAAAATATTTGGAAGAGTGGAGGAAACCAAACAGTTCTGGGGCACCATTGACTACCACAGTATTTCTTCCATACCATAATATAGTAGTCTGTGGTGCCCTAGAACCAGGTCTCGATTTGAGGGGATGGCATCCTCCTTGTGTCAAAAAATGACAACCACTTACCATCCCATTTATCATTTTATTTTAAGTACAATAATATACATTTTAAAGGGAAAATCATCTGTAAATCGTCAAATATTTGACCACACCACCCCCCTTAAATGTTTTAACAGTTCAATCACTGCCTAGAACTGTTCGTTTTTCTTAATATCTTCTTTTGTGTTTATTGGAACCAAAAACATTATACAGATATGAAACAACTTAAGCTGAGTAAAAAAAGACAGAATTTCTTTTTTGGGGTAAACTATCCCTTCAAATTGACTTCCTTTAGAAATTAAGTTATTTTATCATGCTGTTGTATCTCTTGAGCCAGAAGAACATTTTAAATAGTTCTAAATACAATCAAGCAGCAGATGAATTTTGTTCGGACACATTCTTGCATTAATCTGTTTCTTTTCATGTGGGAATATTTTAATCAGTCACATTTTATATAGCACATTTGGAAAACGTTAAACAAGTGTTGTAGAGTAATTAAAATCAAACATTAGCAAATATTATACATATTTATTTGTTGGTTCATTTGTATTCATACAATTTTGGCAATAGGGGCCAGTCTCACTCAGAGGCCATTTGCCTCGGGTCCCTTAGCGCAGTGTGTGCGTTTCTATGTGTCCACATTCGTTTGTGGTTATGTGTCACTTGTGTGCTCCATTCAGTTTGCAGATGGCTCTAAATGTTCACTACTCAGGTTCCAGCCAAGCAAATCTGTCAGAGAGAGAAAGAGAGAGGGAAATTCCTGAGGGTCATTTGTGGCTCCTTCTGTTACCACTTTTCTCTGGAGAGATGTGAAATGATGAAACGGTATTTATTGCAGACAAACAAGCCTGCCACGCTTGCTGTTATTCCTTCCTCTTGCACTTATTCACTTAGATTTATATGCCACACACTGTCATATAGCCTCCGATAGAACGCAGAATTATGCATGTGTAGAGTAAGATGACATCATGAATTTGACTTCACCCTGTAGTTTGTAAAGCAAAAAGAAATATAAAGGGGAAAACCAACAAAGAGTGTGAATTTATTTAATTGTGGTTAAGCATATTCTTTTTTTATTCATAAAATGTGCATGGATGCTATTTGTTTGAAATGAGAACATGTGATGTAAATGTTTCATGAATTATTTTTGTAATTCATACAACAGATAAAGTGGGAAATACTATTTTCACAAACGTTTCTTCTTTCACTATTGTAAGACAAACATGCCACTTCCATGTAAAAAAAAGCCACAGCCACTTTGCAAATATTAATATTTGAAATCAAAGTGATAATAAAAACTGTGAATTTCTGCCTGCATGCTAATCTGTGTATTTGTCAACCTGGTTACTGGTCATTTAGTACCAAAGGGACATGATTGAATTACATCTAGATAAGTCATTTTTTAACAAATGTACCTTGGCAACTAGTCTGATGGGACGTTCAGTATGTCTGGCAGAGTTTTTACATGGGACGGCAGTGCCAGGGCAAGATCTCTCTGTGCCAGTCACAGTGTCCCATATGCTGTAAACACAGACAGACATCTTCCGTTCAGCATCTGCTGACAGAGGCCAGGGCAGCATTTTGTGATTTCATTTGATTCATTTGACAATACAAATTAAAACAAGTATAATCAAGCCCAAAAGACCAATTCATACACATTTAAAAAATCTGGCCAGACTCACTCAGAACGCTGAGTCATCAGAACGGAGAAATAGAGGGAAGATGGAATAGTGACGCAGGAAAATAAATACATTTTTAATTCCATATCATCAGTGTCATGACTCTTTCAAATGAGCAATATGGAGATTTAAGCAACGTTGAGGTTGGGAATTGCAATCTAACAAAATAATACAAATTCAGAATTTTGTTGTTGTCCAGATCATCCAGACATGGAAAACACTACATTTTAATATCATATCTCTCCACCCAGTCATATTCATATCTGGGGCGAGAAAGGAGATCCTCCGCCAAGCTCGACTGGTCAAAACAATTCTCCTCAGTAAAGAGGACAGCCCACTTCCCTGCCCCACCGCCCAGCTTGAGAGCCCCTCCGCCCCAGTCAGTGACCTACCCTGCCCGATTTGAACCATGATGTCATTAAAGAGTCACAATTAGGAAATATTCGAATCTGACTTGTTAGAGATGGATAGAGAGAAAGTTATATAGACTAGAAAAATGATTAGAAGAGAAACACGCATTCGTCTCAAACCATCTGTTTTTCACGTGAACTTTAAAGACTAAACACATGGTGTTTTGAAAGGGTTCAGGTAAATCAAATGAGGCATTTTATGACTATCAGACAACAGGTTGTCAGAGGTCAACAAAAATTAGTGCATGGCTTGAAAATATATAATAATATATAGTTAATCTTTCTATTTCTATTTTACATCCAATATGGAGTGAGCAATTAATAATGAAAATGTTATTATATTTTTTCTTTATAAGTTATTATAAAGGTGTAATTATTATTACAAGGTCTTAATACTGTACATTCTCGATTCTCACTCTCTTTTTTATGAGTTCAGAAAGAGGTCTCCATATAAACAACGAGCAGCAAAGTTTATGCGTTTGGCACTTTAAAATAGCATCTGTTATTAAACACGTCTTGGTGTGGCTGCCGTTATGATGTTGCCATTTACCAGGAGATTGTGGGAATCCACGCAGTCAGTGGCATGCACAGGTTTCTAAACCGAAAACTCTCTCTCTCTCGCTCTCTCTCTCTCATCTGCTCACTCCCTCACAGAAGCGCTTGATGCCCGTGGACAGTCCTAAAAGTGCTGGGCCATTATTTTGAAAGATTAATTCAGTGCTTGTGCTGTAGTCTTGTTGCTCTCCACAGCATTGATCCCCGTTTTAACCAAGACACTGCAATTAAACGATCAATACGGCAAAGAGGAGCCAGTGATAACAGTTTTGTTATCCTTTGTTTGGACATTAATACTGATGTTTTTCTTACATTTGGTAATCCATCAACGAAAATCGACCTCGCCAAGAATCCTAAATTGCTTAAACACAATCATTCCAATCAGAAAAGATGTATAAAATCATGCAATTCATTTCTTTCATCTACGTGTTTGAAATCATGTGATTTCAGAAGAGGGACACGATTTAAAACTCATCAGCTGTGTTCATGAATACTAATCGTGACGTTCGCCTGGTAGTCCCAAGTGATTTGTGTGGGTAAGTAGGCAGTAGGATTAGCGCTCACGGTTAGTTTGTTTAGTGTACTAGTTTGCGGAGGCTTCTCTTTTGTCATAAAGGTGATGTTTTTACATGGCTGCAGTTTATTGCTTTTTTTGTGGCCATGTAATAGATACAATAATTTGTGTCTGAGATCAAAATCGGTTCGATCACACATGGTTATGAGTTTTATTTAGTGTCATGTGATTCGACATGAGAGCGTTCCTCTTGCATGTGTTGAACTGATTGAACCCGAGTCACGCATCATGTGAGAGGACTCTGATCCCAAACTGGGGTACACGTACCCCCGGGGGTACGCCAGGTGACGGAGGGGGTACGTGAACAAAACGCGGAAATGTACTGTTTACTTAATTATAACGCATCTGACATTCAACCAGGCATGTTTTTCTCACAACCTTAATATAAAGACGTGCTCCCTCTAGTGTACACACAGCAAAATAGCAGTCAGGTAGTGCCGTAAAAGGTCAAATTCATGACATCCGATTCAAAAATATGCTTCCACTCACGTGTCATGCGTAAGCGCACGTCTTTACATACCGCATGTAGTTTGACTGCACGTGGCTTGAAACGAAGCAACAACAACTGCTTGGAAAATTAAAATGAATGCAAATATTTAGGCCCACAGCCACAGAAAAGAAAATTTACTCGCAGTCGCTCATATGATCCACCGTCCTCTAATTTCACCCCGTGTCCCTCCAACAGCACTTCGGCTACAGGTGTAAGTCCAGCACCCGCTCCTGTTGACACCGACACAGATAGCGATGCATCAGAAATTAAGCGTCAACTCGGGTTCAGCAGTTCACAGAAAGACGATCAAAAAGGCGTAAATATGATCATAAATATTGACAGGCCCAAAATCCCAAACCACAGTGTGATCCCAAACCACTTTGCACATTATATGTGCAAAAGTACTCTCTCATAACTGCATGAAGCCAGCATTTTTGCGCAGACATTTCGAAACAAAGCATGCTACTATGAAATATAAACCACGAGAGTTTAAAGACACACACTCTGCATAGAGAATTATTTGAGACTCAGACTTTCTCCGATACAACCAAACATCACAGAGTTATGCAAGTCATTTCAAACACATCCGTCTCATTAAGCAGTGAGTTATTTATATATTTATAGATATATATGATTTAATTATATAATAATGCTGTGTTCGATAAAAGATCATTACTTTTAGAAGGTAAATGTCTTTAAAATGCAGATTAAAAAAATTTGGAGACCACAATTGTGACTGTAGAGAGGGGGTAAGCAGAATTATGTTAAATCCCTGGGGTGGGGGGGTACGCCATTGTAAAAAGTTTGGAAGCCCCTGCCTTAGCTAATACAGTTTTTTATTCCTTTTGTGTGTGAGCTACAGTGTATAATGTGTAAAGAAATGTATATCCTTAGTTATTTATCTAAAATATTTTGTGCTCTCTTTAATACAAGTAGCCCAAATATGTTTTAATACATTTAGATTAGATATTAAAATGTGCAAAATTGACGCATTGACAGTATATAAACCATAAACCCTATTGGTTTAATACAACTTTAGAAACGTACAAATTATTTCTTTGACATTCTAAAATAATATTATCAAATTAAAAAAAGAAAAAATATATATTTTTTATTCTTTTTTTGTAAATAAAACCCCAGTTATGGGGGCGTGTGCCCCCTCAGATTTTTTTCATTTGCTTTTACTTGTGTGCTCTATGTTCATTTGTATGCAAACAATGACTCTTTGACAACTATAGTACAAATATTTTTTGATCAAAAAATGTTTTGTTCTCAAAATACACCAGACTGATGCATTTACCTTAAAAATGTACATGATTTTTGTGAACTGGGAAGAAGATTCTATCAAGCAGAGAGTGTTGTAATTTAATTCTCGCAATGATTTGTGCGATGTTTTGAATACGCTTCTCTATAATATTGCTTTAAATGTATTTGTACATACAGGAGATGTTTATGTGTGTTGTGCACAGGCTCCATGACGCCCCTGCCATCAGCAACTAAGTCCAAGTGTTTTCTTGTACTGGAGAGAAATAACTAGCACAGGAGAAGGCAAAAGGAAAATGCACGAGACATTTCACTCTTTAATTGTTTATTTGTCATTTAACAGACTCATTTTATTCAGAGGGATGGAGTGCACTTAATGCTGTTTCACGACCTCGGAGCATCCTGAGGTTAAGTGCTTTGCGTAAGGGCACAATGAAACATTTACACTGTGTTTGAAAACATGAGATAAGTCAACGAAGGCAGAGGCTTTCTGAAGGTTATTGACAGAATGATGATGACACGGAAGCCTCGAGAGACATGCAACGGGCTGGTTTTCACAGCTACATGCATTATCTCTCTACGGCAGATGGTTTTATTAATTTCAATCAGAATCTAAAGAGTTTATAAATGGATGCGATCATTTTCTTTATCCCTCTGTCATTTTGTCTGAACTGTGTGTTAATGGTTTTCATTGGCTCAGTGTCTGGGTGAAATTATTAGTAAAAAAAAAACTCCATGTTCAATGACAGCAACATTCAGAGGTGTCCAACAGTGCATGTCAAAATAGTGTGACGATAATGTATTTCACACAGTAAAATGTGATACGTAGACAGTACGCAATAAGCTTTCCCTCTAAAATCAGCATAGAATAAATGCCAAATGTTCGCAAATTCCATCTGGGCCTAATGAAGAGTATAATACTGTATATAAATCTATCGCAGCATCATGAGATAGAAAATGAACATACAACTTGTTGTCCATATGCACTTCTTGCATCCTGCCATTTTTCATGATAATGAACTGGTGATCTATATAATTTCCTTTCTCTATTAAAGTTTTCTTTCCTCCTTCAAGCTGTCTGGACCCCACATGCTGCAATCCCATCCCAGTGACACAGAACCGATGTGTGGCCTCTAAATGTCAATGTCACTCCTCTTTTGGGTCTTCATTCAGTATTCTGCAGCTGTTTAGTCTACATTTATAGGGAGGTAGTTTGGTCCAAGACCATTGTAATGCATTAACCGGTTTCACAATCATGGTAGACGGCATGTGTTTCTCTAAGATAATCAGAGACGATTTCAGAAATAACTTGAGCAGGTGTTTGGGGGCGGAGCTTGTTGGAGGATTCATTTGATTGGATCAACGCGTTACGCTGGACATTCTCCCTAGTTAAAAGACAGCCTGTCCTCTCCTTGCTAATTTCATTCCACCTGTGTCTCTGTGCTCAAGCGAGGCCATTTGAAGTTAGAATTGGTATCTTGACACAACCGTAACAGGAGAGGAAATGGGAAATGAGATTTGCGGCTGCTCTAACAGGCACAAACGTGGGATGTGACTGATTGTTCCGACAAGTTAGCAAGTTACATGTTAGCCGGGTACAGAATTGAAGATGACCCAAAACAACAAGTTCTACATTAACTCAACTTTATTCCTTCATATTTGAGCTGGATATTTGAATGTAATATTAAACCGATACAATGCAATGAACAGTAATAAAGACAACTTACTACTGTGTTTCCTGTTAGGATCTCAAGTGTGTAGATGCTTGGAGGTTTTAGCAGATGTTCAGTGTGTCTGAAAAGTGGTTAATTATAAATGTAAGGGGACGGTCAAAGTGAAATGTCTGGAGTAAAAAGAGATGCTCCTAATGTTTTTAAATGGTAAAAGCCTTGATCTTTGCTTCATCTGTTCGCATAAGCAATCAAAAACAAGTTCAAAGTGCATAACTATTTTTAAATGTAGGAAAAAGACAAATTAAAAGTCTTTGTAAGGGCTTAAGCGTTATAAAACAATGCTGAAATGCACCCAGGAATAATATCCCTGCATAGTCATGCGTAAAAATAAGGAATGTTTGCCTCATTATAACGCATCTTTTCCAAAATAGATCTGAAGTTAAGCGCGATAAATTATAAACAAGCTCATTTTCATCTCTTGCATCTGCCTAGCTGGTGCTTGATTGCTTTGTGAACGCTGTTAATTGCCAATTAGGAGAGGCCTGCTACACCAATCAAAATAGAGAGAGAATGACTCAGCCCGCATAAAAAAAACACAACAAGGACAAAATAAACAAGGAGAATGACAAAGACACTGAATGCAGTCGACAATCACAATCAGCTAGGTTTCACGTTACACCTTTTTGCAAAGTTCCTCAAACTGTGTAAGAGACTTATTGAAATATCATGAGCCTGCCATCACTTTATGAATATTTACATTTATCAGACTAAAATCGGAACATGAAGCTGTTTCTGCTCGTCCATTCACTGAATTCTTCTGAGACTATGCTTGCAACGGTTTGGAATAACATTCAAGGGCTTTTCAGAGATACAAAATGTTTGGGGGTTTAGCCAAGATTAAAAATGAATAACAATTCAGATTTCATCGTTTGTATTGAACAAAATGTATTATTGTTGTTGTTGTATGATTTAACATTAGATGAGGTCATGGTTCTCTTGGTGAGACTCTAAAGTGGAATATGGAGAAAATCAAATTAATATTACATTAGAAAATGTAAGGTAAGTACAGATCAGACTGTATTCCTTTCTACAGTACGTGAGATAAACACAGCGATCTGAAAAGCACTAAAGGTTTGGTATTGTTGGGTATTACATCGTTGCATCACATTCATCACAGAGATATTGACATGGACAGAACTGCAATATACCACAGATGTCAAGCATGCGTGACTTTGTTGCCCATTATAAACGCTTGTCTGTTCCTGTATGGCATTGGTTATCAAAGCCAGATCTTATTATGTTAGAAGACTGACAGTCTCTTGCTTTTGGGTGCGCTAGTGTGCCAATAAAACATTTACCGGATATTAAAAGATACGATGCAAGTGATTTAGTTGACTGTGAAATTTGCTGGTTGAAGGGACAGTTCACCCCAAAATAAAAGTTCATTCATTTACTCACCCTCGATGTGTTGAAAAAATGTCTTTGTTCTGATGAACGCAGAGAGCGATATTTGGAAGAATGCTTGTAACCAAACAGTTGGCCACCATTGACTACCATAGTAGGAAAAATTACAATGGTAGTCAAAAGTGCCCCAGTTGGCTTTCCTACAGTTTTCAAAATATCTTATTTTGTGTTCAACAGAACAAAGAAATGTATAAAGCAATTTTTCCTATACTATGGTAGTCAATGGTGGCCAATAACTGTTTGGTTACAAGCATTCTGTGTTCTGTTTTCATCAGAACTAAGACAGATTTGGAACAACTCGAGGGTGAATGAATGACAGAATTAAATTTTTGGGTGAACGGACAAACTTTCTAAATCCAACCAAAATTATTCTATACATACTACAACCAAACAACGAATCTGCTTTACATTATTTTTTTGTTCACAAATGGCTACATATCCATCAGTCACTGTATCACATGAACACCTATGCATTTTTTATTATAGTATATCATGAAATAATATAACTTTGGAGAGTTTGTCCGAATCCATTTATTGGTGATTAAAGGTTTTGGAAAAGCTGTGGGTTTCCTGCTGTGGTCTTTCTTGCTGAGAAATACTATATTTAAAAAGAGTTTAGTCAGGATTTTGGACCCGTCACAGTAGGTCCCGTCAAACTAATAACAAATGAACTACATCCCCAGTCAGTAAAACTGCACTTGTAATACTAGACCCCACCACTACATTTAATGCTGCAGATTATCATAATGTTCTGGAAACGTACGAGAACAGTGTTGCTATTTGTCTCTTGCTACCTGTCAGATCACTGCCTCTATTTTCTATTTAAAAGTGGAAATGTCTAACCGGGTTTGCCTTCTCTTCCTGTACATTTTAATTGATAAAATTAGGAATGCATCTTTTTGAAGAGTTCAAATGAAGGGGATTGGATGGTCCAATGGTTCATCCAGAAATTATAACTGCACCTTGCTTCTGATACTTTGGCAAATCTCAAACACTGATGGAGACAGATCTAAAGCTGGAAGACTGTTACCGTTCACAAAAGCTCATGGGACAGATGTGCTGCACAAGGTTAGAAATATGGTAAAGCTGCAGATGAAGGGAGGAAAGAAAGTCTGCACCATCTGGTGATATATCTTTAATAACATTAATACACTGCTGGGGATATTGATCCAGAAAGAGGGCAAATTAAATGTGTGTGTGTGAATGTAGAAAACAACACTAAAGAGAGAGGAAGAGCGCAAGTGGTCGAGCGAGGGCGTACTGGAGTGTGTTTGAATGTGGCTGTATACGCTGAGAGAACGAATGGATGAGTGAGTTTGGTTGTGGAGCGTGAATGAGGGTGAGACAGACAGACATGATGGGGGAGTGAATGAGCTGCTCTCCCCAATTTTAAACTGCTGCCTTTGCACTGGAAGCATTTTAATAGCATGTCAGAAAAGGCCTGAATATTACATGAGCACACATGCAGAGAGAGAAAGAGGGGAGGGGATGTTTTGATTTCTGAAGATGTTCGTTCCCCAGTTAAGTTTATTAAATTATTAGACCAGGGCATTATAGTATTTTTCAGGGTAGGATCATTTTATCAGTTGCTTGTCTACTGAAAAGCTGTTAAACATTTCCACCATTATTGGTGTAAAAATGTCTAAAATTGTATTGAAATCACTTTTGTGAACTTTTGTCACACTGTATTACACTCTTAAAAAAAAGGGTTCTACAAAGTACTTAAAAGGGTTCTTCAGAAGACATGGTTCTAAATAGAACTAACCATCATTGAAGAACCATATTTTTTAGTGTGTATTGCATTTTCAGCAAAATTTGAACAGCAATGAAGCAAAAAACTAAACTCTACTAAAAATATCAAAGCATTGCTTAGGTACACAGTCATTGCAATTGTTGAACTGGATAATATTACATTTCCTCAAAAAAAGCAAACTCCTATGAATAGTTAAGTCACTGAAAGAAAACGTATATTCAAATCAGTCAAATACATATAACATACAGTTCATATATACATCATATATACATTGAATTTGAGTTACATTTGAGTGATTGGCACAACTGCAAATAGTTATAAATAAAAATATACATTTCTGCACGCTGATTTAACAAATTAAATAGTATATCTTTTAATGAATGAATAAATGAATGAGGCATTTGTATAGCGCTTTATTGTGTATTGCTGTACACCCAAAGCGCTTTACAATCATATGTGCGGGGTCTCTCCTCACCCACCGCCAGTTAATGAACAATGCAGCGCTTTGACATATGTCATCAATGCAAATTATTACTTGTGGCAACTGTCACATGTACGCAATATACACAAAGCACAAAATGGTGGAGTATAACAAAGGTGTAAAACATATGGTGGATGGTCGATGACTGACCAAGGCAGAGCCGGGCGGGCTCGGGCTCTCCGTCTGCGATGTGCTCTATCGCTCCATGCAACTGGGTGATGGCTGGCTGGTCTCTGGATCGGGACTGGTGCTGGAGAGGTCCTCAGCGGGGCAGACGGAGAAAACCAGTCCATTTCTCTCCAGCACCCACTCCACAAATGCGTTTTTTTCAGGGACCGTCCGCTACCTTTCACCACTAACTTAGGCTGACAAAGTAAAAAACACAATGGGTATGGCACACCAGATCTAAAAAGTCCCTGGTGTGGTCCAACAGCGAACGGTACAACTGCTCCAGGCAAAGGAGCTGGACTGCAGGTAAATCCATTCTGGGAGAGGGATAAAAACAAAAAGCAAACCTGAAAATACACCACAAAAAAACACCACAAAAAAATATTGGTTAGGTGCATATACAAAAAACGCAAGACAAATTTGTATTTTTTTATACTTAATCCACAAGCATCTGAGGCAGAACAAAAACCCACAACGTTAACATAAGCATAATACCGGATAAAGAACTGAAGCAATCGCAGGGCTCAGACGAATCCGGCGTTTTGGGAAACGATCATTGCTTTCTGTGGTTTCGTGTGCATATAGATATTTCTTGAGACGACGCCGTGAAAAGGAAAAAAGTTTGTATAGGGAAAGCTCTGGCTTCGTGTGGATGTGGCCTGAGACAACTGAACAATGTGGATGCAACCAGTTACTACAAACTTTTGAGGCATTTTGTGCAATTTGGAATTTGAGCTTTAGTGGAAATGATTATACGTTTTGTATAGAAAGTGAAATCTCAGGGGAAAATATCAAAATGCTTATAATGCTAAATGGGTTTTTATTTCTGGTAAAATAAAAATATCTCTGCTTTTGTCCCCCTGGGATGAAAGAGTCATGGCAATCTGTCATGGCAACTGTTCATCATCAACAACTGTGAACATTTTTACATTTATTAAAACAGAAGCCACAATATTGTCAGTAACTTTGCTGTATTTATCTTTATTTTCTTATTTACTTTTTCCAGTAATTTGCATAAAGACAGTTTACATTTTGGTTTTATGGGTATGAATTAATACGTTAAAAAACCTGACACTCATACGCCAAAAAAATGAACCTACATGCCCCAGACATACCACACTCACACTCCCCATCACTCACAGCTTGTTGTGGACAACTGAACGTATACGCCTGTTTGCACCTTATCTAAATGTGCGATGCGTAACAGAGTAAAGAAAACAGAGAATTGAAAAGTAGGTTACAACACTTACACCATGAAGTCATCTGTAATTTAAAAGATGAGAAGAGGTTTAAGACTAACAACTGTGTGTTATTGAGTCACGAGCAGAGGCTCTGCGGCAGAAGGGATGTAAATCACACGCATTAGCATGCAATGTAAGACATGTAAATTATTTTCCTATGAAAGTGTAAGTATTACGATCTGTCTGCTACCTGATTATGTTCTCCCACTGCTCAACCGCTGTCATCGCACTCAACTTATTCATCACTATCCGAGCAAAAAAATAAATGAGTCTGTGGAGCCATAACTAATCAAACCGGGCAAGCCAAAATAAACCTCATTTTCAACCTTCTGTCTCGCACCCAGAATATTCAGGCCATTGCAAACGGGGCTTGCAGATGTTATGAAAATGTAAGCGTGGACATTTATTATTTAAGGCGTAATTATATGCGGGGTCTCTGTGTCAGTCGGCCCCTGTGACTGAGGCTTTTCATTAGGTTGGCTTGTCGTACATTTCGGGCCCTAGGCGTGTCACACCGCTCAGTTCTGGCCAATGCAGTCCTAACTTTACAGTCTTAATAAAAAAGATCTGGCATGAAAGAAATGGAAAGAGTTATCCGCCTTTCACAGCTTTCCAGAACTCTCTCTCTCTCTCCCCTGAGAGTGCATTTTAATGTCAAATGATTCTGATTGGATTATAGCGAAATTAAATTAGAAGAGGACAGGGGTTGGAGGGGCTGAGGATGGGGGCAGTAAGACTCATCCAGAACTCTTTAATTCATTTTCTTTAACACCGTGCAGAGATGAGGCCCAGGAGCTACTTTTCATTCAGCTCCATTCAACCACTAATTTATTGATCGTGCCGGAACCTGAGGGCCCTATCCGAGGGAATTCCCCTTTTGAGCTCCGTGGGCTGCTCATCGCAGTTTGCGTTCCTGTGATTTTGACCCAAATTAGAGAGCATAAAAACGCAATTAAATTCATCCATAAACTCAATTCATTACACATCACACCTTTCAGCATCTTTCGAGATGCCTTCATAGCCTCGAAGGGCAGTCGGTACATCAGCCTCAGTCTGGGCAACAGGATCCTTGCAAAGGGCTTTCAAATGCCTCCTAAACGTCACCTTTTCTCTAATTAGGCCCCTGTAATTCATTTAGGGCCTTTTGCTTTGAGAAGCATTTAAATAGCTTGTCCTAAATGAGTGGGTAATTTATTGAAGGGAGGTTAAGTGGCTTACTCAAAAGCCCAGGAAGGCCAACCCCCAACAGAGATTCACTAGTGGTCACTAATGAATTTTTACTGAGTTTGTCGTGAACTGTGCTCAAACCATCTGGATTAACTCTCACCAGAAGCCTGAAGAAATAGGTTTTGTTAACCTGTAGAGAGATTGTTCGAAATTGATGCTCAGGTCTGTTCTGACACCAGGGATAAACAAATAAAATAGTGCTAACCATACATCCATGCACACTCAATATAGCGTCACAGTCCTTCTGAAACCTTGGATGTCCAAATTCACTTATTTTCAGGAAATAAACTTTTTAAATAGTTAAATACTGTGTTGTCAAAGTTGACAATAATTTGTTACACGTTAAATTCGTTAGATATTTGCAAAACTAAGTGCCAAACATAAAGGGTTGTTAATAATAAAGATTTATGTCAAAAAAATTAAATCACAAAATATGAAGATACAAGGTTTCAGAACGACAGCAGCGATATAATAAGTGGGATTATACACTTGTGTTGTGGTCACAACTAAAGTTTCCATACACCTTCCAGAATTAATGTTTAAGAGAAATTTAGAAAATTAACACTTTTATATAAAAGATAAATCTCATCGGAGCCAATGGCCATGTGGGCAGTGCTCTGACATGCTGCCTGAGTTGGAGTCCCGGCTCGAGGTCCTTTTTCTGACCTCCCCCCTTCTCTCTCTTACTTCGCTTCCTCCCACTGAACTGTGTAAATAAAGGCAAAAAGGCCAAAAATAACATTAATCTCAACATCAAAATCACTGGTCAAATATGCAGAAGATGCTGAAATAGCAAAGACTGGAGGATCTGAAATGATTTTTATGGAGACCAGTATGGTTACACTTTTTTAACTGGCTTATTTGCATACATTTTGTCATTATTATGTTTAAGGAAACCTCTAAATTCAAACTCAAAACCCCTCATATTTTCCTTAAATTTCACAATTTTCCAGATTTTGCGAGGTGTTTGTAAACTTTCGACGACAACTGTATGAAGGGAGGAGCAAATATCTTCTGTATCATTCGCTGTTGATGTCTAAGGCAGTCTAGTCAATGTTTTTTGGGGAAAACGTTTCTGTCACTTGGTAGAGACTACCTCAATTAAATGACTACCGAGGCGAAAAAAACAACAAAAACAACTACACAAAGCAAACAGGACAATAAAACAGTTTTACCACGAGCAAAGAAAAAAGGCAGTTTGTGACAACCGCATTGTTGTATGTTGTGAAAAACAGGCTGAAACCACCAAACTTCAGGAGCGTTTTAATTTTTAAAATATTCAATAGTATCGAATAATAATCAAGAAGTAGGGGAAGACACAAAGTGACATTTTTTGTTTATTTTGTTGTAGAAATACTTTGCGGTCTAGCGTTGGGTGATCGTATGATTCTTGATTCATCACTTGATTGAAATCTGGGTCCTGAAGTAAAACCCTTGTGTTAAAATAAAGTCAGTCTGTGTGTTGAGACTGTATCCCCGCCACTAAAGAATGGCTTATAGTCTCACTGGGACGGAGAGGTGGGTTCTTGTGACTGATCATATTTTCTTTCTTCTTTTTATGTTATGACCTGCTTTAGTTATGAGCCTGAAGTCTAGACCTCAGAGAAAAGAACGAAAACAAGGAAAAATGAAAAGAGTGTTCCTGAAGGTTTTCTCTGGGTCATTCTTCAGAAAGTGTGTGTACATTATCAAGGGCCATTAAAATATCAGATGATTCATGAGCGTATCTTCAAGAGGCGGAGTATTTTTTCATCCGAGAGGAACGTTCTGAAAGACACATAACCAACCTATAATTTGTTTAAACAAGAAGAAAGATTTACTCTGCTGTGCTAATGAGGGCTGGAATTGCTCTCTCCAGAAGTTTGAAACCAAGAAGCTGTCATGGAAATGAGACAGTAGCTACATTATAGATGCGTAATGCGCTTGTAAGCCAGGCGTCTCTCTGTTCTCTCATGTAAGCAAGCCTATTATGCATACTCCCCTATTAAGCCAATACCGAGTGCACATAAATAATTATTTTTAAAAAGAGATTTATTTATTTCATTAATGCAAGACGCCACTTGTAAAGCGAAGAAGCCTCCAGGTACATTGTGCGGCTAATGAATATTGTGTTTGCCGCGTTTAGGGACAATAAATAGCGGGTTTCATTAAAGAGAGCGCAGATGCGGCGGACTGAATCAGCATACATCAAAACGAAAGGAATCATCTTGATTCATATTAGCAGACTCTTAATGCTGTTGATCTAATTAGTCTAGTGCTGATGACAGGGGGAGTTGATGGGGGTACGTCAGGTCGGCGTTCAGAAGCAGGCTTTTGACAGATGTAAATTACCCAGCTCTCCAAGCACATCTTAGCAGATACGAACACACACGCAGCACTTCTCACTCAATTAGAAGCCTCTCTTCATGTTGAAAACAAAGGCCCCTGCCTGAGGATACAACAAGGTTTCCTCAAAGACAACCGGACAAAATGATGGGGAAAGCCAAAGTGGCGTTTCTCGCAGAAGAACGGTTAACTGTTTCAAATGAAATTTGGTAACCAAACAAGGACGGTACCCGATTCACTTGCATTGGTTTGGTGTCCGTACAACAGAAGTCAATGGGTACCGCTGTTGTTCGGTTGCCAACACTCTTCAAAATATCTCCTTTTTTCGTCGCAAAAGATAGAACGTCATGTAGGTTTGAAATGACATGAGAGTAAATTGAATGAACTATCACTTTAATAATGCTTTTCACTCCTTTCATATTTACCCAAAATCAAGACAAAAAATATGAATGTACTCAAATATTTGTAAGAAGGATCAAAATCGAATTGTACCTTACTAGAAAAGCACTGCCACAGAAAATGCACTTCAAACTCAGAACTGTGACAACTAGCCCCGGCCTCCCCTGCATGCAGACAGACTTGCACCTCTATCACAGATCTAGTTTCTCTTTCAATCCTGCAATCACCGCAGTTATTAAATAGGGGCTTTATTGTTATAAGACATGGTGTTATGTGGTCATTCAGAAGTTGAGAACCATCCACGCCCCCATTCTACTCCAGCTTTTACCAGTTCCTCCTTGTCTGGGTTTGATGTTTCTGCTGCTGTCTGGTCTCCATTATGGCTGCAGATAAGGGCTGAGCTGTACGGCTCTTTGATTGACACTGGGTATTAAAGTGCCACCTGTGGTGAACATTTTGGCGATAAGAAGTGTAGGTGCGTGTGCGTATTGCCAAGGTTTATTAGAATTCAATCCAGAAGGGCTGGAGTTTGTCACAACCAATGACACTGTCACCATGCACCTAAATAAACGTGTGTGTGCTTTGTTCAGATGTGCAGTAAATTATAATAGATAAAACACGATCAAAGACATAGTTCATCCAGAAATGAAAGTTCTGTCACCATTTACTCACCCTCGGGTTGTTCCATACTAGTATACATTTCTTTGTTTTGCTATATTTGGAAGAATGTCAGCAACCAAACAGATCTCATCCCCCATTGAATCCCAAAGTATTTATTTGTCCTACTATGGCAGTAAATAGGGGGTGAGATCTGTTTGGTTCCTGACATTTTTCCAAATATCTTCCTCTGTGTTCAGAAGAACAAAGAAATGTATACAGGTTTCAAACAACCTGAGGGCGAGCAAATGATGACAGAATTTTTATTTTTGGGTGAACTATCCCTTTAATGTGTTTAGCTCATCGTGTGTATATGTTTTAGTCAATTGTTTCAAAGGTAAAGTTTTAAGAGAATGGACTGTGCTTAATACCCCCTCAAAAAAGGGGCATATTTCATTTAGAGTTTCCACAAAGCTCCACAAAGCCATGAAACCAGCAGGAGTTGGATTTTGTGATGCCTCTAAAATGGCCGACACCAAACGTTCTACTCCAGGGTGAAAAAAAGAACTCTGCATGAAGGAAAGCTCTTCTAGATAGTGCCCTTCATTATTACCATAGTATGATGGCAGTCCATTATGTTTCATCGATGGGACTCAAGCGGCACGACTGCATAGCGCCGACCTGACGGGACTCTTTTCCACCCACTTCCAGGTGTTTCAGATGGATAAAAGCATGCTGTCCTCAAAGGACTTTCAAGTGAAGAGAGATGCTTCGGTTCTAATCTCCTGTTCTTATGGCCATCAAATCCGTGCACATATACATTCACATCATGCTCAATCCCCCTCTGGCTTTCCTCACGTGCCATTGTTCCTTTCCACATTTTGGGACTTTGTTTGAAGCTCCTCTCATCTTAACATGCTCCAATTCACTCCTGCGCGATTCCCTCATGCTCGCCTCTGCCTCCACTCCATCTGTTTCTCCTTCCTAACGGACCAGTAATGAAGCGCCTCCTTTTTGCCCTTGATTTATTTTTTATCTATGATCGTGTTAGTTACTGTGCGATGAGGAACTGGAGTGTCCCGGTTGGACGGCTCCTCTAGTAGCCAATCAGAGGTACTTGTGTGGCTTTCTGGGCTCGGTGCAGTGGGCACATTTATTAATGCATGCGGTTGCTTTGGTGCTCAAGACCTTGCAGTGAATTCCCTAAACAGTTGTGGTGTTCTTTTTTTTGAAGAGTTGATTTAGGTTTTCTACCTTAGTAGTGGAGCTTTTTGCTGCGGTAGTCTGCTGCATCCTTCACAACTTTCAAAACTAACTTGATTTCTAAATTATAACAGATGGTAAAACTTTTGCAAAAAACAACAACATCAAAGAATTAAGCATGTTGCATATATGGGCCTCTTTAAGTTTACATCTCATACAACAATTCTATCGTGAAGTATGAAGACAGGGTTCTAGATGTGAAAAGGAATTTGGGTAGAGATACGTAATGCATGAGCTCTTAGTCTTTGTTCAGCTGTGTGTCTTTGTTCACAGTAAAGGATCAGAAGCTTTGCATCATGATCCATGCAATAATCATGATCAGGCTCTTCTCAACTTATTGAAACCCGCATAAAAACCAGCAAAATAACAGATACCCCTCCCATAATCACACTGTTGGTGTAAAAATGTCAAACATCAAGACTTACCAACTCCAGCCTAACCCACTCTCACATCTACACGCCCACACATGTGCAATTTAACAAATCCAGTCGGAATAATTACAGTTATTGTTATGCTCAAACCGCTAGATCTTAGTAGAATGTTCGCTCTGTTATTCCAAGGAAAGAAAATAAAGCAAATATCTGGGAAGTTATTAACATGGGATGTCGATATGAAAATCTCTGTGTGAATTCCGTATAGTACAGAATTAAAAGGAATAAATACATTTATGTGCAGTAGATCTAGTTCTAAGAGGTCATCAAACAAGGTCAAGTCAATAGTATTTGGCACCTACCTTGCCATGTAACTGACAATACTATAGCCACATTAAGATATTACAGTTTTTGCTGTGTGGACAAATACATTATCCTTATGAATGATCAAACAGTTACTTTTATGAAACTGCAGCAAACTGTATGCAATGAAAAGTCTAACGAGAAGTTGCACAAAGCAATGAAAATTAACCATGTTTTTTTTTGGTAAAAAAGTGTAGTAACCATGTTTTTTTTGGTGAATTAATTACTATTGGCAAAACCACGGTTTTACTATAGTAACCATGTTTTAACTGTGGTTTTTAAAATGTGGTTTTAATATGTGGTGACCATGTTTTGGGGTTTTAAATCATGAATCATTTTCGTAAGGTCTCAGTTAAACCATAACAGCTAATGCAGATCAATTGGGGGTGTCATTCCAAACACGTATAAGTACATACATAATTCATATTATCTTGATAAGTATATTCCCATGTTTCATTTACAGTTTTCTCATTTACATATTATTAATACATTGTTTATTGATAGATGAGATCAGCATTGCAGAGTTGTTCCTGTATTAACATTTCTATCATTTAATAACATACTGGAGTTAAATTATAAGAAAAAAACAAATAGAAGAGAAAATATGCTCTACCAATAAAATGAGGTTAAACTTTTGCAATATACTGGGAGCCTTCGTCTCTCATTTGAGCACCACATCCGTGTGCCTGGAGCATGTGCCCAAACTGCCAGGCCAGGGCTCTGAGACATTTCCATATTTTCATTCTGGATACTCAGACATCTGTCAGCACGTCACCATGTCTACATCTTCTATTCAGATGTTTAGATGTAGTCTTCTGACCTCTAACACACAAACGATTTCCATAAGGAATCTTGCATGACCCACGGCTGTCTGACTGTCACAGTAACAGAGAATCTCTGTTTGAGTGAAATATATGCTTTTGAAAACACTCCCTAGCACGATAAACTAGGACCAGGCAGAGTGAGTAATACTATCAGTACCTAATCTTGCTATAGGAATATATGGTCCAGCAGGCGAATTTGCAATGAAACAATGTAGTTTGTTCACGATTGCCAAGCAATGTCACAACTTGGTGTATTAATATAGAATTTAACAACCATGTGGTTATCACATAGTTTTGCGTTTTGTTAACTTTGAATTGGCTTTAAACACTATATAAACAATTATGAAATTTGTTATGAAATGTTGTCTTTTAGTTTGTGGCCATCAAGCAAAATTCATGTAATGAAGAGAGCTAATAAAAGACATGTTTTAGTAAAAAAGGGGGGGGGGTTAAAATGCTGTCATTCTTTACATGTCCTCTTGTCATTCAAACCTTTATGACATTCATTCTTCTGCAGAACACAAAAGAAGATATTTTGAAAAATGATGATAACCAAAAACCGTTGGTCCCCATTGACTTCTACTGCATGGACACAAAACCAAGTCAATGGAGACCAATGTTTTTTTATGTTTTACCAACATTTTTCAAAATATCTTTTTTTGTATTCTGTAAAATTACATCAGGTTGAGTAAATTATGACAGACTTTTCCTTTTGGAGGCGAACTATTCCTTTAAATTGTAAAATGTTAATTCGTCAGCGTAAGCAATAAAAAACCTTCACTGTATTTTGATATGCATCATTACATTGATTCGTACCGCCCATCCCTACTAGACAAGCTGCAAAGTAGAATAAGAGGAGTGTATCTGGCAGTGACTTAGTCTGTTTTTGAGTTTTTAACATCTGTGAGTGCACTGCTTTCTTCGCCTATTCAGACTTACTCTCAGGCAGAGGGTAAGCCAGAGTGGATTTAACATTGGCTTTAGGTGACCCAGATAAGACTACATCCATCCAGCAGGGTCTGAGCCACAGATAAAACCTCTTTTCCTCCAGTTACTTGATTAGCATGCCATTTGCTTTTGCCTTATGACCTGCATCAGTTTCAAAGGCATAAAATTATGTTTCAAAGTGGATCGTTTTTCCGTCTGTATTTCCCTCTCACTGATGGTAAACACATTACTAAAGAGGTGCCCATTGCAGACACACATATAATGAAACACACACGACGTTTTTATGTTGTGGGGGGCTTTCCATAGACATAATGACTTTTATACAGTATAAACTGTATATTCCATCCCCTAACTCTCACTCTTCCCTTAAACCTCACACAAATCTTTCAGCATTTGTTCCTTTTGAAATAAGCGTCATTTTTGTGTGTTTAAAAATCAGTTAAGGTGGTTAAGAGATTTTACTGGGGCTGGGTATCGATTCTGATGTTCCAATTCGATTCGATTCACAAGCTCTCGATTCAAATCACTGATTCTAGATTTAATACAAATCCTATTGATATTTCTAAAAAAGATCAGTAAATATCACATTACAACGGTGAATTAAAAAATGAAATGAAGAGCCACATACCTGTATATTAAACTTTAAACATACTTGGGTGTATTGAAACAGAACAGGTTATTTTACATTTAAGATAGTATAACAAACAATTTCACAAAATTTGCTGTAAATAGCGGCTGCAAACATATGAACCGCTGCCTTTTATGTGAAGGTGATGTTAAATTCAACGACACACCGCATCCGCCATGTTAAAGAGAACATAACTAGGGATTTTTAAGGTCCTACTTTGGTTATGTAGTGTCAAACAAAAAACTTATGTACAGACAAGGTGTAAAAACACTATTGATTCGTAATAATAGGTCATTATTCTTACCTTACCTCTTGACTGACAAATGGTTCGTTGCGTGATTCATCTGTCTAATCCCCTCCTTTCCGCTAGCATAGTCTGATGTGATTGGTCAGATGGTCTAGTCTGCTGTGATTGGTCTACTGCGAATGAGGCTCACGAGCTACAGTGTTTGGGGGAGAAGAGTGACGTTTTCGCAGGCAGTCCTAGCAAAACGAGGGGACTATATGTAGTGACGTAAATTTGCGGCGGTTCGAGAATCGGACTAGTGACGACTCGTTTGCGTGATTCAGAGTCGACTCCCATTTTTCCAAGCCAATAACTCTGTTATCCATTCACCTTCGGATTTACAACTTGGCAGAATGCTTACTTTCAAACACGGCAACATTACACACGGTTAGAAATACAATTTTCATGATCTCAAGTTACTCTTTAATCAAGCAATGAATGAACGATATGCTAGTTGTTATATCCACCCGTTGTAAAAACGAAAGTGACATCTAGTGGATAGTAGTAGCAATAACATTCACGTTAATAAATGTTCAGTGCTTAAGAAGTATGAAAGAAAAAAAATCGATTCACAGCTTTTGGGAATCGATATTGAATCATACCTCATGTAAAAAAAAATATAAATCGATTTTTTTCTTTTTTTCCCAGCCCCAGGGACGGATTATGACTTTGATGTGCCCCGGACACGGACGTTTCAAAGGTCCCCTGGCATCACATATTTTACGAGAACAGTTTTGCACCTAGGCCCAAAGACACAGGCCTTAGGTGTGGTAACGCATCTTTGCGTCGCATGACACAGTGTTCAATGGTTTGAAAAAGCGCAGCGCAAACCGCGAGGGTCTCGTCGCACTCTTTAAATAACAGAAATTCATATGCCAAGTTGCTAATGTACACAAAAGCTTACGACACTTGTCCCACCTGTGGGGGTCTTCTGATTGGTCAACTGCTGTGGAACTGACATCGATGATATGCGCTGTGTGTAAAAGTTGAAATTATTTCACAGCGTATTAAAACCATGGCGCTTATGTAAGAAGCGCTGCAAATGGCACGAGACGCAGGCATATTTAAACACGTCCGTCTAGAGCTTGTTTACAAAGAAAAACTATAAAAGTAGTTTATCAGAATAGAAAAACGTCTTCTGTGTAAAAAATGCACAAATAAACTCCAACACATATTGGTTTATTTATATTTCGTAGTACTCGACTCCTAAAAAAGTTTCTGACCTCTCCATCTCATATTACGTGGGAATAGGTTTATTCCTTGGATAATTTACATTTCTGCATTTAGACAAGGAACATTTAACAGTCCATTAAATATAAATTAAGCAATATCAATCACCAAGACATTTACCGTTATCTTAATAAAAAAGTTGGTTTTCACCTTGATTTCCTAAGAGAAAACTCTTCCATAACGTAATCCAAATCCAGCTGTTTTACAAGACAAGACTGCATTCAATGGCCAGCAAACTGAGATGTCTTTAACACAATTCTGTGCTTCTAAACTACATTTGTAATTTTGCCTTCTATTGTCTTCTACACGTGACTTCTGCACGCTTATATCAAACAGTGTTTCTTTACTCGCCTCTAGATGTCCCTTTCAACATCACTGCAACGCATTAGGATTATGTATTTGATTTATTTGCTACGGTAAATACTTCACAACTGCAAAAATAATCCCTTTATTCCACAGTATTCAGCGCTTCTTTATTGAGAAAGTAAAATAAATGAAAATGTACACATATTAGGTCATATGACACGGCTAAAACAAAATATTATCGTTTGTTTTAGATGTAATGCAATGTGTATACACGATTTAAGGTTCAAAAACGCTGTTTTTTCCACATACCGTGCATGTTTGTATCTCCACTCTGAAACTGATTTTTTACCAAGCTCATCGCTCTGAAAAGCGAGGTGTGCTATGATTGGCCAGTTAACCAGTGCATAGCGATTGGTCGAATACTGCAAGCGTGTTTGCAATTGTGCTGACAGGTACACCCACCTTACTTGCGTATACATTTGGGCGGTCTTGGTCAAATCATACCACATACTGACGTAGATTTGTGGGGGTGTGGTTACACAAGGCGTTTCAGGCGTTTCTGGGTGAGCATTCGCTTTTAGATAGAATGCATCTTTTTTTCATTTTTGCAATTTTACGTATCTAATACATGCATGGGCAACTTATAACACACCAAAGACACAGAAAAACACGGATTCGCGCCATATGACCCCTTTTAATTTGCCAGGGCCCCCCTGCTGGTCTAGTGCCCTGGGCACGTGCAAGGAAGGCCCGTGAGTTAATCCGTTCATGCCCAGCGCTAGTTTTTACCCTCATTGTAGGGACATCTGGTCCTGTACTATAACCTTCATTACGATGGACTAAGCCTAACTTGTAAATGTTAAAACTATGATTCTGACGTACATCCTTCCTGATCACTTAAATACGCAAATGTACTGTTTTTATTTTAAAGCACCATGAATTTCTCCACGTTTAAAATATTATGCACACAAATAAGAAAACACATGAATACCACTGAAAATATATTTTTGTGGACACAAGGCAGGTCTCCCCTAACAGGCCCCCAGCTGAATACTATTCACTTATCTTGGTAACCAATTATTATACAACATATTGCAAACAACACTTCAACTCTATAGAAGAGGATGGGATCTAGAATTCAAACTCCGGAGGTCCACTAAACGCTGTGAGAGCTAGACACAGGGAATGGTACATTGATTCTAATCAGTGATGTCACAGAATCAATCCAACCTTATAACCCTCAGGTGAGACGTGGTAATGACTCGAGGCCTCATGAGAGGTAGGTTTTACAGGGAGGGAGACAAGGACATCTTGTCCTACCTTACATTCCAAACTAGTTCACCAAAGCGAAACCTTTGCCTTGTCTATCCAAAGGGAAAATGAGTTCGAGTTTTACCATGCACATGCAAGCACACAAAATATGATGAGGAAACTTCATGCAGCGTTTTAAATAAACACAGCATTTTAAGCATTTAACATTTTCACCATGAAACCTTTTAACAAACAACTCAGTTGAACAAATAGCAGGTCGTGGTCTTGCCACTTGGGAAATATTGACTCCAATGATCTGTTGTTTGTAAGTGATGCTATAAATCATTCGCTTTGGTTACCGTTATCACAGTTTGATAAATTAGACTTTCTTAATACATCTGTTTGGAAACATTTGTTGCACATGGCAAATAAGAATAAAGCAAGGTTATTTTCTCAGTCTATGCCTTGCTCCAGAACCCAGGGCTGGTGATGTATGAGCGGCGCCTGATTTTGTTTGCATGAACCCAAGTAGCTATTACAAACAATTATTCCCCGTTATTTTCTTTTATAAAAAGTTAAAGGAAGACCAAACATTTATTCAGATGGCTTTAAACCAATGCTTTCCTGTACAGAGGCATGCTGGGTGCATTCTATATACACAATTGACATGGTAACCTCAACTATTGCCATGTCAAATGTCTAGGGTAAAAAATGTGTCTTTTTTTATCGGTCATGGTTTGGATCAATACAGCCCTTTCTTCCTAGTAACACATACATCAATAATTAATAAACTCACGTCTTTACACCCGATGAGGCTATTCAAGGAATTGCTAATCTATACTTCAAAGTTTACAATGACACTTAATACAAAAATGCCAAAGACGAGTTTGCGCTGCAAATGTTTCATGTCTTACAATGTGTGAATAAAGACCGTGTTAATGCCTCGACTTTTCAACAGCAGATCTCATTGAATCCTGATGCGAGAATGAAGGAACGCGTTACCATGACTGTGCGGTTAGAGGACTCCTTGATATTCTCCACCTCATCCTTCTCTCTGCCTGACCCCTTTTGTTAACTAAATTACATAAGCTGGTGGAACAGTGGCAGAATGGAGCGTATAGGGTCTAGAGATACAAAAACAACAGCTCATGTATACATTATTTCACTAATCCCCCGTAAAACACTTATTATGCAGCAATGAAAGGCAGAGATAAAATGATTAGCCTGATGTTGGGAAGGCTCTGCCCATTTCCTCTTATCCTCTCTAACATGACTGCCAACTGATGCTTAGCATTGCAAATGACCCGTCAGGGCGCTTTAAGAAGGGAGCTTGTGGGGGGAGTGCGGACAGAGGGAGGAAGTTTAGAGAGAAGACAAGGGAGGATGAGGCAGGAGACAGCGGGGAAAGAAATAAAGGAGGTGTGGGTGGGTTTCACTATTTATAAAGGCAAACTCATTTGGTGCAAGCTTTTTGAAGGAGTGCAATCCATGTCTGCAAGGACAAGAGAGAGGCCACTAATGTGATAAGTAGCCGGGCTGATTTGATTCCGCCCCAAGTCAAACACGTGTTTCATTCTGCTCCATTTGACGCCAATATCATTACCTGTCTACCTGGCCAGACACGGAAAAGTGCACAAAGTGTTCTGCAAAACAATACAAAACAATACAGTTACATTATACTTTGTGAGAAAAATAGATTTTGAAGTTAAAAGCATTTTTGCTGCGAGTTGAAAACACTTAAGCAAAATAGGCGAATAAAAAAAAATATTTTTTATCCTATAGCAAACATATCGCTGCTGTCCTTTGAACCTTCTATCTCCATATTTTGTTATGTTTACTTTTTGCCATAAATCATTATTACTAGTAACCCTTTATGTTTGTCACTGGGTTTTACAAATATCTAACCAATATAAAAGTCTTAAAAAGTACTTGTCAACTTTGATAACCCATTATTTAAACGTTTAAAAAGTACAGTTTTTTCCATTTTCTGAAAAACTGCAAATTTGGACATCCGAGGTTTCGAAAGGAAGCCGACGATATATAAACTTATGAAGACATGTAAAATGACCTAAGTCGAAGATTATTATGACTTCCTGATCTGATTTAGTCGTCACTGTTTCACTGCTTGTTGTCATTGACGCATACAAATGTTTAAAATGTGCTACACCTTATGTGCAAAGACATTTGGCAGAACAAAATCGTCCAAGTAAAGCATCATGCGTCTAAGTCCCCTAATGGATACCGAGCAAAATCGTATGTGATAGGTGCGACTTATTCATCCATTAACATTTTACTGTAATTCCATATTCATTGTGAGAACCTGCGAACCGTGGATCTGCAACTCAAATTTGCATTTTGTCTTTTTCTTAGAGAAAGATGTGACTATTCGATTTCTAAATTGCAAGTTTTCACAAAAAATAAGAATAAAGAAATTAAGCTTTACTCAACCTAGTTTACATTGTCCTCGAGTATGAGCTTGCACATATCTCAAGCAATACTCCCACGCCCAATGTGTGTTGGCCTGGGATGAAATCTGCACAATTTAGCACTCTCATGAAAATTGTATAAAATACGGTCATAGCGCATAGCCAATCGCTTAATGCGGGTACACAAAAAGGGCACATACTCTTCTAAAGGTTTTTAGAGACCTCTGTGATGGCCTTGGGATCAAACTTCCATTGTAAGGAATTATTAGAGCATGATCTACGTTGCCTCAATATTCAACAATAGCTTCAACCAAAAGCCATTTTGTTACCAACTAGAAAGTGGTCTCAAGGCAGAAAGGCCAATCTGAACCTATATTGTTCTACCCTCTAAACTGATATGTGATGGGGATATGTTGTGAGGCAGAATACAGAAGGAGATCGACGAGTACACTTTTCCTAGAGTAGCTTGAAGCTTCAGGGCATAGAGACTGGAGCTTTTATTTGAGGTGACAGCTACGTTTGACGGTCTGTACAGGTATTCTCACCTCCCTATCTCAATCTTTTTGGTTCTGGAGCGGGTGTGTCTGGAGAGACCATGTTTGCCTATGTTCAAGGTCTGTACAGCCTGAAGTTTGTCTAGCTTGTCTAGGGGGAAGAAAATAAGGCTGTGCATCACCTGTGTAAAAATGTGTTTATCTGTTATCTTCTGTCTCCAGATTTTCTAGGCACAAAAGCCTTCACTGCTGACGGGACCTGTTTGAAAGTCCTCTTTTGTTGGATCTGTATACCTCTTCTTTTTGTTATTCTTGATGAAATTGTTTTCTTCTCAGGTAAACTTGAGATGAACAACTATTACCACAGTCTTAATAATTGATACATGGGTAGTAGAGAAAAGAGCATTGCGCTAACATATTTGCAAATGTATAGGATGTGCGCTTTGGATGAAATGCCTAAATGTAAATCAAAATCATTCTAGAAATAATCATCTCTCTTATGCTATGTTGTATTATAAATGTTAATGTAATAAAACAATATACTTAACTATTTGTTTTCTAATTTTTGCTGTCACACCACAGGACACATAATATATATATTTGTCAACTACCCACATACTGTATCAAATCACTAAAACAGCACGGTTTCTTTTATTTAAGAAATGAACCCAGAGACCGCAACCTTAATTTCCTTCCTACTGTAACTTCATTATTTCCTGTCAGCTTCTCTTTACATTCATAAGATCTACTTCACTCTTTAATCGTGACACACTATCGTACATCATAGGACAGTGGTGCCTAGAGAGTGCCCCAAAAATGTCACTTCTCCAGTAAAGGAACTCCGACAAACATACATATTTTCGGTTAAGTACTTTTCAATGATGCCTGTTGACAGTTTAGTCAAAGGTGGTTTAGTCACTCTGATACACAGACCTCGATGGAGCGAAGCATCAGGTCTGCACTGCACAGGACAAGCATCTTAATGTAAGCCTAAAAGTTCCAATGGTTTTATGTTTTTGACCTTTTAAATTGTTTGTTCTGATGAACACAGAAAAATATATTTGGAAGAATGTTTGTAACCAAACATTTTAGGCCACCAATGACTACAATAGTAGGAAAAATTTGCTTTATAAATTTCTTTCTTTTGTTGAACACAAATTATATTTTGAAGTATTTAGGAAGGCAAACAGTTCTGGGGCACTTTTGACTACCTTTTTCATACAGATATGGATGACAGAATTACAATTTTTGAGTGAACTGTCCCTTCAATACAAAAAGAAGATCTAGACCAGTTGAGAAGGTTACATCAATTGTGGGCTTCCCGGTCATGACCATTGACAACAGCTAACCAAAGGCAAAGGATGTTTGTGATGATTTTTTAAGCCATAAAGCAAAGCATGTAAAGAAGCCGTCCACCTCTTTGGTAGTGTAGCGTTAAAACAGTCTTATATATATATATTTATGGCGCTTTTATTGACAGTGAACAATTGGGAGTTGACAGGAAGATACTGGGAGGAGACAGGGGAGCAGGACCAGCAAAGGACCGCTGGGAACGGGAATCAACCCAGGTTACCGTGAGCACACTGGTGCTATGTGTTGCTGCATTAACCACAAGGCTACCGACGCTGACGTTAAAACACTCTTTTAGTCTTACATGCTTTTGCAGTGTAGCATGACGACATGACACTTTGTAATTATGTGATATGTGACTATGTAACTAATGTAATTATGCCTGAAACAAAATCTGCCTTACATATTCCTGCTTTTTTTCTTTGGTTCTGTCGTGTATTTGTTCACCAGTGCATTGCAATAGTGATTTATGACCCCAGAGGAATGGAAAAGCATGTTTAGCCTGGTTTTATTTACTCAGGTAGCCATTAAGATCACTTCACCCCCTTCAATAAATGAAAATTACACTGCTTGGAAAAAACATCATAATTGTCATATTTTATCAGTATTCCACACCTGATAAACCACGGGCTGCTGGGTCCTCTACACAAACAAAATATTGAAATGGATTTCGCCTGTACAAAAGAGAGAGAGAGAAAGAACACCGTGTCACAGGCAGGAAAGAAGGCAAGGTGAAAATGTGGCATTTTTGTAATGCTTCATGATTTTCCACTAGGAGGCCATTTTTCATTCTCACATTTAGTCACAACCCACCACCTGCCCCAAATTCTGACATTTCTAAATTAAAAAAGAAAGAGGACCAAATTATGGGTCAGGAAACAGAGCTGCAGGAGTAGTGTGAAATGGAAGAAAAGTGCAGATAAAATGGTAACTAAAAATGGGAACAGATGTAAGAAATGCATGCGATTCAGCTTTTTCTAGTCACATACTTTCATCTTCAATCCTGTTTTTAAAACCTTATGTATCATGTCAGAAATCATTAACACAAAGCATTTTCCGTTCCTGTTTTCTTCTCAGTCGTCTTTTCAATTTCTCTTGATCCCAATGACAAATAAAGCGATGGATGCAGTCAGTAAGTTAAAGATGCTGCGTGTTTTTTTTTTTGACATAAATGTCTTCAAAGGTGTATAAAGATCTTACATAATGAAGCTTTATGTTTTTATTATCTTAGAATGAGCTGTTCTATCTACATACACCGCGGGTCCCCTTGCATGGAATTCGCCATGTTGTTTCTACAGTAGCCCTAAACGGTCTCCTTCGGCAAAGTAAAAATGTGACGACACAACCTCACCACTAGATGCCGCAAAATATACTATGCTGAACCTTTACATTTCAGTCATTATCAGGCTACATTTCCTTCCAGTAAGATGTTAAATGAAGAACCATTGCTCCTTGACTGAGTCAGTGAGTCAATCTGATCTTGTAAACAGTTCAATGGAGGGGAAGATTTGTGTTTGTGAAGATTTGACCGACATCACAATGCACTGTTGTCATAAAGACAGGAGTATGCAATTTCCCATTTTGTGTCACTTATACACAAGAAATACACAAGATTTGAAATTATATGGTTGTATGTAATTTCGACAGTTTTGGAAATAATCTGAACTATACCATTATAAAAAGGAGAAAGAGGCAATGAGTTAGAAATGACTAAATGTCGGTGTGGTGCTTGGTTCTATGTGTGGGAAGCAATGTCCTCATTTCACCTGATTCATATCAAGCATAAAAACTATTGCACAAGGGCTAATTTCAAAAGGAAAAATGATTACAGCCATTTACAAAATTCACATGGCAGACATTTTTGATTACACAGAGAAAGGGAGAATTATCAAACTGTCAATTAAGAAAACAACTGTATTTATGTTCCGTTCCATCAGTCAATTAATCAGAGCTTTGTGTTCTCAGCCTCTGTTCTTCTCCCTGGCACCAAACCGAAGCAAACAGAATAGTCAAGGCCAGGGAGAAATCTCTCTTTTCATGCTCCAGAAGGTTCGGCGAAATGCTCACATCAACTGTGCTTACTGTGAACCCCAAACAAGAAGTCTCTTAAGTGATTTACATACTAACATAAAACATATCACAGACGCCACAGATCTTTGACAAGCAAAACACAAATGAAGTCACAGAGAATTGTGTTGCTTTTTCAATCCATAAGGGTCATTCATGCTGGCACAATTCCCATTTCAAACAGTGACTTTCTGCAGGATAAAGGTACTGCTGTTAGACCACTAGCCGTGTTAGTTCTGTGGACTGCATGTCACAGCAATGTTTTACTCCTATTGGTGAAGCGCACGCATGAAAGCGCATTAACTTACCTGCTGTACAGGGTAGGACCACATAGTTATGGTCATTAGCGCCTGTTTCAGCTTGGAGGGCGTAATGCAAGCACCAAGTTTCTTTTGTGGTCCAGCGCATGGACTTGCTAGTAGAATCCTGCAAATGTTCAGACTGAGTTTAGACTTTGGATAGGTGGATAGGCATTTACAGTACGTTATTTGGGCTACTTCAACTATTTAAAACTGAAGCAATGAAGGAGTGCCTGCCTACTGTACTCAAAGAGCCTTCCTAAACATCACTTCTTGGCATTTATAAGGGTTAAACTTTATTTCTTGTGTCAATATAATTCATCGACATGTTGTTAAAACCAACAAGATTTTCTCACATCTGTGGACGGCAAACAAGATACATTTTAACAATATCTTTCAAGTCCTCTTAAGCAATACAAGTAGATTAGTGCAAGAAACACACCGAATTTTAGTAATTCTTCCATCGTAGCCCTACAAATCTCACGCATACCTGCACATATTTAAATCTGGAGCACAGCAATCGAGTCAAGATCCAATGAGAGTGTGTCCCAAACCCCTAATGAAGTGTGAATGATGTGAGAGCTACAATGAATGGAAAGGCTTTGAGAAAATAATGACTCGAATTTTGGTTGGCTTCTCAGACATAAGCCCTATTCGCACGGGATTAGTATAACCTGGGGACCTTTAGTCATTTGTAATAATTGCGGAGGTTGTCTGTGATCTTAATCCTGTGAGAATTGGCCATTTCTATCATTTGTAAAGTAAAAATTCCCCCACAAATGACCTACCATATTTTGACACACACAGTGGTCCTGTGATAATAATATTAGTCCAGAGTGAATCGGCATCTCTGTGACTTGGCAAGCTCGTATATACTATTTCAAGGTTCAAGGTTCACCGTTCACGAATAACGGAGGCTGTGTTGAAGTGTTCTGATAGTATTCCGGGTGCTGGGTCATATCCATGCCTGCCAACACTGCCGTTTTGGCTGGGAGTCTCCCGTTTTGTTATTTTTCCCATGAAACTCCAGTAACGCGGTCGTGAATGGACAGAAGGAGATCCCGGAACACGATTGCGGGTCTCAAATGCTGACAGGTACGGTCATATCTTTATAAACCATACAACCATATATATATATATATATATATATATATATATATAAACTATACGCAAAGCCTTGAAAGTGAAAGTGACCTATTTGTCAGATATGGTGACCCATACCCAAAATGTGACCTCTGCATTTAACCCATCCAGTGAGTAGTGAACACACGCACAGCAAGTCGTGAACGCACGTACACCCGGAGAACCACGACGGCAATAGGGCAGTCGTGGCCTAATGGTTAGAGAGTCGGACTTGTTACCAGAAGGTTGCCGGATCGATTCTCATTCCAGCTCACTTATCCCGTGTGAATGCGCCACATGAAATACAGATGTGGGTAGGTAATTTCCAAAACACGAGGTCCCCAGATAATACTAATCCTGTGCGAATAGGGCTATAGACATAAATCAGACAAAGAATTTGCAAAAGATTGAGCACCACTACCAAAATAACATGCTTTGTTTGCAATTTTTTGAAATGGTATCGTCTCCACGAGTTGAACTTGAACTCGACATTTTATATCGGCAAACATAAGCCTAGTTGTTCAGGGTAACATGGAACAAAGGAAGTGTATAGGGCACCCTTCCAGTTTTGTTATTTATTTAACTTTTTACAAGGTCTCAGAACTCGTAAAGCCTTAATCTAAGTCAGGTGTTGACAGTTCCAGAGCTTAAATAATTCTTCAAACACTTCAAACCTCTCAGGGCTTTGTGCTTACACTTAACAACCATGGGCTCATCTAAGCTCCTTAATGAGAACAAGAAAATAAAAATATAATTGAGTCCTATAATGCAGGGCCAAATGCTTCCTGCTTGCATTTTCCCATTCTGAAAATGGAGGCAAATACGAACAGCACAATATCTAGACAAATCTACGAGATTTGTGTATTCTACGAGAATAGCAGAAGACCTGCATTAGGTTCTAGCTGGCAAGGTTGTAGTGGTTCACTGGTCACAAAACCTGATCTGCAGAATAAACGTTAACCGCCGCGACCTCATCACAACCCTTATGCGACAACACTAAGGTCTGTTTCACACATCTTGTGTATTCCGTGTCTATATTAACAAGTTAGACAAACACCCATACGTTAACAAGCACCCATATGTGCATTAGCAGCATGGGGGTGCCAAGCCTATTTTTGCTGTATGTAGTATTCTAAACTTAGGCAGGAAATACAGTAAAAGAGCAGTGTAAAACTATTTAATCAGCAAAATGTATTGGAATAATTTATTCTGTTATTGAGAAACCTAAAATACAGCCACAAACTACATAGTCATTGTATATAAATGACGTGTTACAATTTATTAACTTACACGCATCTTTGGCTGAAGTCTGACTGAATCCAGCCAATTCAAGCAGTTTAAAGCTACAGTTTGGGGTTTAGATTCTGCTAATGAATTACCATTTTAATGTAAATGTAATCCCTCCACTCATGTAAATGAGATTTAATGATTATTTAATGATGAAAGTTTCTAATAGTTCTCAATAGCCCACTCCGAATAACCATATTATAATGTATGACCATTATCGAAGGAAATGCTCAACACGTTTAACACGGAAATCACTATTTCCTATAGGGAACCATGAGGTCTTTAACACAACATGTACTGTATGCTATCAGTGTGAAAGCGCCACACAAGCCTGCTGTTGCAGTTAGGCTGCTGCATGGCTTACATGCCTCATATATGCCAAAGGCATTTTAGAGCCAAATCCTATGGCCTGATGAAGTACAAATTGAACTTTTCGGCTACAATCACCAAGGGTATGTTTGAAAGGAAAAAATGAGAAGCATAAGAAGAAAAGAACACCTTGCCGACTCTTAGGCATGGACGGATCTAATTTGCTTTGGGGTTGTGTGGCTGCCTGTGGCACAGGACATATTGTGCAGGTAAAAATAGATTCTACAATGTATTAATGGAACATGCTAATGTTTCACATTCAGTGAAGAATATACATTTAAAAGAGGCTGGATCGTGGGTATTAAAGAGAATTATTCAAAATGTCTCTTAAACTAATGAATGGCCTTCACATGTTACATGTTACTTGTATACTAATACACTAACTTTTTTATGGTCTTTCTTCCTGTAAAGCCGCTTTAAAACAATGCAATATTATAAGAAGCGCTATATAAATACAATTAAATTGAATTACTCAAACTTTAATATTAAGTTCGTTTCTGAGTGGATCTTAAATCATCATTGCATGCAACATGGCGTACTGGTAAACAATTTCTAATAGCATCCTGGGGGGGAAATTGAAGAAATATTTTCAAGTTGTTAAAGCTAAAACAAACCAACTGTTGATTGGGATTTGATCTTACCCTGATCATAAAATATTCATTACAATGTTCAATTTCAGCTAAATACGGGGTACTAAATGCTATTTCGTGCTGACTTTCACACCGAGTGGACTTAGTTCACAAACATGAAAGGCGGACGCTACCATTCCATACCAAAGTGCTGAGTTTTGTAACTCGCAAAGTGCTGCTTCAATGTTTTTAATGCTTCAACACATTTGATCGCATGGTTTTATCCTTTTAATAGCCAAACGCAGTTTTTCTTGCAGTCCATGATGCAAGAAAATAGCACCCGTGGTAAATGTCTATCATATGCATTATGCAGCACTGGGTGTGCGATTTACCAAACGTGAAGTTTGTATGTTTACTCATTTTAGCCTCTTGTAGTTGTAGACAACAGTTGCGTTGGAGAGTAAGACCAAAAACAACGAGTAATGAAATAATATTATTTTGCGACGGGAACCCGGTCGCCAATTGAAAATTTCGAGCAAACTATCAGGTCTCTATTTGGAGCACGCACTGGCTGACGTAGGTGAGCAGAGCGCGCTTCCTACTCCCTTGAGAAAGGAGTGCGTGAACGCGCATCCATCCTCCTCGCTGCAACAGTAAATGCGGGCATCCAGACGCCTGACTGAGTGCGGCGGTACTTTCCCGAAAGCTCGGATGCCAGTGCACGGAGGGGTCTGCCGAAACAAACACGCACACAGATCCAAGCGGAGCGAAAACCAATGCATGTTCAAACGGACACTCAGGTGTAAGTGATGCTACTACAAGTTAAAGTCCTGGAAGTAAAACCGCAGCAGATTGGGAATAAACGGATAGGAGATCGGCGTTCCTCGTTGCAGAGCGCACTCACATCCTTTGGAATACAGAGACGCAGCGTGGAATTACCGGAGCCCTCAATTTCTGAACTGAAGTCAAGCCATTTTCTATAGCACATTTTTCCTTTTTGTTGGATTTATTTAATTTGCCCCCTTTTTGTTATTTTTATTTTCTGCTGTTGTGTTTGATTAGGATTTCCCAACCCCCTTATATTCGAATGTTGAGCATCTACCCCTTTCGTTTTTTTATTTTCTCATCTTCAGAAAATAGCTTGGGTTCGTCTTTGCGAGGGTAGATCGCTGCGAAACATACTCGATCTCTCAAACTGAGTCGTGTCATGGATGGCAAATTTCATTTGCATCTACGGATCGAATCGAGGAATATAGAATAACTACTGCTGACAGAGACAAGGTAGGTCGGTGGTTTTATTCCTTTGAATATCAACACACTGGCATTACTGTTAACAATCGCATTGTGTGTTATTGCAGTCTGTGTATTAGACTGCATCGAAAAGACGACAGTCTTACAGAATACCCAGTTAGTTCAGGATCCTTCAAGTTGCAATATGTAGCGTGTGAAAGTGTTATCTGCCACGGGGAGGAGACAGGTGAATCGGATCTGAAGTCTTTTCCCCTTTGAGTGCACACTGCACCGCGCATTATTATGGAGAACTGAAATGCAACCAGGATGAACATTTCTGCTGTCTTTCCCATTCATCGCATACTGAACTTTGCGCATGTCTTATATCTTCCAAATCACGTATATGCCGTTCAGTCATACCCATAAACCAGCAGGGCTCGTCAAAAACGATGTCTGTCAAACCATGAAACGCGGTCTTAAAGCTGCGCAAGCTTTCCGTAAGGTTTGTTGTCGTGTTGCGTCCCGATCGAAGTGTTCTGTCGCGCGTCTCGCCGTTCGGCTGTAATGTTTTTTGAAGGTGGTAAAACTGATTTGGCGCCCGCTAGTTCCCGTCGCAACTTGAAATCGTATTCTAATCGTGTAGCAAGTAAGCTCGTGCACATGCCTTTGAATGACGATCTTTGGCTGGTCCTTATCCCGATTAACGAAAGTTGGATTTGTCCGATGCTGTGCTGATACTGAGCAGTCACCCATCTGTTGAACGCGTCTTCACAACTCTTTCCGTGCTGTTTCTCCTGTAGTGACGAACGCTAATATATTCTGCGCTAACGCTCTGAGGGGATGATCTACGCTCGTTCCCCGAAGACCGTTATTTTAAAGCAGCTTTGGCGCGCTTTGCTTAGACGACCGTAACGTCCATTTATTCGTGATGTACGAGTCTCCTGTATTGAGTAATCCTTTGCTTTTTCACTGCGTAATGGAATGAAAGCGCACGCGGATGGCCAAAATGCATTAAGCCCGGCTAATTAATGAGAAATAAAACCAGGCTGCTGCGCGTAATAGCCTTTAAGGTGATGTGTGCAAGTAACGCACGCATCACGAATTGATCAGTTTACGTCTCAATGCAGTCACCGTATTGTAGTGAACCTGTACCTGTGGGATAACATAGGTCGAATTATGTCTATTTCAAGCACCGCTTGATGAAAATTAATGGTGTGCATTAGTTTTTTTTCCGAATGCATCAGTTGTCTGTGAAAACCAGGAGGATATTGTCTGTGCATGATCTACACAATCCTGTTGGATAGATTGACGCCCCCCGTTGTTTCTTGCATGTGATGGGGCGTAGAGAATTGCATATGGACTGCATACCAGGCAACAGCTTGGTCTTGCCTGGATGAGTGGTCCCTGGCCGTCCCATTGTTTTCGAAAAATGCCCTTTCTATAGCGTCCCCCCTCCAGTTCCGCTTCGGACCATACGCCAGCCCCAGTTGTACGTGTTTGCGAGGCACCCCACTGAAAGTACGACATATCAGGTTCGGGCAGTGAGATAAAGCGTGATATTTTAATTCTAGCAAACACCGTCAGCTTGCATTCACTGGCTGGAAAAGCCCTGGTGAGCAATAGCGCCTGACAAATGCGCTTTAGCCCCTTGTCTGGGCTTCGGCGGGCTTTCGTGTCAGTCGTCCTCCAGCGCAACAGCCTTATCTGTTATCAACGCTCTGCGCTTAGAAATGCATTCATTCAGGAAAGCCGAATCTGGTTTAAATTCCATTGTTCACGTGGTTGTGTAATGCTGGGAGTTTGGAGGCGCAGATGCTACAATCAACAGGGAGCTTCTGGGTTCTAACTGTCTTGATGTGTCAATGTTTGTTGTGGGTCATTTTGTGTACAGGGCTGTCTAAAGCTGGAGGACCCTGTCGGATTAGGCCATATGAAATGATATTGCGTTAGCACAGTGCTGTTTTGATACAGAAATAGAGGAAAGGATATCCCTTGCGAAAAACAAGTAGGCAAACATTATTTTAGATGTAGCTAGATATGAGTACAGTGACCTTCAATAAAACCATTTTGTAAATACGTAAGAACGCAGTCGGAGGATGATTCGAAGGGCTTTCATCGAGCCGGATGCAAGTGTCTGTTCCTGTCGTCCCCTAGTCAACCATTTGGAGCTGTCGTTTAATGTCTCGCCCGTTGAAAGACTCCGGGTCTTGTAGCAGTGCACTCTGGTTTCAGCACACTGCCCAGCAGCAATATTTGCTTTTATGTAATGTTTTTTTCCATTATGTTCAGCCAAGAGAGAAAGTTAAAACCTCACAGATTGTATTGATTCTTTGTCTCTAAGCCTCTGCGCTGTTGTACAGGAGAACCCCTGAGACTTTGAAGCGACACGCAGTCTTGATGGCTTTTTTCCCCTTGCTGTATTTTTACGGTCAAACTCAATCTCTCATTTTGTGTTTGACTCCGAGCTCTGAATTTCACTTCCTGACAGTTCTATAGCCGAGCATCATAGGGCTGCTTTGTCATTGCTATTTGTCAGGCCGGCTCAGTGATTCATTACAGTTTTTTAAGTTTATTTGTTTGACTTTTTGTCCTTTCTAACTCAAGGGGTTGGCACACTTGCTGCTTCGCAATGTGCAACCAGCGACCAGCTAACTTAGTATTGTTTTAGGAGATGAGTTAAAGAAATAGCACAGACAAAAAAGCATTCACACATCAATATAGATCCACACGAGACAGCTGTTGTTCAGAACAAATCAGCGGTAATCAGATCTAAGATTGAACAAATTTCTAATTGAGACATAAACAGAATCAGTGTGCCATTACAAATCAAGCTGTATGAATTGCAAGAGTTTTTTTTTCTTCTTCAACCAGGTTCCATTTCTTCTCCCAGTTACTATGGGAAATGCTTTAGGAGAAAGGAAATTGCCATTCAGATTTATCACATTAGCGCGGAAGGCGTGGATCTCAGAGTGATGCACAATGAGTTCGAGCTGTCATGTGACAGATATCACAGTAATTATTCAGGCGGTGTGACACAATTCTATACCGTAGCTTGAAGTTCAACCCCTGACAACAGCTTTGTTAATCGTCTTAATTGCTATCTAAGTTCCTTGGTAATGTTTTATAGCGTACGCACTCTATAAATAGAGTATTTTGGGATCTCAGAAGCTTATATTTGGCTTATATTTAGATTATCTGATGTGTTCCCACTTTGCGTTGTTTAAGACTCTGCCTAAGAATCTGCCTATAATGCTTTCGAGTTATTTTCTAGTAAACAACAAACAAAAGATCATTTAAAAAATACTGTTTTGCTTTACAGTTTGCCTATTAGGTGGCCCTCTCCAGAGGGGTCTTCAAGTCCCTTTTGCAATGTGTTTTTAATACACGCGGTTCTCCTTATCCCCTGTACACATCCTGCCACTTCCTCTTCTCAGAGCGGCTTTGAGTAGCATCTTTCCTCCTCGATATTTTTGGGTAGTCTCAGCAGTTCCCTAAACATTTATTTAGCTCAAGTGTGGCATGTAGAGATTAGTAGCGATTTATTAAAATCCGGCAGAAGTGTACACACATGAACATGCCCTTGGAGCTCACCCAATTCAGTAAACGATGCTTTGATAAACTGTTCGTCCTGTTAAGCATTTTCACAGCAGCCACTCTCAGTAATTAAATGTAGGCAGAATGCTACGTGTAGCTCAGGCCACCGGCAGTAAATGTCTACTGTGTGTTTGTGCATGGAGTTCCCAGTAGACATCTGATGTGGTCTACTGAGTGTAAAAAATGTGTGTTTTATACTGCCGAGGCAATATCATCATCATTATGCCCTTAAAAATGCAAAGGTCTTGTACTAAGTGAATAGCATTTAGCTTGGAATAACCATATTGGATCTTGGAGGCCCTGTGGCAATTACGTTAATGTGGTTACAGACTAGCAACACAGACTAACTGTGGAAGTTCAGTGAATTAAGCAGAAGGATTGAGCTGGACATATCTTGTTAGTTGTTGGTGTGACTTCCTGCTGTGACAGAGCCGAACATCTGGAACCTTCTGTGAAGCCTCTGTTAGATAGATCTATTATTGTGTGTTGTGGGAAGACTGCAACGCTAATGATCCTCATGGCACTTTATACATCTAGTTCTGCTCACTGTTGCAATGCATAATGCATAAGTCTCGCGTGAACAGGATTAGGACACATTATCATTAGGAAGAGTGCTGCATTAAAATTGGATTATTACGAGACTCCTGTACTGTTAGGTTAACCATACGTGCCATTTTTCCGAGACACGTCCTGCCCAGGATTTTGGCTGCATCCTCCGGTGGTCGCATTTGACGATCGCACACGTCATCGAGGTTTATTATTTCAAGTTTTATTTCAGGAAAGCAATCGTTCAATTTCAAGGTACGAATGAAAAAATATTTTATCCTAAGAAAATCATTGTTCATTTGAAGTCAATGTTCATTTGAAATGAGACAACCTCGATGACATTTGCGGTCGGCAAATGCGATGTCCTTGGCAGGACGTGTCCCTGAAAATTGGCATGGTTGGTCACCCTAGGCACTGTTGCTATTTAAAGGGATATTTCATTTCAAAATTCTTTCATCACTTACTCACCCTCATGCCATTCCAAACTGTATGACTTACTTTCTTCTGGAGGACACAACAGAAGATATTTTGAAGAACGTTGGTAACCCCACAACATTGGACACCATTGACATTTTTCAAAATATCTTCTTTTGTATTCCACATAAGAAATGGTAACATAAAGGTTTGAACGACATGAGGGTGAGTAAATGATGACATAACCTTGAAAGTCTGTCGAGATGAGCATTGCATGTTCTTAATAATGTTTCTCAACTTTTCATCCATCCTAACAACTTCACAGATTCTCTGGATGGGCGATATGTAATTTCTCCCCCTGACACTCCAAAGTTAATTATTTCCTCGATTTTAATTTAGATTTTCTCCTTTATTTTGTGTTGCTTAATTGTGTAAGCGTTGCCAACAAGTTAACTTCATCAAACATCTTCCAGCAGGGAAATATTTTGTGTTATCATCTCCAACACTTCTGGCTTCTGCTCAAATGCTTGACGTGCCCAATAAATTAAGACACACTGTTTAGACTCTACTACACTGTTGACCAAATCAATCTCTCTTTTTCTTGGTCACCCTAGGCACTGTTGCTATTTAAATTGATATTTCATTTTAAAATTCTTTCATCATTTACTCACCCTCATGCCATTCCAAACTGTATGACTTACTTTCTTCTGGAGAAAACAAAAGAAGATATTTTGAAGAACATTGGTAACCCGACAACATTGGACCCCATTGACTTCCATTGTACAGACACAAAACCACTGAGACATTTTTCTAAATATCTTCGCTTGTGTTTCACATAAGAAATGGTCAAATACAGGTTTTGAACGACATGAGGGTGACTAAATGATGACAGAACTTTTATTTTTGGTTCTCTTTAATGAGTAAGTGACCTCGATGTCACCGCATGAGTCTGTCGAGATGAGCATTGCATGTTCTTAATAATGTTTTTCAACTTTTTCATCCATCCTAACAACTTCACAGATTCTCTGGATGGGCGATATGTAATTTCTTCCCCTGACACTCTAAAGTTAATTATTTCCTCGATTTTAATTTAGATTTTCTCTATTTTGTGTTGCTTAATTGTGTAAGCGTTGCCAACAAGTTAACTTCATCAAACATCTTCCAGCAGGGACATATTTTGTGTTATCATCTCCAACACTTCTGGCTTCTGCTCAAATGCTTGACGTAGCCAATAAATTAAGACACACTGTTTAGACTCTACTACAATGTAGACCAAATCAATGTCCCTTTTTCTTCTCACCTCTCTTGATTTCCTCCACTGCAACGTTGGCGATGATCGGATCTAGCTGGGAAAATGGCCCGATACATCAAGACAAGCACCGGGGATTTAGCGTTGAAGACGTGCAATCAGTCGACAACAGATCTATCCTTGCGGCACGGTTACGTAGTGCTCGTGGGCTGCAGTGGCCGGTTGTGGATTGGACTGCATTCAGTCCAGAAGCGTACACTGACTGACTGGGTTGACTAGATCCATAGCATTGAATTAAACTTTTGTGTTAATAGATCTTTGCGCTAGCAACGTACAGTTAAAGTCATTGGTTGAACATGCATACTGAATAAAAATGTAGTTTGAATTCAACATAAGTTATTTTGGATGAAACTGTCTGCCAAAAGAATAAATGCTGTGTTAATGTAAAATCTTCTAAACGCTATTCTGTCGACCACACATCTTTTTGTACGACAGCCTCTCTCCGTTTTAATACATTTCATTAAAAAATATATTGAACTTGCCCTTTAATTATAAAAGATTGAAGGTATTAGTGAATAGAGAGAGGTTTCCGTTGTTTGTTCTGCATAGATCAACATCTCTGGAGATTAGGAAATATCAATTCAGTAAAGGTTGTGCACAGAGGTAGTGTAGCAACAGATTTCATGTCGCAACATCACTGGTAACAGCACACTGGAGAGAACTCAGATTAAATGGCAAGTTCCTGGGAAGTTTTGTTAATATATGTGATGTAATGGGGGAAGAAATCTCTCATGTCCCTCCCCTGTGACACATGTATTAATTGCATGTTCAAAATAGTTAATTAATCTGTTTATTAGTGAGTCTGTGTGCAGTACAACATGCCATATTGAGGCCCTGGGTATAGGTTGCTTTAAAAAAAAAGCATATGCCAAATGTATAAATGCAAATGTAACCTTTGTCCCATTTTTATTTCGCTTTATTGTTCGGTTAATTTGTAATATTGTTGTAAATTCATGAAACGCAAAAACTGTGTGGGTGAATATAAATTGTGAGTTTAATTTAATCTTGGCCCTCGAGTTAGCTTCATTAAATCGGTTTTGACCTCTGCCCTGGCTCTGCTTTTTCCTGAGGGGCTTTGCAGCACAATTGTGTTTCCTGTTGCCATATTGTGACACATTTTCTGGCTAATTAGGATATAAAAACTGTTCTTCATAATCTGAGAGCGCATGAACGCTTGAAAAACAGCGCTTGAAGCATAGTGGTGATGGCATCTGTCAGACCTTTTCTTTCTTGCCATTTTTATGATTACAGTAGCTTATTAATAAGATAGCTGATGGTTACTCTGATGGTAAACTATGTGAAATAGGAGTGGGGGAATGCAGGGACATGGTAATAAAATATCTAGACAATATCTGTATCCAACACCATCTTATGGCAATCTGTAACTTTTTCGCTAATTTTTATGATCTCATTCATACCTTTTCGTACAATCTGCTTTTGCGTTTGAGGTTTTGAGGCGGGGCTTTATTATTGTGCTTTTTCTAATAATTGTATGATTTTATACCATTCACATCAGACACATTTTTAAGAATTAGCCATCTTGTAAAATGGTTAAGAATTCCTATGAGGGCAGGATGCCATGTCATAATATGATGACATTCTTTATGTTAAGAATAATTATAACACATAGTGTAACACATTTTTTTATCTTCTGACTAAATTATACTTTTGGCAGTTACATTCTTGTCAGTTTGGATTTTGGCCAAAAAAAATTAACTATACTTTTATTTTTTATTTTATTACTATACTTACATTGTGAGGCATAATATTGCAATGATTGGAAATCCTTAAAGTTGAATTACATAACTTAACTTCTTTTTTCCATTAGCAAGTAACCCAAAGGTGGCATCCCAGTTCAGGAACTATGCTTTTGACAAGTTGGCGACTTTCTGTACTTGTGAAATATTGGGGTTAGCCGTGTCATGTTAATACTATTATTCAAATAAAAATACAAAATGTTGGAAGGCGAAAAGGAGAAAAGTGTCCGTGTGGGAATTGTGGGTCATGGCACAAAAAGGGGTATGTCCTCATCACGCCAGGGGAAGTCGAGTCCAGGCTATGCAGCAAGAGCTGTTTGTCCAGCTCACTGTCGTTGGGCGATTTCATTATGTCTTATCTAGATCTCAAGGACGTGAACAACCTCTACTAAAATGACGAACTAAATTACCAAACCACAAACCAAATTATTACTGACTTGAGGGTTTGCTGAGAAATCGGAGTGATCACATCTGGCAATAAATGTCTGTGATGGTAGTAAATTATTTTTACAGTGCCTCTTTTCAATTTGACCTTTGTAGAATATACCAGAAGTAAAATTAATCTTCTTATTGCTCTTGCTGGTGAACCTATAGTGTTCCTCTAGATCAGCTGGTACTGAGCATGGCAATAGTAAACCCAAAGTCATGGTTTTGACTCTCGGGTAATGCTTTGGCCAAAAGCATATGTTCATGGAAGCAAATTAATTTAGAATGTCTTGAGTAAACTATACAATAGTTACTTTTAAGAGACCCGTCAAACTTTTAAGTCACATTTTTGATGACATTATATATACTCCATTCAAATAGGATATTTTGTGATCATTTTGATTGATATTTTGCCTGGGTTATTACCTTCTTGATGCTTAGGTGGGGCCAGGCCATTGCTGTAAAGTTGCCAAGTTATTCAAGACTGTTAGCATGCTGCTAGAGTCTTGTGGTTGGTTGCTAAGTAGTTGCTTACACGTTCATAATCTTGTTCCCTAGGTATGGTCCCTAGATCCTATATCCCTAGATATGACTGGCATCAGTCCTAAATAGCAAGTTTAATATCCACAAAAAGAAAGTCTGACGTTATGCAGAGTAGCATAGTAACATTAGGCTTGAACTGTTTTTCTGCTGCATATATTATGCATACTGTGCGCATTATGCAGATTTTATGATAGTGAAACTAATTGTGGGTTGCATTTACATTCTGATAAATGTAAATGAGAGAAAATGAGAAAATAAAATCTGCATATCAATTTCTGTGAGAGTCGTGGGCACTTTCAACAACTTACGGCTGTGAAGTGCAGTCAAACACAGTTTCTTCCTACACTCGTCTACTAAAAACTCTAATATAAACATTTTCAGGCTTTGTGTTGCCTTCAAAAGCCTGGCGTGGTAAGCCCTGTTTTCATCTAGCTGTACTCTGACTGCATAATGGCTTTTGGATGCTCCTGACTCTAAGGTTTCTCGGGGGAGGTGGATGTTCAATGAATGACGAGTCAGATAAGAATGTGTTTTTCTTTTTTATTCTTTTCCAAAGTGCAATTGTTACGTATGTGGATTAAATCACGGCACAATCGTGAAACGGCCTTCCGTGTACTGTGATCCCAAAGGAAACATTTGATTTATAAGCTTCTTTGCCTTTGTCCTTTGCAATACTCAATCTCTTACTCTCACTTCCTCTTTCTGCCAGCATCTCCTTCTTCAGATGAATGGAAGGTATGAGAAGTCAACCATTTTTTGTAGCTCTAGTGGGTTTTTGTTATCCTGAGAGTGTTGTGGACATCTGAGCGTTTAAGCTGTAGTAACATCTGACCATTTTAAACACTCGCTGAGTCACTACAGTGATTTAGTTCACTTTTTCCAGAACATTTGAATGTTAATAATAAATTACTAAGGCTGTCAAACGATTAATCACGATTAATCGAATCTAGAATAAAAGTTTGTGTTGCCATAATACATGTCTGTTTGTTGTGCATATACATTTTTTATTCATAAAGACATTAGTGTTGTCACGATACTGGAATTTCTAACTTCGATACGATACCTTGAAAAATATCGATATTCGATACCATTTTCGATACCACGGAGAAAAAAACTGCCACAACATTAAGGGGGTAATTTTTTTTTATTATTATTTAAAGATAAATATAACAAGTCTAGAACATAACAATGAGGTATATTTTACATGAACAAAAATATCTTGAGGTCTTGAATGCACTTGTTCAATAGCCTAAAGTGCAAGTAAAAAAAAGTGAAAAATACTTCCAAAACATGTATTAATCTTAGTTAAAAGTTAATTTAAACTAACATTTACTAATACATGTACTAATTAAAATCCAAAGTTCTATCTGTTAATATTTTTTTTCATTGGACCAGAGCAAACATGATCCGTTGTATTTTTATTACATACTGTCATCAAAGATTAAAATATACTGTAGCAAATGCATTGCTCATCGTTCATAAATGCTGGTTAATACATAACATTATTTGATGAACAGATTTTAATGCCGGATTCACATATCACCGATCCACACACGCAAACGTGCGTGCATCACACGCGAAAACAATGCTCACTGGATCGACATGAAGACAAATTACAGAATTGAAGTAATCATTTTTTGAATTAAGTTAATGAAGCACAAGTTAATTTACATTTGACTACGGTTAAAGTATTTAAAGATTCACAGTTAAAGATTCCTCAGTCGGACTATATTAACTTTAAGAATTACGGTTAAAAAACGAGACAACACTCATATCAGCAACAATACTAGGCCATCTTGGTTAATGTTTCAGTGATGTTAAAATAATAACAGTTACCAATCTCTTGAAATGTTTTATATAGATCCGGGTGTCTGTCTTTCAGGTGCTTTGCTATATTAGTTGTTAGCGCCTTTTGTTAGCACTGCTCTGTAGCAACTCTCGCATATTGGCTTGTTTATGTCCTTCGGCTTTCCATGTTCATTTGCTTCATATCCAAAATATTTCCAGATAGCACTCCTGCTGTGTTCTTTATCAACCAAAGCCGGTTGCGGAAGCGCCGCACGCGCCATATTTATATTCACTTTTGCTATTTAACCAGAGCGAATGAGACGAGACACGTGACAGGCACTGCGGTCACGTGTGGTGTTTGTCAACGCGCCTTTGGAGATAAGTGAAAGTGACAGCTCGGCTAGGATCGGTGTATCGATACTTCGGGAAATTAGTATTGGTACCGTTCAGATATTTCAGTATCGATACTTATCGAAATATCGATATTTTTGACAACACTAAAAGACATACACATGCATGTATACATATTTATGATATATTTACATGTATTTATTTATATTTACCAATTTAAATTATATATATACATGTTTAATAATGTTTACATTTGATATCTTTCTTAAATATACAGTATGCATGTATGCTTTTATAAATACAAAATTAAAATACACAATACACAGTCATATATTTTGTAAACACAAACTTTAATTTGGGATATGATTAATCATTTGACAGCCCTAGAAATTAAATTCATAATGGACTTGAATTGAAGAAAAATGCAATATGCAATAACTTCATAAATAATGTGATAAGCCAAATCGTATGAGATACAATGATGCTTTGAGAATGTAAAATCAATTTAAACTTTACAAAAATAACAAAAGTTTAATAATATTAATAAGAGATCACTCCAAAACTATTTTCAGTATTTCCAAATTTACTATTTATATGTTTAATTAAAGCGATTCCATCTGTGAACTAGTGACAACATTTCTCCCAAATTTTGAATTAAAAAAAGTGTGCAACCTTTTGAAATTCAAATCACTTATTGCAAATCTTTGTGATATTTGTAACATTTAAAAAAGGGTGATCATGTGTTGATCATGTGCTGCGACTTCTGCCCCAAACATGATTTCTATTAAACATACTGTACATGTAACCAAGTTTTGTGTGTTTTAAAGAAATTCGATTACCTTTAAAGTCTTAAGAAAGCCAAGAAACATGATTTATTATTTATTAGAGATTTAGTACCATATCACGTTTGAAAGGTATCAACCCAGCTACAGTACACAAGCACTGTATTAGCGCTCTTGGCTTTAATTTACATTCATCTGAATATTCCCCAATTTATGACATGTGGGGAGGGGAGAAGTGCCATGACATCAGCTTTCAACAATGTTTGCTAATTGTCCTGCGTGGCTGTGTATACCTTACTTTATTATAAGAAGTGAAATGACTTGACACAGACAGAATGAAACTGTGTCTTCAGAGCTTCTGCCCGTTCTCAAGCTCATCTGCGGCTTGACTAATTATGGCCCCCAGCATTAGGCCAAACAACAAAGAATTTTCCCAAAGCGGTTAAGCATGACAAGCATTTCCCTACGCTGTCTGCCGCTGATCGATGGACATCTTGGCAAATTTACAGGGCTGGAATTTAAGAACGTGTGAATAAAGAGTACAGTTATAGTTCCCAGGAAAACAAAGGTCCTTTGTGGTGTTGCCAGATTTATTATAATACATATTCCTCATCCCAGAGTGGCTTACCTGTGCTCGAGCAACACATTTATGTAATGTTATAGTTATCTGGAAGCACAGTTAAAGCCAGAAAAAGGAGAAGATATATTGGTTTAATAATGTTTGGTGTCTGGAATCGGTCACTACTTTTAACGTGCTATTTGAGATCATTATCGACTGACCTCTGGAAAGTCTTGAAAGCAACAACGCTCTAAAGCAAAATATCATAAGGCTGATTAGACGCGCCTTTCTTCCTTAGTGGGAAGCAAGTCTTTTTAAAGCATGTGTTCAAGTAGAAGTACAGTCAACAGACTAGTTTTATAAAATATTATTGTATAGTTCCAATGGAGAATTATACATTTTTTTTCCTTTGGTACTTTGTCAAGGAAAGCAGTGTACTGTATTCTGTTCAGATTTTCACTGCATATTTTCAAGTTGAATTTCTTGTCAGCTAGTCAGTCTTAAAGGAATAGTTCAACTTCAAAATGAAAATTCTGTTGTTATTTACCCACCCTGTTGATATTTATACCTGTGTGATCTTCTTTCTTCTGCAAAACTCAAAAGAAGGTCATTTGAAAATTGACACAAAACCAAGTGAATGGGGACCAACGGTTTTCTGTTACCAACATTTTTTTTCTGTGTTCTGCAGAGGAAAGAAAGTCATATAGGTTTAAAAGGATGTGTAAATAATGACAGAATTGAGTGTAAACTACCCCTTTAAGGGAGATTTGTACTGTATGTTGATGGTGATCAAGAAGAAAACCGTCATACTTGTTTCTGAAGAGATGAGTTGAAATCCATAATAGCATCTGCCTCATTACACATATCTTAGAAGGTAGTGTTCTGCCTCATGCGAGTCAGTGTATTATAAATGAGAGGATATGTTTTGTTGTATAACCTGCAGTTCTGTCTCCACCCTCGGGCAAAAGAACAGCAAATGTTGTAAGAGCTCAAGCAGAATGGCTTCCGGACCTGTGCCAAATGAAATGATCAGGCTCTTAATTGGGGATTCTTGCATGTTATTTGAGTCTCGACTTTAAATCAGATTTAATTCTGATGATGCTGCAGGAAACGCATGTTGCTGGAAGAGTTTGCCCGTGGCTGTCCTCTCAATGATGAGCTCTGCTTGTGGTGCAAAAGAAGCTTTCCGAGTCAGTTTGAGTTTATGCAGTTCTGCACTAACTCCTGTCAGGCTAGCCATGCTGTCCGCTTTTATTACATTTGCTTTGATTTAACAGGATTTGCAGACAACTTATTCATGTCTGGGATTTATGTCTGGACTCAGAAATTAAGACACCTCCCCCCGCCCCAGTCATTGCTGTTATAATGCTATTAAGGGTAGAGGAAACACCCGCTGTGCAGTGTCTTGGGCTTTTAGTCTTGATCACAAGTTCTGACTTTTGGACAAAGTCTGACTTTTTTCAGTCTTGGATTACTTAGGGCTGCAGACATTGGTGATGGATCTTCGCATAATGACATTTTCAGTTTTTGTGGTGGTGTGAATAAAAACATTGCGCATGTGATATTGAGTCTATATAAAGGATGTAGTGGTAAGTTATAAAACCAACAGTGATTTTGTTAGTATGGTCCTATTTTTTACAATAATACCATGTACTATATTGTATTGTATTCTTCTCTGTTTGTACTTGCATGTTTATTTTTATGTGTAATATAGGGCTGTCAAACGATTCATTGCGATTAATCACATCCAGACTAAAGGTTTGTGTTGATATAATATATGTCTTTGTACTGTTCCTATTCATTTTGCATTTATAAACACATAAACATACACATACATGTTCATATAAAAATATGAATATTTTATTATATATTCCAGCAATTGAAATGATATAAACATTTCTTATTTTTTATATGTGCATGAATGTGTATGTGTTTATAAATACAAAAGTAATATGCACGGTACATTTATTATGTAAACACAAACTTTTTCCGGATTAATCACAATTAGTCATTTGACAGCCCTATAACAATATTATGTATACATTTAAGAATACCCATTCAGATCAAAAGTTTATTATGATCAACTAAAGTTTTCTAAACCTCTGACCAGATATTAGTGTGATATGATGTACTGAACATTGTACAGCCTGGCATAAAATACAGTCTTCCTCCTACTTTCACCCAGTATCTCACCAGGGACCATAAAGTACAACCTGACGTTAACGGACACAAAAAAACGCACAGTTTTATGCACTGCAGAGTTCTGCATTGAAACCGTGCTATCCCATGTCGCACTGCTTCTGTATCTGCTGTCTTGTTCATGCTTAAGCATTTTGGCTCAGGCTCTGCGGCTGTGATTACTTCCTAATGGCAACCGAACTGCACAAAAAGGATGTTGACCACTTTGGAGCCCATTAGAAGGCCAACTAGGGGCATGTTTGGCCACAAACCCTCAGGTCTATTGTGAATTATCTCCACCATTATGATTTCTGCACTGTTGAACACGAGTCGGTCTGGATGGAAGAGTTGATTCTTTGCTCTTTCAGACCTTTAAACATTTTTCTTATGCAACATGATATGGTCTGTGTCATGACCTCTATCGATCAAATTGACGGATAGGCAAACGTTTGACATTACAATGAAGAGCAACCCGTTGGTTTGTTAAGAGGGAGACATACAAAACACAAAACATGGGAGGGAGCACCTGAGGATTGAGGTTGAAAACCCCTGTTTAAAATCACATTCTTTGTCATCGCATTTAATGGCTTTTAATGTAAAAACCTTCATTTTATAGTGCATAATGTAAATAGTCATGACATACCCTTATATCATGTTAGACTAAATCAACCTTTTTCTGGTATTGTGCTCACACATATATACACTTTTCGCCCTATGCATGTTTATCCTCATGAACGCTTTAGCCAAAAGACAGGATTGACCTTCTGTCCCACACAAAAACTGGCAGAAAGTGCTGTGTGTGTTATTCATACGAGACCTCAACTCAAAACATCAATTTCCAATCAATAGCCAACAAAATCTCATTAAAACATTGTACGTTGTGCTGTGGAAATTAGTTCTGGATGACGACTTTGTGATTTGTCAGGATGGATATCTGTCTTGCTCAGCCGTGCTGAAAAGTGTTATTTAAAGCTGGAAATTGGAGTCGCACAAAACGGGGATGCTGTGCTAAAATCAAGGGAGAGTAATGAGTCTTACAATTTGGGATTTTTTTATTTTATTAGGTTTTATATCTACATTACAGTGCGTGGATTCTCAGTCCTCAGGTATTTGAGTTCGAATCCCATGTTTGAACGAACCCATAGTTTGGAATGTGCATGATTGAAATGTTTGAAATCTAGACATGAAAGAAGAACAAATCTGAATAGATCATACTTTTAGCGAAAGTGAATTTTTATGCAAAACAACAGCATCCAACATTTAGCTTTCCTGTAGCTCAGTGGTAAGACCATTTCGTTAACAACGTAAGGATGTGGGTTCGATCCCAGGGGATTGCAAATACCTATGTATAAATGTATAGGATAATGCAATGTAAGTCGCTTTCGATAAAAGCGTCTGCCAAATGCATAAATGTAAATGTAACATTTACACTTGCCAATGTCAAATGTCTTCGTATAGATTGACATTACTCTTCCAAGGAATATCCACAGAAATATAAAGCAATCTAAATGTACCTGGCATTGGCTGGTGCGATGATGGTTTTCTGGCCTCTTTAAATGCATGTTAAAGGTGTATGGTACTTTGAGATCCGTATGTGCAAAGCATCAGTTCATTCTAGTGTTATAAATATGTTTTTAAATTAGTGATGCATGAATGCAGACTTTATGAACGCTGTATTAGCTGCTGGAATCTAAACTCGATTGTGTAGACCTCACACAGTGCAAAGCGTATCAAGAACATATATCATTACCATACATTTGTAATTCCATTGTAATAGCATTTAAATGAAACCATAAACAACAATGACATAGTTATTCAGTTATTTACTTTTTCAGAATTAGTTTTAACTCAGAGGTCTGCAGGTTCTTAGGATGGCTCAACAGCATTATTTAAACTTGTTGATTAAATTCACACATTTTACAAATATGGAAATGTATACTGATCCTGAATGTAAAACCCAAAAATTTATTCTGTCATCATTTACCTTTGAGTTGTTTCAAATCTGTATACATTTCTTTGTTCTGATGAACACAGAGAAAGATATTTGGAAGAATGCTTATAACCAAACCCAAGTTCTTGGCCCCCATTGACTACCATAGTTAGTTCTGTTGAACGCAAAACAAGGTATTTTAAGGACGTAGGACAGCAAACAGTTCTGGGGCACTTTTGACTACCATTGTATTTTGTCCTTCCGTAGGAGTCAATGGGGTCCAAGAACTGTTTGGTTACAAGCATTCTTCCAAATATCTTTCTCTTTGTTTTACCAAACAAAGAGATGTATACAGGTTTGAAACAACAACGTATAAAGTGAGTAATTCATGACAGAATTTTCATTCAAATAATATTCAAGTCTCTGGTAAATAAAGTCTAGACCTAAAAGTTGTATTTTTTTGTGCAATGCAATTTAATAAAGAGATTGACTAAACAATCCAACTTCACATTTGCTTTATTTATGCAACTTCTTTAGATATTGGATTGTTTTGAATGACTTCACTGTAGAACTGTTTCTTTTCCCTTGATATTCATGGATTCCTGCTTATGAATAGTAGGAGCCCGCTGCTTATTGATTTCACGTACTTTTTCACAGCAAATTTGCATGGCTAACACCTCAGAGACTGATGAAAACTGTCAGAGGGTGTCAGATTTTCAAACAAACATGGCGAATATAGGTATTGATCCGCTCTTCGGCAGGCTTTTATCTGGAAGTAGCTTAATACCATGACAGGAATAAGAGACTTCAAGGATGAGAAAAAGAGCAGAAAGGGCCATTAGACGGTGGTTTGTGAGCCGAATCAGATTTATCCTCATGCTCTCATGAGGGGGATATGTACCACTGTAAAGCATGACAGATAACTTGGATCCATTTTCATTTTGTGGCAGTCATTAAGAAAGCCATCGTGCCAATAGGCCGCTATACCCATCCTATTTGCATTTGTTCACTCGATTGCATTCAATTCTTAATGAATGCCGTTCTTGTCATTTGTTTGCTAACACAGTCAGCCTGTCTTCATCCTCTACAGGAATGTTGGCCTGGCTCTTCAGATATCACCTCTGTTAAGCTGATTAGTCTGAATTAAATAGCTAGTACTTCATTTAGCAGCCACGAATTGCCTTGACAACCTGCTTAGAATGCTCCCATAGTGTCGGGCTCCAACAGTTTGTTTAACACCGTCAGTCCCAGAATCCTCTTCTTCTTAAGCTTGGTCTTTTAACTTGGACAGGTATCCTTAGTTCAAGGTCATAGAGACCTCAAACTCTTCTTACAAAAATGATGGCACGCATTATCATGGGTATTGAGTACCATAATTCTACACACAAACTGTTTGCCCAATTTTATTCCATCCACATCCGCCACATCTGGAGTCTGTAATAACGCACCATGACCGCAAAAACATTTAGGTAGACTTCCCGCTGTACATCATTGTCATTTATATTAGTTGTAACATTGTGTCAGGTGTTGTTATGTGCGGTTAATGAATCCATTTACAGTGGGCCTTCTGTTTGAAACACAGGAATGTGTCGCTTTGAGAGCTGGGCTTTCTGAAGCCTAATATTATGTATCATCTGTTTGATTTCCTGTGTGGATAAGATTGATGAATGCAGGAGGCTGGTTGGCAGGCCAATTCCCTGACTGCTCCATTGATCTATAAAGGTTCTGTTTTCTAAAGCTGCCATTCAAATGTTGGAGGCTTTGTTTTGTTTAAAGAGGAGAGAACAGATGAGAAAAGGTGCTAGGCAGGTGGCACTCATCAGAAGTGGCTCTGGATATGACCCAGCATTTGCTTGACCAATTATGTGACTGTGGCACAACTCGTTCAATCTTGAAGCATAGTTAATTTAGGTGAAAAATGACGGGGACTTTTTGCACATTCGACGATTGACGATGGAGAAGGGACTGTTTCTGGTATTGCTTTTGGACTCCCTGTAATGAACTGATACACTGCTGAGGAAAAACACTTGAGGGGTAGCTCTGTTAATATGAATGGGCACTGAGAATGTTGACCCCTGAGTCTTAAACGATTGTAAATATCTTGGCCTGAAAAATGAAAGAAAAATGTGCTATTTGGGCACCAACGAACGATAACTGATCTACCGCTCTGTCTAGATGGACGACCAGGTGGAAATATGGAATTTACAGAGACCCCTCACATGTTCACTGATCCACATCAGCCATTTGGCTCAGTGACTCAAGAATAAGAAAGTTCTGGACTTGACTGGCAGGCAGGGAACTGGTGCCCTCCTGTGAGGTCCTGCACAGACCGCTTCTGTGGCTCGGATCTAAAATGCATCCAATGGCATAAACCTATGCAAATCTGACATATTTAAAGTTCTACAAGTGCCATTTAAGTACTGCCGTGTCAGCTCTCCATCAAAGCGTTGTCCTGTTGGGAGACTGACAGGCCATAGATCTGACGGATCTTTGACATTGAGCCCAGATCCCTTTTGGGGAACTAAATGGCATCCCAAAGAACCAGGGGCGATGCGGCTGGTCCACATAGGTCACAGCTTTTTAAAAACTGCTTTATGTCCATATTGGTGGGTTATATTTGTTGCTTTTAAGGTTGTTGCCATTACCCGGATGCCCCCGGTGAGGCTGCTTCACCCTTAGCCACTCGTTTCAAGCACATGATTAGCAGCGGACGTATCTCTGAGAAGAGCTATGTCTTTAGACAAGCTGACAGTCCAGACGCATCAACACGGTTGGAGAGCCAACATCGTATTTCAGCCCAGGGGAGAGATGCAAGGTAAGATCAGTGTAATGTCTGGTAAGAGAAACATTGTACCAGGTGAAGAGTGGAGGCATGCTATGGCATACAAATTTGAAAATGATAGTCAAAAGAATTTTGTTTCCTTTAACGCTCCGAACAATTACAAGCATACATTTTACTGCTCCTTTTCAGATTGAAATGAAGTGCAAGGGATATAGAACAGATGCTAGGTTCAGTCCTGTTCAAGCAGGCTTTCTTGTCAGGATTTACACGAGGACGGACCCAGACGCAGACAGCGGGTAAAGGGTTAACACAATCCTTTTTTTAATAATAAAGACAAAACAAAAACCGACACAGGGTTAAATAACAGAACAAGGGTATTGACACGAAGGGTAAACAGGAACATAGACTAACTACACTAAACTAGACAAGACTAAATATGACACTAGACATAAACTACAACTAACTAAACTAAGTAACACAGCAATACAAACCAGGAGGGTGACACGGAACAAACAAGGCAAAATCATCCAGCACAAGACAGAAAACAGAGGGACATTAAATAAGGGATCAAATCAAGAGGGACAGCTGCGGGCCATGAAATAACTAATGAGCAGTAATGAGGAGACGAGGGGGCGGGAACAGAGACGAGAGCGGAGAGAGAATATGGACAGCCATAAGGACAAATAAATGCCTCTCTCCACAGAAAACATGGGGTTCTGTCATGATCCTGCCACTAGACCAAGAGAAACACGAGACGATGTGGCAGAATCATGACATTTCTTGTCATTTCTGAGCATTTTAAACTTTATTTGTTGGTTCGAGGTGTGTTTGGTTAGATTTGGAGCTATTTGGACTTGAGTTGGATACATTTTACACGCATTATACGGTAATGCCTTGCTCAATTCAGATTTCTTTAAGTGTTTTGCCTTTTAGAATGGGAAGCAGTGCTCACTTCCAATTTATTTGGGGAAAGCAAAGAAAACCAAAGCTAAACATTATCCATAACTAACGGCCCCACAGGACGAAGGTGTGGTATTGCATCGGCTTTGTCTTTGATTGCTCTTTACACTTGGATGGGCAGCCAGAGCAGCCACTCATAATTAAAGACCAGCTTCCTGTTTAATGTGGCTGGTCTCTTGAGCCACTCCCAGCTGCTGTCGAAAACGTTTGCTTGCCGCCTGTGTGCCTCTGCCGCCGGTTCCCGTGGGGACCATGCATCCAGCACGCATCTATAGCCTTTCGCACACCTGTTTACCTACTATCAATCACAGTCTCTTTGAAGCGAAATTCACATTGGCGAGTTTCACCGGACTGGGTTTGATCTGCTGCGGTTTTGGGTCATGGTTGCCGTGGAGATCCATCCCACCCCCGCTCTGCTCTTTTTCGAGGGTCTCTCCAAGGAGAGATTATTTAAGCGTGTGACCTACCTGGAATAATTAATTAAAAGCTAGTCCTAATTAAACCTTTGAATTGTAGCCGCTTAATAGTGTTTACCGTTCTGCGGTGGCTGATGAAAGATTTATAACCTATTTGAGCCAGGCAGGAAGGCATGTTTGTGAAGAAGAAAAGCACAAATTTAAATGGAGGATTGGATGTTTTCAAGTTATTTTGGCAGAAGTTTTCCAGGTAATCAGGCCAAAGTTCAAAATGCATATTTAACGACATCTAAAATAATCGCAATCTTGGCATCACCATTAAATTTGTTGCAAACTTGAGCATAAAAAAAAATGCTGGGTCCAAAACGGACGAACATACAACAACTAGATTGTTAATTAACCTAAGTCAATTTACCCAAAATACTGTTTTTTTTTAACACATTGTTAGGTCAATTATAGTCTCAGCCTCAGACGTCACGCCCACGGACCATTGGCTAAACGTCTGATGCTTAAGAAACACTTTTCTGGAAACACATCAGCACGTTCAAAGTCGTCATCTAATGGGTTTATTTTCACAGGATTTCCGGGAGACGTGCATGTTGCGTTCTTTAACGGTCCGCCTGGAAACAACACAAAGTCGTCTGATCTTAGAAGCTGTTGTGTTTTCAACGGTTGCAAAAAGAATTCATCACGATCGACCAAACACTTAATTATTAAAAGTATGCAAGGTTCACGACATTAACTTATAATATATTTTTTGTTAACTTTTGACACGTTCGTGAATGTACACCAATCTGTTACTGCGTGGACATTTCCATGCCTCTAAACATGACGCGGCACAAAATGAAACGAGATTGGTTGCTTTACCTGTCAGTCATATGGCCTCTTGAGTGGGCCTTGGCCAAAGAAAGCGGCGATACGTTCTACGCGAGACTAGGTCAAATATAATCATTTGTGGGTTCATTTAACCCAACAGCCGGGTTTTTTCTTTTTTGACCCCAAAAACCCCAGTTTTTTCTAGTGTGAATTGAGATAGTTGAGATGTTTCCTATACAAAGTGGACAATAGTAGACAACCGTACATCACTACTTGCTCTTATTGTAGACATTGAATGTTTCAAAGACTTACACAGTCATTACCATAAACTCTACGAAATGCTGGGCTATTTTTAACCCATCGTTAGGTCAAAAAGGACAAATCCAATTGTTAGGTTTGCAGTTACATGGGCCGGGTTAATTTAACCCAACAGTTAGGTTTGTCCCCTTTTGACCCAACTGCACAACAAAGTATTTTAGTGTACTTTCTGCCTGCCTTTCTATCTTTTTGTGATCGTATTAAATGAGAAAAAACAATCATTAAAATATATTTTATTGGCCACATTATGATAATGGTCAAAAGTGGTGTCATCAGCAAAGTTCACACTGTAGTTATTTGTTCAGTGGGGTTCAGTGTTGCCATCATTATATCTATTAAATTAATTGTCTGGCGAAACTTGTTTTCTTGGGTCAAACATGAGTATAGCCACTAAAAGCAGCTTGATCACTGCGATAATGGCTTGAACTTTACAAAACAGACCTCATGATGGTAAATTCAGATATCTACCATACTAATGATAGGAGTTATCAAGGAAACCCTATTATTACTTACCGCAAAGATAGTCAACGGACCCGAAACCCAGATTTTTCACTGATTATCTCCAGGGTAAGATTCATCCACATTCTCAAACTGATTCACGCTGCTGCGGTACACCACAAAGTCAGCTGTCACTGCAGATGGTGCATGTCAATCAAAGCAGTCTCATTAATAACCATTAAACATCTGCACATCAAGTGAGGATTGAGAGAGAAACGTCATCGAACGTTTAACAACAGTGTAAAGTCATACATTTTGTATTCAAGAACATCCTTATGTATCAAGATTAGCCAAATTACACAACATTGATAAATCTCTTTGCTTGTAGCGGGCTGCAGCCTCGCATTAATTCTGCCTCCCAGTGTGCATTTGGACGGCAGGGAGGCAGGGCCCACCCTCCAGCAACACTTTCTTATGCAGGGAGAGTCACTCTTCAGCTTGATATATCACCAGCTCCTCTGCCATCTGCACATTAACATCAACACGTGCTTATTCGGGCCTTTCTGTATCGGTTCACTTTCACAGAAATGCTATCTGCATTGGTCAGTTTGATGTCGGTTTTGCGTCATGTCACCAGGTTTTTCCATTTATGCTTAGTATTATTTTTGCTGTTTGTGCTTAGTGTGGACATATTTGTGACAGATCTCACCATTTTTACAGCACTCATCTGTATTTTTTATGTTTCAGTGCCTGATGGTGAATGTTTTTTTAATTGAGGACACTCATCAAATCGTTCCTCTATGGGCATGAAAGAAACGTATGAGTAAGTGGGACTGGTGAGCCATCAGTTCCTAATGCATTTTCAATCTTTAGGGACAGCACAGGATTAAACATTTATGAAAGTGATCACAAAATCATTTACTCACCCTCTTGTCATTTCAAACCTGTATGACTCCGCAGAACACAAAATATATATATATTTTGAACAATGTTATTAACTGACACCCATTTACTTGCATTAGTTTTGTGTCCATACAATAAAAGTGAATGAGTGCCGCTGCATGCGGTTCGGTTAAACCTTTCTTCAAAATAGCTCTTTTTGTTTTGTTTTGCCTAAGAAAGAAAGTCATGCAGGTTTGAAATGAAAAGAGCGTGAGTAAATGATGAAACAACTTTTCTTTCATTTGAAGACTAACTTTAATACAATGAATATTACACTTTTAATAATAGTTTTTAAAAAGTTAATACACTTTTCTTCTGGGATTGTTCACCCAAAAATGACCATTCTGTCTTTTTTCCATTCCCCAAAACGCAAAAGAAGATATTTTGAAGAATGTTGTTAAATGAAAACAAAGGCGGTGCCCATTGACTTCTATTGTATGGAAGTCCACCATTGTTCGGTTACCAACATTCAGAATTTATTTATTTTTGTGTGTGAACTATCCGGGTAGTAAACTAAGTCTTTTTTTGGAATGCTGTACATTTACTGTACACAAACTAGTGAACACATGCAACTGTGTTTCTCACATCAACCACAGGTTAAAATGAGTACGTATGAATCTACAAGGCTAGAGAGAGTGTATATTTCAAAGTCATCTACCCACATTCAGTATACTGGTAATGTGATTCAACACCTGTTAAGTGAAGTTTGTGGAAATGTTGCACTTAGAGAGATAACGTTATAAAGAGCTGTTTTGCAGCAGTTCTACTAAAAGTGAGAGAATTTGAAGGTGAAAAGAACCTTCTGCTATCGTTCAGGGAAGAGCAGAAAGTGAGTGAGTTTGACAGCTGGAGCTCGCTGCGCTCTTTAGAGAGACAAGCTCGTCGTGTTGAGGTCGAAGCTGATGAGTTCAGTATGCAGAGCAGCAGCGGTGAAACCTCAGGACAGGATAAACCCAAACTCTGCAATCACGAACCTTCATGATTGGATAATTCATTTATGATTAGCTGCTTATAGGTGTATTTAGTCAGCACATGTGTCGCATGTTAATTCTTACAAAGTAGATATATTAGATATTTAACAGATATGTTAATCATATATCATGGATGCTTATTAATCAACGCACCCTACCACGCAGTACCATCTATGACTATGATACCAAATATTGTGTTATTGTTGAACACTTGGAACACTAAGGGGTGGGATTATCTTAAGAAAGGACCAAGCCTTAGTTCAATTCGGACATTTAGGTCGTTTTTACAAACATGCCTTACAAACAAACATCAATGGTATGCGTCTTGAGATAACACAATGGCACTGACATATTTTAAGATCTGTCAGTGCAAGCGGTTTTCAGTTAAGACAGCTCTAAAATATAACTCGGTCTGGAACTAGTCTAAACCCTGTCCGGGAAACCACCCCTTAGACTTGTAAGACACATTAGATACATTCAGCCCCTGTTCTGCTTGGTAATCCGGAGAAATGATGGGGTGTATAATCAAATGGAAAGGATTTTAGGATCGCCTCTTGTTTCGATGCCTCTACATCAGTTATTCTCCGTCTCCCTTTCATTGCATGTGCTACAGTTCATGAATACCCACAGTGTTAAATCTCAAGTCACGACTTGACCAAGATGAAGATCGCATTAATGTCACGACGCCAACAGAGAATGTCTTGATCTTCAAAAGAGAAAGACTGTGATAATAAATGTCTCCCTCTCTACCATACACATTAGTATGCCGTACCACATCTGTTACCTACGAAAAGGTTATAACTACCTTCCTTGAGATCCCCTGTAAAGACGAAATACATTTTGACGTTTTCTCACTCATTTCAATCGCCGTCTTCATGGGCAGTAACCTTTAACGTCCTTTAACATCTCAACTAATTATACCATGTTCCTTTCTAAAAGTAGGTACGACTGAGGAGAATTATTTTCCTCACGGTAGGTGTACTTTTTTTTTGCCTGGCAGCTTGAAGCATGTGACTCCTTTCAGCGGAGAGCTGCGTGTTTAGTGAACATAAATCTGTTGGACTTTGGTGGCTCACACTGCCAGGCTGCAGCTCAGGCTCTGGAGGATACGACTTTGCAGCGTGATGAGGTGCAGTGTGATGGGCCGATGGTGTTTAAGGAAATGAGCTCGTGGTTAGCGCAGAGTCCCCATAAATCAAAGAGCGAGTGAATAATTGGGCTGCGGATTGAAACCTGAGTGGCCGTCGCCACAGGTATTCTGCGACATTGGGCTGGCAACTGCCATATATCACACGCACACACGTACAAATGCAGAAACAGACAGCAGGAGGATTGCGTGTGTGTGTTTGCGTGTGCGTGTGTGTGTGACGGTACTTTTTTCTTAGATAACTGAGCTTTACTTTTACGCACACCCATAGTTTGTAGTTTAGTGTGGCATTTACAACTTCAGTCGATGACACACACTGTTAATGGCGCAGTTTAAATCACAAAGTAGCTAGAATGCCATCTGAGTTTGTTTGACAACTGCAGTAATTTAAATATCCAGCAACATCAGTTAGAGGCAAAACAGGGATGCAGGGTAATTTGGATCGAAATACCATCATTGTATTCTATCTTCAAGGATAAACTGAATTTGACAAATATGGGAAAAAAACGGACAAAAAAGCTTTAAGAACATTTCATAAATTTTAACATATTAATACATTTTACTCTTCATTTATTATTTTTATTCTTGTCAAATTGTTTTGGGGAGATACAGATATTTACAGATAAACATATCACAGATATCTGGGTTGATACAGGATTTTCATTTTCGGGAATTTAATTCTGAAGCAGTAAATTAAAATGTCTCGTTGATAGATCCTGTGTTTTTTTTATTTGTGGCTCGCAGTCTAGCTCTCTTAAATAAGCATTCAATAATAATGCGCTTTTCTATCTATTTGCAATTCACGTACTTGTTTTTGTTCGGTTTACTTTAAAAGACTATGGGCGGTTTCCCGGACAGGCATTATTTTAAACCAGGATTAATTTAAATTAGGATATTTAAGTTGTTTTATAAAACAAACTTTCCAAAAAACATTACTGGTGTGCATCTTAAGAAAAAAAATCGCACTGATCTTTTAAGATATACCAGTGCAAGTTATGTTCCATCAAGAAACCGGTTACATTCAAGTTAAGCTATGTCTAGAATACTGCCCCAAAGTGCTACATTTACAGCAGAGTCAAATAGGGATGTCCCGATCACATTTTTTGTGCCCCCTGATCCGTGTCAGTTAATTGAGTATCTGCCGATCCGAGTCCCAATCCGATACATGTTTTTTCCCAGTGCTAGGTGCACAATTCAGGTATATTAAGGTTATTCAAATATTACTATTTAACAGTTCAGCTTATTCATGCATTATACTAAAACTCTAGAGGCTAATAGCCTAACCATTTTGTGACAGAACATATGAATGACAGAATTAGTCTTTTCTACTTACTCAAATAGAAGATTAGATTAAACATTAAAAGGGCACTCTTTGTCAAGGAACTATAGTTAAAATTCTCTTATTGCAGCTGGCCAGGAGTTTGTCCTCATGAGGAGACAGACAAACAGAGCTTCATCGGAATGATTTGGCATAAAATAGCCAATCCTGATGAGGATTAATGCCTTGATCAGCCCCCGATCCCGATCTTTGCGATCGGCTCAGGACATCTCTAGTGTTAAATGGGATTTTGTACATAGAGACATGAGTATTTTTCAGTATGAAACAGTGAGCTGGAAATAAGAGGTTCAGTTCTTCAGAAAGCAAGCTGAGCAGAAGTGGGCACGACCTTCTTCCACTCATCTCTCTGCGGGCAGTTGCCAGTGTAAGTGTTTTTGCTTGATGAGCTATTTAGAAAAAAAGAGGAGGAAAAATGTGTTAAGGTACTGATGTGGCCCTCTGCCGTCTTGTGTCAGGGCCACAGCAGAGGATGACGGGATGAGGTCATTCCTTCTCATCTAACAAGCTGCAGACGATACCACTTCACCACTGTATACTGTAAAATTGTGATTTGACAGCTCCCAAAATATATTTGTGTTTATCCATTTATGAGAGATATAGATCATGGAAGTCACATGAAAAAATATTTCATTAGATACCAAGTGGCATGTGTTAAGAAATGGCGCTCTGTTGCCCAGAAAGAGGTCGTCAAACATTAGGAAAATGTGCATATAGTTCGAGTAAATCCAGTAAAGACAATGCTTTACATTGCTTCGAGGCCCGCATTGTATTCAGCAATATTCAAACCGCCCCTCCCCACTTACAAAAACTCAAAATCTCCACCCAATAAAATATTTAAGAGCTTCACATTAACTGGAAACACGTTTATTTATTAAAAATGGCCAACTAATTGGAAAATATCTTATTTTTTAAATGTATTTCAATGCTCATTTTGCCTCCTTTGAAAATATTAGTCAACTTGAGGCCCCCTTGGAAGTTAGCTGGTACCCCCTTGTGGGCCACCCTGCCCCCTTTTGTGAACTACTGGTTAAGATGATTAATCTCTATGTTATACCCCATTCTGTTCAAATTTGCAGGCTGATAACTCGGTCAAACGCATATTAGATTTTATTTTGCTGTGGCGCTATAGATGATGATGCAATAAACACTTGATTGTGCTGTTGCGGGTGTGTTATCGCTGAGTTTGAAGCTTCTTCAGAGACAGAATCTGTGGGTTAGTACATTACTGTAATTTAATCGGAACAAATCTTTTCTTCTCACAGTACCTTGTAATATGGCACCTGCAGAACAGGAGCATGGCAGTATTGCTTTCTAGATACTTTCATGATTCTCACCCAGACTGATAAATAGAAATAATGATGATTAGACAACACAATAAGCAAACGGAGCTGTTATCCATTTGTTTTGATATATTCAGAAATAAATTTGCCGACTGTTGATGGCACAGTTTGCTCGGATGCAACACATTTATAATGCCTATAAATATAACAATTTAGTTAGTTATTTAAAAACAAAGCAAACTAGCTATTGTTGGGAATTGATATTATACTCCATTCCTTTAGACTGCTGTGTTTCTCTGACCTTGGATTTTTATTATTTTTATATCTAGTGATATCGGCTGTCACTTGGTTTTAAAGTAGAACTTCTCAAACTCTTATCACTGGAACCCTTTGAAGTCCCATGGGAGAAGACTTGAGCACACCTGAGCTCCTGTCCTCACCTTCTGAAACCTCCACATGAATAATAAACGCTGCAGTCCACGTGTACGCGTCTGCTCCCGGGAACATTTCTTCTCATCTTTCCCCTTTCTTCTGGCCTCTGACTCCAGCATATCCCGGGTTTAGATGATCTTCACCTCTGAGTTATTCATATACTGTACACCGCTGGGCTTGATCCACGTCGCATTTGCAATTTTTATTTATTCCTTTTTTGGGTTCTTTGTTCTGCCTGTGCTTCAATGCGATGCTGAAAAGTTTGGACACAGAACCTGAAACCAAAACTTTTATTCTTTGTGAAATATTGAGGATGTACCGAGCAGCTTGATGTTGACAGCAGCACTCTCCGAGTCCCTGAGGAATATTTACACATTAAGCTGGTGCTTATGATTATAGGGCCTGTTTAACTATCTACAACCTAAAGAACAGAAAGGCTTAAATAACTGGCAATTATAAAGCAAAGAGAGAAGACCCACAATCCTCTCTATCCCTCAAATATGCTAGTTAAGCTCCAAAGGATTTAACAACACCTAGGGAGAACGGGTAAAAATCCTGAATCATGGCTACTCAGTAGGGTTTTTTTATGCTAATGGTCATTAAGACCCCTATATAGATTGTGTCAAACATATCAGACTATGGCTTGGGCTTGTTTGCACCTTTCAAAATGGAGGGCAAGGATACCGTGATTAGGTTCAATGGCTGAAGTAATCATATTCCATATATAATGGAGATGAAGGTGAAAGTGATTCTTGTCTTCATGAAGTTCATCATGGAGAGAGAAGGAGCGGATATTCTGGAAAGGCTGAACAGAATTTTAATGTGCATGTAGAAGCGGATGAAATGAATAAGAATGGGAATTTAATGATTCTGGTTCTGATTGGGATTCAACAGAACAATTTTGACTCTCTAATGTACACACTAAGGATTCACCCACCTTGCACTTTTATTAAAGTAGTACCTCATTCTGTCTAAATCTTGGAATATTATATACATTCAAGAACTGCAAATAAATCATGTACCAGCGGTTTTCAAAATATTAGTTTTATGAGAAGTGTTTCTCTATTGTGGAAATGTGGAGGTTCTGTAGCATCAAGTTGGTGGTATATGTTTACAGAGAGGTTAAAATGACGCTCCCCTTGCTTGCAGCTTGGAATGATCACTCAAGGGGTGGGCGTTATGACCAACAACAGAGTATGAGTAATTTTATATATCAGTAATAGTAATCCAGTACTATAGAAGTATAAATCATCCCAGAGATGTTTTTGGATAATATAGTAAATGCTAAATGTAAAATAGTATACAAGGATAAACAGAAGTAAAATGATCAAAGTGGCATAACTGACTCAGGATCTACGTGAACACATCTGATATACTGTATAGGTGAACAAAGTCTCCTCATTCATGTGTAGCCTGTCCACGGCAGCCCACCGGCTTTAACCTGCAGTGAGATGGCTAACTCTCCAATTAGCAGAAAGCGTTCAGTGCCATCCGTCGGGAGGACCCGCGCATTTGAAGCCCTGCCATTTCAATCTACAGGGCTGTTGTTGTTTTCCTTCGGCAGACGGTACGTGTCTGTCCGTTTGCCACATGTGTTTCATCACGCTTCTAATTGGATCAGATTCTGTCTCCGCCGGTTTTCCTGCAAATTAATTCACGCAGGCTCTTTCTAGGCCTTTCTCATACAAGAGGAGAGGAAGGTGGGGATTAGAGAACGAGTGTGCATATTCATGAGGGCTCACCCAAGATGTGTTGGACTGGATATGTTATGAATATGAAGAAGGCACGGCGGATAGATGAGGATCACGGGGGCTTTCGGTAAAAAGTGTTCAGTGTTTTTTTTTATGCAAGCCATACACTAGACTAGCGATATGAACCACTGTTAAATACATAATAATTCATTTTATTTTATTTTGTTTTATAATTTCGTTTCGTTTAGTTTAGTTTAGTTTAGTTTAGTTTAGTTTAGTTGGAAATCAATATTCTTTTGCAATATTTTGTTATATATTTAATAGTTTCCCTGAAAATGAGGATAAATTTGCATTTGTGTGTGAAGCGCATTGATGAATCATGTACGATCAGACCAGGCACATTTAATATAAAGTTAAATAAGGTCTGTTCTGATTTCACGGTGTGTCATGTTTATGCCCGTTTATGCCCGTCTAGAGTAATTCTTCAAAATGACTTGCACGTGATGACATCTTTAGCTCATGCTTGTTGTTTTGCTACATCCATTGATCGTTTATAGAGGTTTTGTTGCATCTTTAAATGTTGTCTGTTGTGTGTGTGTGTGTCATGAAATGCAGGCTGTAGACTTGGAAGTTAAACTCCATGTTGCAAAGAGTCAGAGTGGAGAAGCGATGGACTAATGCAATGCCAGTGCCATCGATTATGACATGGAAGAGCTCTCCAGGGTAGCAATGGCCAGGCTATTTGTTTGACAGGAAAAGACTGCCGGAAAGTCAATTACAGCGAGTGTTTGCTGCTCATAAAGTCCAGGCAGCTGGCCGGACCTGATCTGGGAGGAGCAGCATCGCTCTGACCCCTTGACCTCCCATGAGCCCTGTTATGTGTCACTGATTGCCCGAGTTTGCAAGACGGGCACGTTTCATACATTCCGGGTCATACCCCCTACTCAAGATGAAGATGTATCCAGAGATAGAGGGGGAACTCAGTAAGAATGGATTGACCATTGATAGTGTGCGTGACATTCTTGTACTTTCATTTTCAGTCTGTGTTGTTTAAGGGCCAGTAAAAAAAGATACAAATCAGATAATGGAATAAGTGGGCAGCAATGACACCACATTTATCGCAAAAGTCTAATAGCGTTGTGTTTTGTGAATAAGGCACAATTTAAAATTGGAATAGTTATTTAGAAATTAGGCATGTGGTTCAAATGTGGTTTGAGATTAAGGACACGTTTTCCCATTGGTAGTGTGTTTAGCAAGGGAAATAGTAAAGCGATGTTTTTTCATAGCGCATTAAAGCGCAGTACAATTTCTAGGATATCTAAGAATTTAATTGTTTTCCACTTTTTGCTTGAGATGTCTCCTGATCGCAGATTTAGCCTTGACCTTGTTTATGGTTCAGTTGCCAAACATGAGTATGGTCCCTAAGTCTCCTAATGACATGTTTCTTGAGAGCACAATCTAAGATTTTTACATAATCACTATCATTTTAGAAGCAGGTTTTAAGGTTATAGAGAGAAAAGTTACGTCTCTAAGCTCAAGCACAAAGAACAAAATAATAGGTCATCGGAGAGAACGTCTTCAGGTAGGGCGTTGAGAATTATGCATGAGAATTCCTGCGTTTCTCTGTGACAAAAGTTTTTCCAGTTTTTTTATGGCCTGTGCCTAAAGTGGAATCTATGCAGATAAACTGCTTTATTGTGGAATTATTCAAGAGATTCAGATCAATGCAGTTTAGATTCGCTAAATCTCAGGAGTCATCGGGCATCAAGTTGCCATTGCACTGGATGCCAATGGCAATTGCAAACTGAAAATCGTGGCAACGTGCGCCACCGTTTTAGATTCATTCAACATAATTAAAATGTGGTGCATTGGGATGCAAAATCCATGATGGAATGTGGCAGTCATGCGTTTGCAGAAATACAAAAATGATGTTTAAACGCGCAACACGCAGATAGGGACAGGTGGCTAGCAAACCTCAGTAAATGAAGTGAAAATCAAATCCGGTGTAGTAATTAAAGCTGAAATTGGGTTTTCTTGTTGTGGTGGTTGTTATTATCGCTCACAAAAACTACAAAGATGAAAACTAGCTGAAAAGAATGTGGGTTTGAAGAAGCAAAGAAATTCAAAGCAAAATTGTTATACAATATGAGAAAAACATAACAGGAATAATAGAACAAATTGCAGTAAAAATTATATTAGAGGGGGGGAATTATTGTGATTCTAAGTCTATGAAAAACTACAATGCCAGCTGTTAAAACAGTAAGGGAGTATTTTTGTAATCCACTTGTATCTTTTATTCCTGCATGTATCTATTATTCGTGGCAACAATGCAACATTAAAACAGTGTTGTGTGATCTTAACAATGGTTCAGTATGAGGCAGTGCATTATTTATTGGTTTTCTCAAGCTGTAAGCACCTCAGCGTGAGGGTCAATAGCTAAACAGAATGAGTGGAAACTGAGCTGTTTTCAGCTTTTGTACTATGAATAAAAGCATTTTCTATACGTGTTTCTAGTTTCCGCTGCCTAGATCTAGCTTTTACTCTGTGGTTCTTAATCAAAAGCTTGGCTGTGTGGTTGATGTTCAGCTGGAAGTTTGAACAGGCTTGTATGAGAATCCTCCTTTTGAAATGACAAAAGGGTTAGTAAATGATGACAGAATTTTCGTTTTTGGGTGAACTAAATGTTTTAATATTTTGTTTATACTTCATGCACATTTTTTGTAGAAATCAACTAATATACTTTTTTTGAGAAGAAAAGTTAAATGAAATTAGTATTCAGAACTGTATTCCCAATTCTCAAAGATTATCTTTATCATTCAAGCTGTGTCTAATGATTTTACGAGAAATGTCAGTATGACATTATATTTTTATATCATTGAGGAAGTACCCAAAACCCAGTTTAGTTTAGTTTAGTTTAGTTTTTATTTTATTTTTTTGTCATAGTTTCATAATTTGATGTATATATGTATAAGACACTATTCAGTCGGTTAAATACAGTTTTGACATTACAATTATAATTCAGGTTAAATATTGTTGTATCAAACAGCTTTTGCACACGGAATATTCTTTTGCAATATTTTGTTATAATATTTAATAGTTTCTCTGAAAATGAGGATAAATGTGCATTTGTGTGTGAAGCGCATTGATGAATCATGTACGATCAGACCAGGCACATTTAATATAAAGTTAAATAAGGTCTGTTCTGATTTCATGGTTTATGCCCGTTTATGCCCGTCTAGAGTAATTCTTCAAAATGACTTGCACGTGATGACATCTTTAGCTCATGCTTGTTGTTTTGCTACATCCATTGATCGTTTATAGAGGTTTTGTTGCATCTTTAAATGTTGTCTGTTGTGTGTGTGTGTCATGAAATGCAGGCTGTAGACTTGGAAGTTAAACTCCATGTTGCAAAGAGTCAGAGTGGAGAAGCGATGGACTAATGCAATGCCAGTGCCATCGATTATGACATGGAAGAGCTCTCCAGGGTAGCAATGGCCAGGCTATTTGTTTGACAGGAAAAGACTTAATATATAATAATACTATAATATACTATAACTATAATATATTTTTATATCATTGAGGAAGTACCCAAAACAAGCGTTTGTCTGTTGTTTTTGCTAAATTTAGGGGATTTTCCCCCAAATATTGTATAGCCAAATATTCCAACTTTAGGGGGGAAAAATGCATTTTCAATGTGTGTGTGTTTGTGTGTCTACCCAAAGGGTGCAAAACCCAAAAAATCTGAGCAAAACCTCTAATTTGGGGATGTCCTCATTTGTAAAAAATAAAAAAAACATAGTAAATTAGGCTTTTCTTTAAATGCAGAAAGTTTTCGTTTAGAGTTAAGGTTAAAGGTTAAGTTATAGTATTTATAACTACAGCTGTGTTTTAGCTGTGTATAAAATCAATAGAAGTCTATGGAAATTCTTCATTTGACAGATAAGTAAATGTATGTCTGTGTGCGTGTGTGTGTGTGTGTGTGTGTGTGTGTGTAAGAAGGGACACGAGTCGCATGCACACACTGCGAATGAAATGAACCTTTTACTATGGTATTTAAATGAATTGATTTAATCTATCTAAATGCGCATTAAGTTCTTAATGTCGTTGCTAATCATCACACTGTTTATATGCCCGGAGGGCTGCAGAACTCTTTTTCCTCCATCTCTGTTGTTTTTATTTTGCTTGTGTCTGAGGTGACGTGCTCTGTTCACTGAATCTCCGCATGTCGCAGTTGATGGCCCGCAGGCAATTATTACAAAATAAGCTCGGTCCGCCATATTAAAACCTAGCCCTGTCTGTCACTCACGGTACGAGGCTACACGATACACTCGCCTCCAGTAATATCCAATTTAAATGCTTGCAGGTGGCACGGCAAATGGATGCCCATTCTTATTCGTTTATTTGTTGCCCATAGAGGCCACTGTTTTCTTAGCCCGAGCATGTTCAGTGTGAAGGAGATATTAGGTGTCTGTTTTTCCCTTGTTCTCCAATCGCTCTTTTGTCATAATGGAGCTGTGATACGCGGGGCAGGTGTAATTATCAGCGCACGTTGGATTAACTGGCCACCTGCGAACAGGCTGGAACATCAATGGCGAGCATTATGTTTGAAGAGCTCTTTGTGCATGAGAACGAGCCGGGCCACATCGATACGATCCCGACAACGTTGTGGGGCGTAACACCCTCAACGGCTTCCTCTGCTTTGTTTTTCGCGTGGATCGTTGCTCATTTATGGATTGAAGCTCTGCTGTAAATTTAAGCAGAGGTCACCTGTGCGTCTGTCACAGCTCAGCTGCTCTTTAGAGAAACATTACCAGCATCTCATCTTTTTTGGTGTGTGTGTGTGGTATCCGTCCCACTGCCTTTTTTCTTTCTGTCGGCCTGCGTTTCACTGTGTTGATGGATCACCGTGGCTGGTGGCTCTCAGGCAACCTTGAAACTATGAGCTGTTCTGTTTCAATATAAGTTCTGACTGGGGATTTGATGACATTGCCTCACCTTTGGGAATTGAAAATGAGGAAAGAAAGCATGTGTGTTTGTGTTTGTGTGTGTGCACGCACATCAGACTTAGAGGGACCCAAAAATCAAACAGTTCTTGGCCATCATTGACTAATATAGTACGAAACATTACAATGGTAGTCAAAAGTGCCCCAGTGCGGTTTGCTTTCCTACATTCTTCAAAGTATCTTCTTTTGTGTTCAACAGAACAAAGACATTTAAAACGCATTTTCTTTCCTACTGTGGTAGTCAATGGTGGCCAAGAACTGTTTGCTTACAAGCATTCTTTCAAATATCTTTCTCTGTGTTCATCAGAACAAAGAAATGTATACAGATTTTGAACAACTTGAGGGTGACTAAATGAAGACAGTATTTTCATTTTTGGGAGAAGTGTTCGTAAAAATTTTTTTTCACATTTTTCTTTTTGCTTTCAAAGGAATTGTTGTTATTTCCTCACCCTCGGATTGTTTTACACCTGCTGAACACTGAGAAATATATTTGGAAGAATGTCAGTAACTAATCAGATCTCATCCCCCATTTACTGCCATAGTAGGGAAAATAAATACTATGGAAGTCAATGGGGCTGAGATCTGATTGGTTACTGACATTATCTTCCTTTGTGTTTAGTGGAACAAAGAAAATTATACAGATTTAGAACAATCTGATGAGTACAAAGATGAGTAAATGATGACACTATTTCTATATATGGATGATTTGTCTCTTTAACTTTGCTTTAGTACGTCGTATGGTGCATCTGATCAAATTGATTTGCTTCTTTCTATCTATCTATCTTCTGTCTGTCTGTCTGTCTATCTGTCTGTATCTGTCTGTATGTCTATCTATCTGTCTGTCTGTCTGTCTATCTGTCTACAGTATCTGTTACCTGTCTATCTATCTGTCTGTCTGTCTGTCTGTATCTGTACAGTATCTGTTACCTGTCTATCTATATGTCTGTCTGTACGTCTATCTGTCTACAGTATCTGTAACCTGTCTATCTATCTGTCTATCTGTCTATCTGTCTGTCTGTCTGTCTATCTGTCTACAGTATCTGTCTGTCTGTATGTGTCTGTCTCTGTCTGTCTGTACAGTCTGTCTATCTGTCCAGTCTATCTGTCTACCTGTTACTGTCTATCTATCTATCTGTCTGTCTGTCTGTCTGTCTGTCTGTCTACAGTCTGTTGTCTGTCTACAGTATCTGTTACCTGTCTATCTATATGTCTGTCTGTCGTCTATCTGTCTACAGTATCTGTAACCTGTCTATCTATCTGTCTAATCTGTCTATCTGTCTATCTACAGTATCTGTCTGTCTGTCTGTCTGTCTGTGTCTATCTGTCTACAGTATATGTTACCTGTCTGTCTGTCTGTCTACAGTCCTGTCTGTGTCTGTCTGTCTGTCTGTATCTATCTGTCTACAGTATCTGTTACCTGTCTATCTATATGTCTGTCTGTCTGTCTGTCTGTATGTCTGTCTATCTATCTACAGTATCTGTCTATCTGTCTGTCTGTCTGTCTATCATCTATCTGTCTATCTTTTTTATTATATTTTATCCATAATAATCTTGATTTGCTTGTGCTTCTAGCAAAATGTGTCAGCCTCTTTCAAAATGTCTTCATTTCACTGTAATGTTGAGTTTATCTCAGTACTTACCTAACCTACAATTCGATAAAGCCAGATTGACTCGACTTGACGCAAGTCCTTATGTCTTTTTGAATCTTGCCTCAGCAAGCTCAACCTCCGAGTCAAAGAGATCTAATTAGGCCTGGAGTGGAGGTGCTGTTCGGGTTATTCAACCTCACGGTGACTCATTGAAAATAGATATGGATGTCACACATTCGAGAAGCCGGTGAAAGATGAGTGTGTTCTCCAGGCAAACCTGCAGCTCTTCCTCTTACTGTGAACAGTCAGATCTGCCATAACCTGAGCTGAATATCGGCCAATCTGGAGTGATAAACTGGCGGGGGAATATCAAAGAAACCTTTTTGAAAATGTTGAGTTCACATTGACGTCTCGCTGCGAATCCAAGCTGAGTCTGTGTTTTTCATTCTCTTCACTTTCATGCATGTTTTTCCTGACAAGCTGCTTTGTACACCCACCTTGCTTTTCTCCTTTAATGTCCTTAACCAAATAGCTGATGAAAGAGTTGAAAATTCATCAAATTGTAAACATTTAGGGCTTCTGCCTCTGAACGTTTGAGTCCATTTATGATTTTAAAGAGAATAGCTTTGTCTGATTTGGTGTGGATGAGTGTATGTTGATGTATAGAAAGTACAATTCTGTTTTCAAAACAGTGCTTAAATTGAAAACCTTATGGTTGCATTTATGCCCCACATCTTTAGTTGTAATCATCAGAACAAATGACAAGAAGCTGAAAAAAAGCAAAAAAAAATGTGTCCACACACAGATTTACCGAGGAATACATTGTAGCTGTAGCGAATTGTAGCTGCATCGTTCCTGTCGGTCTCAGTGAGCAAACATCTGTCAGTCCACAACAGCATGGAAATCTCGAAGAGGAAGGTAAATATTACCATCAAAAGCCTGTGATGTCCAGACCTGCGAGCAACAGAAGATGGATTATAGGGCTGTCAGAAGAGGGATGACAAGCGTTTCTTTCAGCCTTTAAAACAATCGGACGGAATATCTTAGACTGAAGAGAAAAACAAATGGGAAAACAGTGCAAAATAGTCGTAACTTTGAACGGATAACTTTTTTGATGTTGTTTGCTTTTTTGCTGTTTTGCTGTTTGTTTCTTTGAAATAGCAATAGGAACTGATGGGTAGGTTGAGAGGAATGGAATAAAAAACAATGCAATAGTCACATAGCCTCAACTATGTATTTCATTTGAAAAAGTGAGCATCTCTATACCTTACTCATAGCAATGCATTTAAATACATGTAAATAAATGTCATTTCCCCACCCCCATTTTTCATTACTTGCGTGCAAAATAGCAATTTAGGGGTGTTAACATTAACACCAGCTAATTGACACCCTGAATCAAGATTATCATCAACCTAGCAAAGTTGCTTGCTTTAAAATGAACATCACGTTACTTTTGACTAACTGGTTTACAAAAGGCAGTTTGTTTCGAGATTTAGTTGCTCGGTTTCATTTGGAAATGCCCTCCGGGAAGCATCTTCCAGAGTGCAAACAGCCGTGTGTCTGTCTAAAGGCTGCCCTGGTGACTGCATCATGGGACTGAATGTTATAAAAACAGTCAACGATCTTTGCTGGTCTGTTTTATTTCATGTTTACTCTGATACTGTTCATAACTCCCGATTGCCCCGAGGCGCTATGCATCATCTTGGTTTACGGGAACCACTGGCCACGGTGAGTGAAGTTTTAGAGCGTGTCTGGTACGCTCAGTCGATATCTCCTATGATGATTTATGGGTGAGGGATTCACGGTACATTTTAATTGGGAGCTCTCGAGCGAGCTGACATTGAGTATTCCACTCGGAGGCGAGCCCCTTAAGCGCACCGCATGTTTTTAATGCGAAGCCTGAACTACAACGCACAGCATATCTCCTTGACTGTGACAGGTTATGATGACCCGTCGCCCTGGCCAGGTGATCCGTGGAGAGATACATATCTGGCACTGGTAACTTCGACGGGATGACAGTGCAGCACAGATGGAAAAGATGGGGCACACTCGCTGAATTTATGTCGTGTAGGTCCATCACACCGATCAAAGCCACAAACAATATGTGTAAAATATGTACACGCGCAGTTCGGCTTTGAGGTGCAGGCATGGTTTTCTGTCTCACAAGAGAAGATATTTTGAAGAATGTTGATAACTGATTCGGTTACCAAAATATCTTATTTTTTGTTCTGCAGAAAGGAAAGTCAGACAGGTTTGAAATAAGAAGATAGTGAGCAAATGATGATAGCATTTTCATTTTTGGGTGAACTATCCCTTTAAACTGAGATTTATTGAACCTGGAGACAAGCATGTATTAATAATGCAATTCATCTTAATGCCAATTGCTTTGCTGGCTGCTTGCGGATCATTACCTGCCAAACTCTGACCCTTTTTATGAAATAGTTTAACCATTTAGATGCCATAACCAGTCTTGAAACTAGTTTATTTTTTGCTTGTAGAGAACGTCACAAATCATTTACTTACTATGTTGCAGTAGAAAGTAGCTTCCTATGTAGGTGGTAAATAGCATGGCCGCTCACTCCGAACAGATCTGTGAAGTTTGTAAACTTTTAAATTTGCTGCATTGAATCCGTTCTTTTTTTTTCTCGCTCTCTCTCTCTCTCTCTCTCTCTCTTCTTTCTCTTGGTCTCTCGTCATTGAATGTCTCATTTGAATGCAGCGGAGCTGTTGTCTGGATGATGCGGCAGCCATTGATCTGATCTCCTTGTCTCCTACAGCAGATCAAATATACAACACATACCTGCAGCGTCAGCAGCTCCCAGAAGCACAGCACACAGGCAGAAAGAAAGAGAGAGAGGGCATGAGATGGGATGTTTAGAGAGGAAATGAATGAACCACCAAAGGAAATAATTAATCAGATCAAAGACATGTGTCAGTAAGGGAGGATAGACAATGTACAATTCTGAGATGAATACATTGGTATTCTCACACGGATACAGCCAATTTTTCTCATATAGGTTGTAGGATTTATTTTGGCTCATATTTCACACGCATAGCCTATCTAGGGAAAAAAAAGATCTGTCAGGCTTCTATTGGGTCTGTGTACCCCATTTATATAAACCACGACTACACACATGGGTTGGTTTTTCTATCCTGATAGGGACTTTCCATTGACTTCCATTGACATCTGTTTTTGTACGGACAAAATAAAACCTTTTATAAACAAAAATGTTTATTCAAATTTTTTTTATGAAGAGCAACAGTTGGTTTCAAATTGGTTGGAACTAGGGGTGTCACAATATATTGGAATTGTCAAAAACAATGATATTACGAAACATATGATAATATTGTAATATTTTCCGTGCCAGTATGTGACATTTTGCTTTAAGAGCTACAGTACTCACTCTTTCTGCCAAAATACGCTTGTATTTTGAGTGATTTGGTCAAAAAGAGAAAACACAAAATTGTTTCGAGTGATTTTTGAGCAATTGTTTAAAAAAATAAAGATTAAAAAAAATATTTTTATCAAATTATTGATCTCCATGAACTAGTTTGGTCACAACAATCGTGTAGCCTACTGAAAATTTGACGACTTGAGAGCTCTAGTTGAAACGTATTTCATTTTAGACAAGTATAGGACTCCTCGGTGTCCTTCCGAAACCTCAGATGTCCAAACTCACTGTTTCTAAGGAAATGGAAAAAACACTGTATTTTTTTTAATGATTCAATAATCTTACAATTTACAACACTCTCATTGGTTAGATTTTTGCAAAACCCAATGACAAACATAAAGGGTGACTAATGATAATAATTTATGACAAAGAAATAAAAATCATGAAAGATGGAGATATGCACCCTACAATATGAGCAAGTGAAACCGTCGACTTGTGAAGGCATTTGATCCCATTAGCGTTGACAAAATCAGTTACAAAAGAACCGAGACACAAGACTGTAGATTAAATCATGACTATACAATGCTGACTCTTATGTTGTTCATTGACTTATATAGGGCGTGATATATAGGGCGTGATTTTCTTTAATATCTTTGCATACTTGGTGTCCTCCCGGGTCTTGGTGGTTTTGAGCATATCTCTCTACCTATGAAAGCTGAAGGTTTTTACCGCAGTGTTTCTGTCATTTAATTGCTTCCGAGGTGGTCTGACTGGACAAGGGGTAACAGCCTGTGTCATTAGCTTTCTCTTTTGTCCTGTTACAATATAATGAGCCAGGGAAAAACCAATAACATCGCAGAGAAGTCCCCTCTAAGAGGTTTTATTTAATTCCTTTTACTCCCTTCGACCCCTTAGTCTTTATTTTCCTCTCTTTCCCTCGCCTCCCGCAAACGCTCTCTTCCATCTTGCCAAATGAGGCACTTTCTCCTCTCGCTGCTCTAATTTGCTGTTTTAATTTAGCCTTAATGTAAGTAACCTCTCTATATGTTTGTGTTCGGACTTTTTCTCGCTGTGCCTCGCTCACCGAGAGCGAGAAATCTGTTTGGAGGGGGTCCGTTTGAGGGAGTCTGAAGGAGGAGTGAAGCTTCCCCCCCGGACTCTTTCTGAAACATCCATTTGTGCGGTCAGGCCAATCAGCGTGTAATGACACTTGCGAAGCTCTCTGTGCACGTAAATTGAGTTTGTTGCAGGATTACAGTCTTTTGCCGGACTGGTGCATCTCGACTTCATCTGGAAGGCAATGACAGGACTTCAAAGCACCAATACCTGATTAAAAACTGCTCAGAATGCTGAACAGTAGAAGCAATTTAGTCCGAATTGTGCTGCGGGAGTCCAGATAACTCATTTTGGCTGGACTGCTGGGGTGTTTTATGACTAGGATCGGTTTTTAAACAAGTTTGCGTGTTTTAAGGACTGACTTTGTGTGCAGGGATCAAAATTGTGTCATAATTTACTCCGCTTGCATCGTCTCAAACCCGTAGAGAATTTATTGAACATGTGGTTGGGGGGTTGCACGTTATCTTATTTTGTGTGAAGAATGAAAGTCTTAGTGTATGGGTTTGCAATAACACAAGGGTGAAAAAATTTACTTGCATAACTCAAACTTGCATAACTAACGTGAACTTAAAGCGGATTTAATCATGTATTTTAAATCCTGTTCTTAAAGATTACATCCTTTTCCTACCCGGCTGACATGCGTTCATGGTACTCCCCATAGACATACTGTAGATTTTGCTTTAATTTAAAGCTGTTGACGTGCTGCTTGTTACTCTGCTTCTTACACGGAGCTTCTGTTTATGTCTCTGCCACGGCCCCGGATGGCACTTGGCAAAGAGGCAGGGTTTGAAATGAGAATGTTTTCACCCAGCCTGTCACAATGAGTAGATGAAGACACGTTACAAAATATCAGCCACAAATGAAAATTCTGTCAACCTTTACTCACCCTCTTGTCCTTTAAAATCTGTATGACTTTCTTTTTTCTGCAGAACACAAAAGATATTTTGATTTTGAAGAATATTCGTAACCGAAGAACAGCGGTACCCATTGACTTGGTTTTGTGTCCGTACAATAAAAGTGAACGGGTACCGCCATTGTTTGGTTACCAGTATTCTTCGGAATATCTTCTTTTGTGTTCTGCAGAAGAAAGAAAGTCATACAGGTTTAAAAAAACAAGAGGGTGAGTAAATGATAGATGTTTCATTTTTGGGTGAAATATCACTTTGTAAAGTGAACCTTGATGATGACTTGTCAAAAAACTAAGATATGTGTGCATGATGACATTTTTTTGTATTTAAAAAATCGACTGAGGCATGGGTCACGTAACATCAAAACGACATTACAGTCATAAATGGAAATGCTCGGTGGATTTGCACCAAGAATTTGTTTTCGCCGTTGGAAACAAGAGCTGTGAATCCTGCGATGTAACTGAGATTAATTGGGTCATTGGAGAGCTTGCGATGGAGCTGAAGTCAGGGACACTCAGCCAGGCTGTTTAGAGAAAGCCCTGTCGTTGCTGCGGTGAGCAGAGGGGATGTGTAACAGGACCGCTAACAAACGCAGAGAGAAGAGTCATTCCGATAAATATTCACGCTTTGCTAAAGGGAAACGGAGACCTTTTTTCTCTCTCTCCAGCTGCTCCATTAGACCGCCTCTAAGACGGAACATTGTCTCGGTGCACGTTCAAAACTAACAGATGGTGACATTTCAGGCCTTGCCCAGTCGACAAAAGGTTCGAGGGCATGAGTTTGGCACTCGGGTGCTGCCAGAGGTACGAGGTTTACGTGGGGTCAGGTATGTCTTGCTGCGGAGGGAGACAGATGGATGACCATCCTCACAAATAGCTGCAGTCACCTTTGAGAACAGTTGTTAAGCCTGCGCCCCATTTCTTATTCATTTGGCATGATTAATTACATTAAAAATATATTTAAAGTTGTGCAAATTGTGCAGTATTGGGGGTTTATAGTATACACATTTTTCAAAGTTGTAATGGCATGAAAACATTACTTTTGGAACTGATTCACAGCCTTTTGTGTGGTTAAAACAGTTGCTTTTTAAATAACAGATGACTCTGATCACTCCTTAAGCCGTGTTTGATGAATAGAGGTACCGCAAGAGAGCGTGCAGGTGTCACCTGGTTTAGGGCAGCATTGTGGCAGAGTCTGGCTGAAGAAGACGGCAGAGAACAGGCTCATGCTCTGCAGATAAGAGGAGCTCAAACAGCCTGTTTCAGGATCCATTTGAATTATTGATTTGGCAAATCCTTTCTGCTTGCATTCCAGCGTGGGGCTTGAAATCTAGGCTTATACGTAAGCCAGTGTGTGTTATTACTCAGAGAAAATGATGTGTGGTACTGAGGGCTGGGCAGTATATGGCACATTGATGGCACATTGCAATGATTTTGTTGATTTTTCTTCTACTGCTACTAATAATAATGACAATCAATATTTATATGATTCTACATTATAAATATTGAAGAACTGAATTTCGACATTGATTTTGAAGCTTAATATATTTGGCCTTTTAAAGCTGCAAATAATTCATTAACTGAAAATAAGGACATAAAACAGTGTCCTTACCTTAGCTAGATTTACAACGGTAACATTGTAATAATGATTTATTATTCATTTTTGGCCTCATTTGACTTCAGCATAAATAAATTAACCTGCAATGTCGTATTTCAAACAGAGATGGTGCTTTTGCATGGATGCAAAAGTTACAGACTGAAACTTTAATATCATTTTTAGATGTAGTTGGTAATCCGTTTAAACTAGTGTTGGACAGGTTGTATTTGATTCCCTTAAAAACATTGTTTTGACTCGGTTTGATTCATGGGAATTAACTTGAATTGATTTAAACCTTTCCAGCAATGAAGCCACGAAAAGTTTTGTAAAACATTTTATTGCCCAGCCCTATTGGCGCCACTCAAAAATCACCCTTTCCGAGGTCGCCTCATCTACTGCGCCAGCGCACATGCTGGCAAGCGCCTCACACGAGAATCGTCCTAGAGAATCGTCAATCTTTACTGATTGACGATTGGCTCGTTTTACTAGAAGGCGGGACTTCCTTAGCTAGAGCAGCCATATTGAACGTTGCATTTCTCGCCATTCGTTGTACCGGCAGTGGCGCATCTTGTTAATATTTATATCTTTGGTACTGTCCACCTCGGGTGCTGTGAACCACACTTGTCCATGTGTAACACCTCTGCTTCATTGTGTCTCAGTGTTTCTGTATAAGGATTAAAAAAAGCCCTGTTCATGTCCATTCAGTGTCCTGCTGCGGGAACAAGGCACAACACATCAATAAATGATGGCAGAGTCGAGGCTTGGCAGGGGGGAGGGGGGTCTGTCAGCTCGCTGCGACTACTATTTGACTTCCTGCTGTCTTGCAGAGAAATCACACACGACATATCGCTGGTTTGTTCTTCCCTACCTTAAATAAACGTCACTCTCAAAGCTTATGAATTTATTACGATGCCCCAAAGGCAAGGAAACGTTCCTTTTACCACAATGTACACAATGGCCACAGTCACACAGCCCAGGGCCAAACACTGTTTGAGCTAAAAGGACTATGCCAGTTCAATCTTATCTTATATCCTTAGTGACTTTTTTATTTCACTTTTATATTTGAAAATAACTAAAAATGCAGCTTTGGTGATGGTAATACACTATTATATGCAACCAAGACGTTGCTGGTTGTATTAAGTAAAGATAAAAGAATATCAACATGATTGAAATGAGGCATTGAATAGAATACCCCAAAAAAGTTATTTCAGCCAATAGAATTGTCTGGACCCGATTGTTTACGACACCGCCATTTCCCCATGAGGTCACAGCTGCTTTTAAAAGTTGTGACATATGTGTCGTGATGCGTGTTATATTGTGATGTAGTTGAAGAAACCAGCTATATTTCTGTCGCAGTCATATCATTGGCACTTATTTGGGAATTAGTTTATGCCATTTTTATCAGTCACATAAATCCTTTATAAAGCCACGTATAAATAGTTTCTCGCTGGTGGCTTTGGCTTCGCGTAGCACTTGCTCTGTGTTTAGGAATGCTCTTTAAGAGTCTCCGGAGAAGCCCTTTGGACGAAAACAACCGCTAAAAGCTTCAAACTCAACCAAAATAAAACTCTATGAGATGTTGCCATGGTTACTGCTTCTCTTATGTGATTTTTACACTTCTCTCCCTTGCTCTTTTTATGACTTTGTTGTCTTCCAGGCTTGTTACTGTAAATGCTGAAAAGGTCTGGAAAAGTAGTTATTGAACCTTTGCACTTTGAGATGAGATGTCTTATTTTTACGAGAAGCCTATACTTGGGTTATGCTCAAATAAAAGGTTATTCTATTCTTGACGTTCGAAACCCTTGTGACGTTCTTGCTTTTGAAACACAAAGGCCACTGTTTTATATTTTATGAAAGTGGAAGCTGTTAAACTCCAAAAACGACAAATTGCTTTTTGTGTTTCAAAGAATGAAAAATCTCATAGTTCGGCGGTGACATGAGGATTGCATGGCAGGATTTTCAGATCATCGCTGTACTTCAGAAAACCTCGGATGTCCAATTTTTTCCAGGAAATGGAAAAACACATTATGTTTTAAATGATTAAATACTGTGTTGTCAAAGTTGAAGAGCACTTCTTAATACGTTTTGGTTAGATATTTGCACAACCCTGTGACAAACATAAAGGGTGACTAATAATAATGATTTATGGCAAAAAATGAAAATCACAAAATGTGGATATACGAAGTTTCAGAAGGACATCTGCCATATATAGGGTCTCTGCCGATGTTTATCCACAAAAGCCAATGAGAGAGATCAAAGGAAGCTTATCATTTTGTCGGCTGACCTCCTAACATTCATCACATTTCCAGCTTGGTTGCAGGCGATTGATTAGTTATCAGCCGGTCTCAATCGATTCGACACGCAGTGGATGTTCATATCGAAAGATGTCACACAGCGCAGTCAGATAATACATCACCGACAAGCCATTTTCAGCCATTTTGTATGATGTAACATTTACATGATAATTCCATTGAAGTGTCATCTTTTCGCTTCTGTCATTCGGACGGCAATTGGTGACCTTCAAGGCTTAACAGTAACACGTACCCTGCCTTTTCCCGCTGTTGTAATTGCCTCAATATCTCCTTTGTCCCTGGAAAATTAAACCTTGTTCTCGCAGCTTTTGCTGCTTATTAGCCCCCTGCAGTGTGAATGAATAAATCAATGACTAAAACAGGGCAGGTCTAATGGGGAGTGTAAGCATGTCATTGGAAAAAGGCTTCAACATTTCCAGCCCCTGACGACGGGATGCTCTGTCGGAGACCTCGGGGTTCGGGGTAAATAAAATAGCCCCGGCTTTGCATCCACTCCACGGAAAATGTGATTTCATCTTGCAGCATGTGGTCTGCATGACCTTGTTGATGAGAGGGAAGCAAGCTGAGCTCTCTCCTGTGATCTCTGCCGCTGAAGGCTCTTGGAGAGGAGTTTTGGGATACTTTGGTCATTCCTAATCCCATCCCAAAGCGGTGTTGATAGAACCTGATGAATCTGAAGAAGCGGTGGAGGTCAGGTCTCTCTCTGGGTGTCCTGGTTAGTGAAGCAGAACATTTCCTTTTCCTGCTCGCCGTCTCAAAGCTGAGGGCTTTTACGCTTAGGGCTGCAAAAATGGGGCAGGGTTTTACTAGGCCAGTCGGTCGTCGTTGACCCTGAATACTGTTCTTTAGGTGAAGACATAATCCCTAGTCTATATGCTTGACCCATACCCTCAAACTATAACTTGTAGAGTGCAATAGTTGTTTATACAGCTGCACTTTGACCTAGAGAATAAGCGAAAGGAAAGACTTAAGTGTGAGCGGTAGGAGATTGTAAACCCCTGGGTTAGGTTCAGAGCTTGGTATGGCAACCTGTGAACTTGGTTGTTGATACAAATTTCCTAGTACTTCTCTGTAAGGCTTTTAGAGCTCTTTCCCACCATCACGCCAGTCCGTCTAGATGCATAATCATTCCACTCCGTGCCGATCTAGGCCAGACGGTACGTAAATGGTTTCATTTTCCACCGCGGGGCTGTTAACAAACCTTTTTAGAATGTAAATACAACGAGTCACTAGCTGCCTTGTTAGCGCACGAGACTGAGCTATGACGTTTTCGTATAAAAAAATACTGTAATATCTGATATACAGTAATTTACTATAGTAAACTGCAGTAAAATTTCTAGATAATATTTTTAACCTTACTATAGTAAAGATGTAACGTATGTACGTACAGTATTTAACGACAATATTTATTAAAGTTGATCAATTTCCCTTGAAGTTAATACTACATAATACTAAAGTATATTATAGTAGTTATACTATACTACAACTATCATCATATACTACAGTATACAAGAAAATACTGTAGTAAACACTACGTTCGCATACTTGTGTTCTACGTATATTGTTTCTTTCGTGTAGGTGTTGTCATAATTTGTTTAAATCAGACTTTTCTTTCGGTGGGATCCTTAAGATTTTAACAGTGAAAAGTTTGTGAAGTAAACTCTTAGAGCAGTTTTGGACATCAAGATTGTGTGTTCATGTCTCTATATAGTAAGACACGGATGCTGAAAACTCCAAGCGTCACGCACGTAGTACACGAAACCGCGAGACTCATTTGAGTGCATAGTGAGACAAGCACATGATGTAAGCACACAAATGTTACTCCATACCACAATCTGAACGTGCTTGCCGACCAAACAAAGTAACTAACACAAAGGAGTTTACTAAAACAACCACATCTCCAATAAAAAGACTGTATTATGCGTTTTTTGTCTGCATTAATAAGCTATTGCACTCATTCGGACGTAAACAGTAGCAGCCAGCCGTTGAAACTGGTGCTTGATTTTTGCCAGCTCTTGTTATTTTTGCGAGTAATTCGATGTTTCAGGAATGGATCGTGGGCAGTTTGTGGGCATGTCATCTGAGGAACTTGGTTGAGGCTATTAAACATTTGCACATTTGTTTTGACATTATCTGTTATCCTGTCTTTAATTTTAAAGGATACATTTGAGCTTTGCCAAGTGATTGTGTTAGTAACATTATAAAACATCCCTGTTGAAGAGAGCAGTATTTTATTGCAGTCCCTACTGATCAAGCAAGAGCCTTATACATGTCAAGTCTTAACATTTAGGGTCAAAAGGGACTATTTGCTTTATGCAAAAAGGATTTATTTATCGTACTGCCAGACAAGAGATGGTGGTGTGTAAGAAAAATGAACGGCACCCTACAACAACATACACGTTCTGCTTCTGATGGGAATTAAGAACTCTGCAGAACATCTGGTATTTTTTCCTCAACCTTTCACCGGCCCTCTATGCCCAAGTACATTCTCTGTCCTTCAAATCTCATATGGAGTCGTGTAAAGACCTTTGGACATCAAGCCCAACGGCAGCATATGTGCCCTCAACCTGACCTTGCTATTCCTGCATATCCAGCCCGCTCTTCTGTATCGGAAAGGTCATTGCATAAGCTTGCTTAGGGAACCACTGCGGGGCCTTTGACACCCCATAACAGCCCACTTCCGCCCTCCAGGGTTTGTTGTGAACCTGTGTACACATTAATCAAAGGTTTAGATGAAACTGCGCAAACATGCTCAAGATTGATCTGGAAATGTCAAGGTAACGTTCTCAGCTGTAATGACACAGGGGACTGGTACGGCTGAACAGTTATGTAACTGTGCATGATTTCTGTACCCTGGAGATGTGGACTCGGTCTGACATAAACACAAAAGCACATTGAGTTTCAGTGTCATTGTTTTAACATCAAGAGCCGCTTCGAGGGCATTAGGAGTAACGATGGTCAAGCTAGTCACATGCAAAAGTTGTGTCACATGACATGGTCTGAAAGAGTCAGTTCACCCAAAAATACAAATTCTGTCATCCTTTACTCACCCTCGAGTTGTTCCAAATCTGCATACATTTCTTTGTTCCGATGAAATCAGTGAAAGATATTTGCAAGAAAGGTTAATAATTGGCCACCATTGACTAGCTGGGAAAAATACAATGGTAGTCAAAAGTGCCCCAGAACTGTTTGCTTTCCTACACTGTTCATAATATCTTCTTTTGTGTTGAACAGTACAAAGATATGTGTAAAGCATTTATTCCTACTATGGTAGTCAATGGTGGCCAAGAACTGTTTGGTTACAAGTATTCTTCCAAAAAAAATTCTCGGTCAGAACAAAGAAATGTATACAGATTTGGAACAACCTGAGGGTGAGTTTTTATTTTTAGGTGTACTGTACCTTTAACTTTCCGTCTCCCCTTGTTTATCTTTTTAGTCGCTTTTTGGGTTAAGCACCACTGCATAGTCTTTTTACTAAGACAGTCCATTTGTGAGAAGTCCATGCATTGGAATTGATCAAGGTGCTAAATATTGGCTGTTTATTTATTTAACGCACATCCTCTGAATATTTCTCAACATTTCTGTCATGACAGTTGTCCTGTCTCTGTTTCTTATTTTTTTTCATGCTGGTTCTTTAATTTATTTTCTATGCATATTCATGTTTTTTGTTTTCTACATTTTTAACTGACATTTTCTGCATTGGATCTAATTCCTCATGGCCTAGTCGATTATTTTAGCAGATTTGACTAAAGCGATTTGGTCACATTGCCATACTAAATGAAAAGTTCAGCAATGTTTATTTGATCATATTGAAATGTTCACTATGTTGCATTTTAACCTGAGCTTGATGAATTTGTGGGCAAGCTGCTGATGCAGTGTAGTTTAATAAATGACTCCCTATATATTTGTCCATTAAAGCAAAAGCTGTTTATTTCTTGATTTATTTAGAATGGCAGTCACCGGGCTTTTTTCCATCTCGTTTTCGCAGTGCCATGAGAAAAGGTGTGTGGTAACCTGTAATATGCTGATTTGTCTTCAGTCTTTTGACTTCTCTGTTTGAGCGTATTTGTTTAAGAGAACTTGGAAGGGTCAAAGATTGAAGTGACATCATGTAGTCCATCATTTGTATGTACATAACAAATAGACTGAATTAATTATACTGAAATCACATTAGTCCTATTGGAATTGATTCTGGTCCCCATAATCATTCCCAACTTTCACACCCTTAGCTAAAGCTCTGCAAGTTACAAGTTAGTAATTACTAACACTGCTCGATTGTGATATGTTCCCCTGAGTTTTGCCTGATCTCCAGCATCTCGCCCAATATCAATTAAAAGTGCTATCTCGCCATATCTCCATTGCTTTCCTCCAGTTTTATAATTACTTTTTCAGGGAAGCCACTGCCGGCACTGAACGAATCCATGCCTGCACGGTGTTGGATTGTGTTCAAGAACAACATGAATTCTGATGCGACACTTTAGAAGTGTATCAGATCAATAACCACATATGAAAGTGTTGTAAATCGGATTTGAAAGGATTTGTTCGCACGGCTCAGAAATAATCACATCCATGTCACATGTATCCAAATATGGGCCGTCTCCATCCCGCGTTGACAAAAAGCAGCATTCTTCATCATCACCGTAATCCCTCAAAATAAGTCAAAGTAAATAAATGCACAGTCAGAGAAGTGATGTAGTGAATAGATAGAGTATGCACCTGTGAAATGGAGTACACGTATTTCAGCTTCGCTTCTCCATGCCAATTCATCTATTTATTTGTCATCTTATTATAAGCTAAAGTCAGGAGCCTCTCCTCATATGAAAGATGTATCCACTTTTATGTTTTCATCCGCTTCATCTAAAGGCTCTCTTCAGAGCCTATTCCTGCTCCATTTAACTTGCATCACTGGTGACTGATTCTGGTGCACCTCATGCACACTGCTAATGTGCTTCTGGGACACGCTGACATATTACTAATGGCCTTAACAGATACTTCACTTTACAAATGTGTTTTTTATTTTTATTATTTTCTTTCAATAGGACAGTTTTGATGTTGTAGCTATAATGTAAAGTCGATTGCACTTTCAGAAACTGAGCGGTATTCTGGGGAAATGTTTTAGGGTTGGTTTTAAGGTAAAGAGCTACAGAAGTTAACTGCGCTGTATGTAGCTGCATATTGCATAGGGGTTTTTCTATATTTTTGCTATATTCACAGGACAGCAGAATGCAGTTCTCAGTACTGTTTTGCAGGGTTAAATATAATATTTTCACATACAGTTAAGAGTAATGAGTCACAGCCACATTCTGTAACCGAACTGCAGAGGTGGACAGTATTAAAGTATTTTACTAATGGGTATTTTTGAAGTAAATGTACTTTATGAAAAATTGAAATACTTTTTACTCTTACTATTTTGTAAATTAGGCAGAATAAATGTAGAAAAAAACTAACAATGAAGATAAATCTCTCTTATGCTATTTTATATTATAGGGTAAATATTAAAATTAATAATATAAAAATATATAATATTAACCGTTTGTTTTCTTATTTTTTGTTATGTCAACCCATAGGACACATGGGTATATTTGTCACCTAGCCAAATAGATGTAGATTTTTTTAATGAAAACTCTAGTAATTAATTTTCTATTACTTAAAAAAAGTATTTTGGCTCAGTACATTCTTACATTTGCAAGTAAAATGACTATGTATACATTTCTATAGGCATTAAAGGCAAAAAATTAATGTAATGTATTGGACTAAAAGTGTATGATGTGTACTTTACAATGCAGTGAAGTACAACATTTGAAAAAAAATCTATATATGTGTTAAACAAAAAAACAGTGTTCAAAACAGTCTCCATACCTTACTTCTATTCGAACTGGTAACTTTATTTACCTTCATGGTGGATCATGTGGTTTTTCTTTCTGGTTTTCAGTTATTCATATGCACACATTTGGAGTCCCTCCAGTATGTTCAGGGTTTTTCAATTCACACCTTTTAGCAAACGCTGACTGCGAGCAATGCATGTGCTGTTGCTACTGAAATCAATCATGTGGGGCTCTGGAAGACCTGCAAATGTGTCAGTGAGAAGATGAATGCGTGAAAACACATATGTCTGTGTGTGCATGCATGAGAGTGTGGCAGATTAGTGGAAGGGCTAAATCCTCCACTGAAGAGTCATCGCTCCATTCAGTTCGACCGTCAGGGATTTCAGTCATCGGATAAAAGTGAGCGTGTCTGTTTTGTGCCTTTGTGAATAGGATTGCGACCTTCACAGAGAGAACACACAGCCCTGAAATGATTTACAAGTCTTGTCTGAGAGAAAAAGGGGGGGGCGAATAAAAAAAATTAAGCAAGAGAAGGGCAGATGAGAAGCGAGAAAGGAGGAAATTACAATAAAGACAAAGTCGAAATTTCCACCTATTGATCCGAGCAGAAGTGCCTTCAATGAAGGACGTCCCACCACAGTCCACTGTATCTCAGTAATGTGACCCACTAACCACGTGTAATCAAGACAAAGGCGCTGGTGCCAAGGGGTGGGCTGACTGAATGAAAAGTGACCTCAGCTCAGGAGGGGCTGAATTAAAGCCGGGAAACGCGGCTGTGAGGAGGTCTGGCAGACAGGAATCAAGACCGAAAGGCCTGATTTACAGGAAAACTTTCCGCTTCATTAATGCTGTCAGAGAGCTTAAATGGCCCGATATGTGACACAACCATTCCTCTCCGTCTCGTTCTGTTTATCCTGCCTCGGTTTTTTCTATTTTGTGCTCGTTCTCTCTGGCTGTTTGTTTAAGAGACACAGCGGTGTCTCCACAGAACAGATTAAAGGATTAGTGATGTAAATCTGTTAATGAATCTAATATTCAAATAACATTGTTGTGTTGTGTCTTTGATTTTCTCCCTCATAAGTCTCTTCCACATTTGTTTTAAAGATGAAACTGTTACTGCACAAAGCAAATCGGGTAGTTCAGGATCGTTTCTTTTTTAAAAGACCTCTATCTAAGAAAGTTTACCTCCATCTCAAACTAAACATGCTGATGAAAATACCCAAAATGAAAATTCTGTCATCATTTCCTGACCCCTTTGTCATTTAAAACCTGTATGACTTTCTTTCTTCTGCAGAATACAAAAGAAGATATTTTGAAGAGTGTTGGTACCCATTCTCTTCTATATTTTAGACACAAAACCAATGCAATCAGTGGGTACCGCCATTGTTTGGTTACCAACATTCTTAAAAATATCTTCTTTTGTGTAATGTCGAAGAAAGAAAGTCATACAGGTTTGAAATGACAAGAGGGTGAGTAAATGATGACAGAATTCTCTTTTTTCTTGTGAACTATCCCTTTATGTTCTTCAAGATGTTTAAAGAGGACTGAAGTTAGACTAACTATCAAGGATAAGACTTAAATGAATTAAACCTTTCTTTTAACTTCTCATCTCTTTCTTTTCCCTTGCAGGACAAATGACATAGGATGAACACTGCTGGTCATCTCTGTCTGTCTGTGCTGTCGTACCTTTTCGCACTGGCCTGGGCCGTGGAGCCGCTGGGCCAGGCTGCCCCCTGCTCCTCTCTGGTGGCCGGGGTCTTGTACGGCTCCTTCTCGCTCAGGGACCTCTTTCCCAGCCCGTCGGCTCTGGCATCTGGTTGCTCCTGGACTGTGGAGAACCCTGACCCCACCAAGTACTCTCTCTATTTCCGTTTCAATCGCCATGCTGGCGCCTGTTTAGCTTTTTCCCCTCTAGTGCTGCCCCTGGACCACTACCTCTCGAATCAGACTTGCGGCCCTGCGGATCAGCCGTATCCTTCGGACCCTGAAGCCGTTGAACTCTGCACGGTCCCCGGACCACACACCTTCCTGCAGTTTGATAAGAACTTTGTGCAGTTGTGCCTGACCGCTCACCCCAGCCCGGATAACAACGGCGATGACGCGTCCGAGGGTCAGTCCCCTTTGTCGGCGGAAACCCTCGACTTTCGGCTCGTAGAGGTTTTGCTCATCAACAACGAGAACTCAAGTCAGTTTACGTGTGGAGTCCTGTGCCGATGGTTCGAGGAATGTTTGCACGTCGGCTCGGGATGGGAGACCGAGAGCTGCAGCATCACGCAAACGGGTTGCGTGTGCCCCAACGCTGCACCTCCCGTCTCGCTTGGGCCCACCACACCGCACAACACTCTTTGGATCCCAGCGCTAGTGTGTTGCAATCACCACCCGACGACTGTTGTGTCACACAGCTGCATTCAAAGAACGGCATCGCTATAGCGCCAAGGGATGTCCGGCAAGGTATGTCAGGTTTCTGACCAGCTGCAAGCTGTTTCATTTACACCCTAGTCTATTAAAACCAATTAAGCCGCTTTACAAGCTACTTTGTTTGATCGGGCATCCATGGTTTTCATTGCTACTGGTGTCATATTTGGATCGCAAGCAAAAGAGTTTCACTTAAAGCTGATTAGATTACAGAGCTCATTTTAGATTTCAATTATTAGCCTGTGATTATAAAAGGGAACGACTTTGTTAGTTGAAGCCGCGTTTAATCAAGGCAAATTGTTTATCAGAGTTTTAGGCCTTGACTCCCTTCGGCTCTGGTCTGGCTGATATGTTAGAGACGTACACCCAAACTAGTGTTTTAACTCGGAGCAATTTGATAAGCTCCGGTGCATTGAAACAAAGTCACAGATTGCAGCGTTTTAGTTTTGATCTGCGTAGCATATCAGGGGTCGGTGGTATTTTGTTATTCAGGGCTCAGCAATAATGAATTTTGCTGGCCAGATTGGGTTCGGATTTGTACTCGCTCGTTTCATCCGCTTATGTAGTACAAAACCATGTGGAATTATAGCAGGGATTTCTAAATGTTCACAAATCATGGCATTAATAGTAAGTTGTTTAATAAAACATCACGTTAGCCAAGTTTTATTTCTTTAAGCAATGATTTAAAACCACCAGAAACTCACCACACCTCAAAAAACGTACCATAAGTACACAATAGTTTATGAGAAAATATATTGGTGGTTTTACCTTTGAATGCTTCTATTGATTTTGTCATGTTGAATATTTTATCAGTGGCTTTTGCTTGCATCGCGGATTTGACATTTGCAGTCAAAACTTCAAATATAAATTCTTAGAGAGTATTTATTACCAATTTATTGAACCATTTGTTTATATCGGAGTCCAGACATGAGAAAAAGATCAGTCTATGCATGTTTACAATTTAAGATGAGACAAATATACTTGTTTTCGAGAGACTTCTGTGAATTAAAATGCACAAACCAGTGCGAGTATTACCCAACAAATGGAGAAGGGATGGCTTTTTGTAGAACATAAAATTGTCCATTCATGAGGAATATGTAAGGTTATCAATGTGACAGTTCTTACCTGATTATGGAAAATCCTGGTAAAATGGTAAAAAAGTATCTGTAGTGAAACCTACTTTCATGGTAAGGTTGATGTTTGCATAGAATTGGCCTAGAATTGTGTTCTTTAATTAAATCGGTTATGCGGTTTCATCCATATATTTAGATGGTTCCTGCACGAAGTACAGTATTATTAGACATTAAAAAAGGTCAATATGTCACTGACATGTTTTCATTAAAGTGGCACGTTTCATTTAACATCAATTCATTTATTGTGCTTTCATTGTTGCAGTGTGGCCGTTTCAGTCTTTTAGCCAGATAATGCTACTTTAAATATAAAGTCTTGAAGCTCCCGCACTGGTCCAGGATCACTGACATTGATATCGATCTGTCTCCTATGGTTATGGTAAGACCTTGTAATGTTGATAAGATGGTCCACTGCAAGGACTATGTTTACCAACGTCCCCTAATAAGAATCAGATATTTTCTAAATATTTAACATAAATAAGGTCAAGCTTCCCCTTCATCCTACAGCGCTTTTTTAAATCTGCCCTGTCGCGATGCTGACGGACAGGTTATCGGGGCCATGCAGGCGATAAACATCACTGATAAGAGTCATTATCAATCCGCCACACATGCTTAAAATTCAGGGCCTGTGTGTTTTGCCTGTTTGTGTGTTTCCGATCGAGAGAAAAAGATTGTGTTATTGCTGGTGACTGCAGAGGAGAGGACATGTGTGTGTGTGCATGTGTGTCTGCTTCAGACAGGGCTTGGCTGGCTCGCTTCAGTGTCTCTCAGCGAAAGCCGCACTGAGTTTTATCCTCCCTCGAGTCAGCATGCTGATTGGCTGCGCCGGAGAGGAGGACACTGCCAATGTGCATGTTACAGAGATGCTACAAGTGGTCCACACCACTGTTATCTCGGATATCTCAAATTCTGCAGAACTTCTGCAGCGGCAGTCACAATGGACATTTGCTGCAATAATCTGTTTTAACTTTTTAACTACAATTAACTTTTTAGATAAACGTTAATGAAAAAATTGTTTCTGTGAACTATCCTTTGGCGTACCAATGATTTCATTACATGCATGTTATCTGAAGGCATAATTGGAGTTATGATTTAATTGTCTTCAGCTTTGGGTATTTCGAGCTATTGTGTAGATCAGAGAAGACGATTCTGGTTCTCAAAGCCCGTGAGAATATAGATCATCTATCCTGCAACTAAATCCCAGGTGTGCCACCCCTGAGATGTTGTTTACCAAACCAATTAAATCCACAAACTGTTATGACATATCTTCCCATGAATGAGGATTTTTACGCTAGTGGTGTGTCTAATAGGGGCTAATTGGTGTAATTGTATGTGGGTGATGTTGCTCTAGTTTTCTGTGGACGGGTATATCACGCTTGCAGGCAAAAGAGGCCAGATCTTCATGCTGTGTTATCCTGAACACATGAGTTAATGTTGATATTCATAACTCTTTGAGTACATTTGGTTCAACAGCTACTGTCTCTTATACACATACAATAGTAGATCTGAGCTAGATGTGAACAGAAGTATAGGCATGTGTAAAACTTTTCACTTTTCTGTGTAAACTGGCCATACACTATGATTTTTAATAACAACAAATACTTTCAGCTTGAACAAATATCCCAAGAAATTATGTTTTCATCGTTTTATTGAATGGTGTAAACGTTCACAGTGCGTGGTGGAAAAGTGTGTGCGAACCCTTGAATTTAATGAGTGGTTGTGCATTTTTTGGAAGTAATAAACTCTACCAGTTCACAGAAGATCAGGACACACAGAAAAAATCTAATTATAGTCATATTCATAATGATCTTTATAATGAACTCATTCCATTTCTGAATGTACTATTATTGGTATGTGTTTAGGTAAAATGATCATGTTTGTTTCATTCTGTGAACTACTAACAATATTGCTCCCAAATTTCAAATAAAAGTATTGTTTCTGTTTGCATTTATATGCAGAAATTGAAAACTGGATAAACAGGTCAAAATGCTCTGTGTTTTTTTAGACCTCAAGAACTGCAAAGAACTTGACACTTTTTCCACGGTTGTATGTTGAGAAAGTTAGTTTTTAATAATCTCAATTTAATAATTGGATAAGTGGTCATTTTTTTCCTTGAATGTGAACATAACTGCATTTTTATTTAAGTACCTGGTTACTTGGCAAGCTACAGATTTAAGGTAGCTTACCAATCACAGATTTACTTCAGGTCATTGGCTTACTGCAAATATGTTAAATATCAGTTAAAATCTCTGGCAGCTTTTATAGAGGAACAATCAGAAAAGGAAAAAAGTTAGAACCATTGTCCGAGATGACAAGTTTCCTCCTCCACCAGCACAACAATTCATTTGCTCAATGCTAGAACATTCTATTCTAAAGACCTGATGGAGATACGTTTTCAAAAGATGAGAATCAGACTTACAGTAATGCTAGTTTGACTAGATTTATTACAGGAACTTCAGTGCGCACACACTGTTTCTGGTTACACACCCTCTCTTTTAATTTTGGACCTGAGGCCTTAAATAATTCAATCTTATTTAGTAATCTCCTCTCTGAATAACAATATGTGTGTTTCTGTGGATGCTTGTGCCAGAAGAGACTTACGAACTGTTAGCTATAGCTCAGTATTTCTAAAAACCAACATTTGGTCACATACATTTTGCATAACATGATGTGAAATACAGCGTGTGTGGTGTGTGTGATTCCACATTTTCAGTTTAACACAAGTAAGCCCAAACAGTATCGGCACGCATTTTCCAGATTTTCCGTGCTGAATGTGGTGGAAAATTTGGGCTCTCTGCAGAAAATACATGGTAAAATGAGAAACATGTTCAGATTAGCCAAAGTTATAAACAAACAAGTGTACAACAGAATAGAATTCCACAGAAATCTTACAGAAATGATCAGGTGCGGATACCATACGTAAGTGTTGTATCAAGGTCTTCTACTTTTACGATGCAGGTCGTGTTTGTGTAGTGTGTGTGTAGTACCCGAGGCAGCGTTATTGTAGTTAGTGTGTTGTAAGGAGTAGAAGTCTCATCAAGATGGATTGAGTAGACTCAGTTCTAAATCCTCAGCAGGTGTAGGAAGAGCAGGAAGGACCGTTCGCCGACCGCCGGAGCCCAGCTCTCCCTGACCACACGTGGTTCCCCTTGAGAAAAGCCAGTAGGTTAAGATCGGAGCCATTACTTTTGTCTTTGTTATTATCTAGATTTGCTTTCTTTTTTCTAGCGAGTTATAATTGTGTTCTTGATGCTGAAATTCAGAAAAGCATTTTCACATTTGGAAGTGAAGTGTGTAATTATGTTGATGGTCAAATAAGATACTCCCTGGGTATTGTTTGGAAACATTCGTGTTTCACTATTTCTCCCTTGTATTTCTATAGCTAAGTCATCTTATAGTTTGTATTGTATAAAGCTCCATGTGACATACTGTACTCAAGTTAGCATCATTGTTGAGCATACTGTGTCAATTCTGTAATTTCAATGAGCCTTTTCTGAAACCCTCTGACTATGCTTCAGTGATGCTGCTGTTATCTAGCTTTATCTATGGTCATATAGACTGAGTGGAGAGACACGTATAATAGCACCTTAATGTGTAGCCCTTACAATATGTCTTTATTAAATACTCTTCCATACTATACACCTTCAAGGCTACAACCTGTACATCGAGAGAATATATATATATATATCTTTAACCTTGCAACATTCTTTCTATTGGTTCTTCTCCTCATAAGACCTGTCTCTTTGTGCCTGTTGCTCTTTTTTTCTAAATTTGCTTTTCTATCTCGCTCACCGTATGAGACTTCAATAAACCCATAACAGGTTTCATTTGCAGGTATTTTTCTTAAAGAGTAAGAGGAGGAAAAACTATTTGATCATTTTCTCTTACCCTCTTATCCTTGTGCCATTCCAAATCTGTATGACTTTCTTTCATCAAGATACTTTGAAGAATGTTGGTAACCAGACAACACTGGACCACATTGACATCCATTGTATGGACACAAAACCACCGAGACATTTTTATCATTGTGTTCTGCAGAGGAAAGAAAGTCAAACAGGTTGAACGACATGACAATAACAGACAAAAACTATTTTCAGGTAACGATTCCTTTAATTGTGATGAAATATTGTTATTCTGTTGTCAGACAGCCAGTGAAACTCCAAGATTCGCTGGTTAGCTTGTCGGTGCATGCTATATCTACACAATTTATTAGCCAAATACGTGTAGATTTGTCTTATAAAGTTCACTCTTTGAGTATGTACCCTTTTATTGCTCCCAACCCATTATATCTTATTGTGAAGCTGTCTCATCAAGACAGACACACATTCAGTACCCACACATGCATTCTGCAACGAAATCAACATGGCCGCTTTTCCTGGCCGCTCACTCACAACCAAGCATCTACCCATCACCGTTTCTCACACAGCATGAGGGAAAGAGATCTGTTTAAACCTTCAAACTCGGGTTCTTCGGAAGCCCCCGCCCCATGCGGTGAAGCTGTCTGTTTGAAAGGCTCATCATTGTGCCGTTTCCACGCACGAGGGGAGCATCGATCAGAAAAGGTTGTCATTAAATGTGACACTGCGCTTTGTCTATTTTCGGGTGGATGACAGAGGTTTAGGTGGTGGGAGAGCGGCCCGATGGAGGGCCGTCGTTAATCATTAGCGTCGCCCTGCGCACTCAGAGTCGAACGCTACCGCAGCGACAAGCCATGCAGTATACATGCGCTGTGCCCACACGTTTGCCCACATATTGAACACATGGCCAGGTGTGTGAAATTCTGAGAGAATTGTCTGCTTGCACTGTTCTATTCACTTTGAAGACTTTGGACAAAGTCACAGAGAAATATGGAGGAAAAAGATACAGATAAAAGGAAGGGAGAGAGAGACCCCTGTGGGCTACCGGTCTTATTGTATGATTATTTTAGAAGAGCCTTTGGTGTAATCTCAGAGGCATGGCTCATACGGGGTGTTATCTGACTCTCTTTGTGGTCTTTCTCTTTTCTGCTTCTTCACAGATGGACTGTTTTTCGCTACTGTAATCAGAGCTCCTCATGTGCTCATTTCTTTTTATCCGACCTCTTTAAATGTACTGTCTGGAACAGTAGTGCTGTGCTGTGCACTGCTGTAATATAATAAGTCTAACTGTTACTGTTCTCTGCCTGCCAGGTAGAAAGTGCACTTCGACTGGTTTATTGCAAATGTTAATTTTAAAGAGTAGTTCACCCAAAAATGAAAACCTTGTCATTTATTTTCCTTTGCTTTGTTCCAACTTCTCAAGAACATGGCACGGGGTGCCACTGTGGGTGTGACTTTTTGTATGTATGTCTCTCACACAAAGCCATTTCTCAGAATAGCTTTTAATTCAAAATAATGAATATAGTGCAATAATATTTTTGGTACTTTGTGCCTTTTTGGAAACTTTAGATCTCGTAGCATGGGTTAGGGTCCATCTAGTTCTGTTCTTAAAAATGTATGCTAATAGGTTTCACAGATGAAAGAGAAAGGCATTTGGCTTTAGGATAGATATAAGCGTATGTAAATATTTTAATAAAAAAATTTTAGAGATGCACTGATATATCTGCCAATAATCGGTATTGGTCTATAAAAGCACTTATTACACTATTAAATGGACCGATTGTTTAAAAACAGCTGTTGATCGACGCCAATATATTCTGTCAATCAAAAGATGACAGGAAAATGCGTGTTTCGGTGTAAAGAAACTGTTATGAAACATCACCAGTTTGAGTTTATGTTATGAATTTATAACATTCAAAAAATTAAGAAATAATAATTTAATCGTCAGAATTTATTTTGTGAGTGTTTAAGGAGTCAGAGAATTACGAGAATACGTGTTTTTTTGTGTCTTTGGTGTGTTATAAGTTGCCCATGCATGTATTAGAAGAAAGATGCATTCTATCTAAAAGTGAATGCTCATCCAGACCTGCCTGAAACGCCTCGTGTAACCACACCCCCACAAATCTACGTCAGTTTGTGGTTTGATTCAACTATGACCGCCCAAATGTATACGCAAGTAAGGTGAGCGTACCTGTCAGTAAAATTGCTTTGAAACCTGATGTTCCAAATATGGTAAGAAGCGTTACATTTCCCTCAAACGCTTGCAGTATTGCACCAATCACTACACACTGGTTAACTGGCCAATCATAGCACACCTCGCTTTTCAGAGCGATGAGCTTTGTTAAAAATCCATGCGTTTCAGAGAGTAGGGGGAAAGAGGAGATACAAACATGCACGGTATGTGGAAAATACAGCGTTTTTTAACCTTAAATCGTGTATACACATTGCATTACATCTAAAACATACGAAAATATTAGTTAAAGCCGCTTCATATGACCCCTATAATTACCAAACTATCAGTATCGGCAGTTATTATTCTGGACAATTGGCATCCTAAATCTGTATTTAGTATCGACAATTAGTATCGGTGCTTGTATTCCTCTTGTAAGATGTTATAACATTCTACGATAACTGTAGAAATCATGAGTACAGAAAAATATAGGACAATCACCTTTCCTAAAATCAAATGATGTTTCATACCTCAAAAGTTCTGCAAAGCTGCTTTTAAAATTGTACTCGGTCTTTGCCCGCTGCAGTACGCCGAGCAATCTGTTTTATGAATGAGACTCGCATTCCAGGTCATGCTTGTTCACAAGCTTGGGCTCGAGAACTAAAGGACCCACACACCTCAAGCTGTCGTAGTACAACACTCCATACTCTGAATCAGAACGCCATACCCGTCTTTGGCAGGAAGACTCATTTGGACCAGGATTTGTTTGGGTTTCATACTGAGCTTTTTAGAGCAGACCGCAATCCCAAACACTCTCAGATTCAGATCAAACGGACATATGCCTTCTTGTCTGAGCAACAGTTCGGCTGCATCGTGCTGTAATAAGATTCTTTCAAGTGTATAGATCTCGAGTCTGACTTGTTGAAAATGACATCTTGCAGACATGTTTGATGTCAAAGTTTCAAAATGCACATTCATTTATTATATTTACTGATAGTGACATCTAATGTTTATTTTTAGTGATAGTGCTTTGATGAGAGTCCTGAGCGCTATTTGCTAACACTGGTTACACTTTAAAGTTGATCTGCTGACAGAAATGCAATATAATATATGTAACTTTGTCTTCAGAGGTGTATAAAGACCTTACATAATGAAGCGTTTTGCTTTTATGAACTTAGAATGAGCTATTTCTTTCTACATACACCACGGGTCCCCTTGCATGGAATTCGCCATGTTGTTTCTACAGTAGCCCTAAAAGGACAAACTGCACTACAGAGCGCTTTTCATAAATATGTTATCTCCTTTGGCAAAGCAAAACGTGACGACAGTCCCGTGTCAGCCACCACAGTGCTTCGAAAAGGGAGGGGTGGACTGAGCCGTTGGTTGCAATTCTTAACCTCACCACTAGATGCCGCTAAATCTCATACACTGGGCTGTTAAATTAAGGTCGTATTTGTAACATTAGTTTGTACATTAGCTAACATAAACTAATAATGATCTTTTCTGTATCTTAGTTCATGTTATTTTCTGTTCATGTTCATGATACTACTGTTCATGTTGTTACTGTAATTGACATAAACTTTAGTTAATGCACTATGAGCTAACACGAATAACTGTATTGACATTAACTAACATTTAAAACGATTAATAAATGCTGAAACGATACTGCTCATTAGTTAATGCATTTATTAATGTTAACATATACAACCTTATTGTAAAGTGTTACCACTTTTACTTTAAAAGTACTTTTAGCTTCAGATAGTTTGCACAGTATCTGCAAAAGTATTTGCAAAGTGTATGTTTCTTCAAATTCATCCCTTTTAAACCAGGCGATTACATCATAGGGCGTCTTTGACATTTTTAAAACAGCATGTCAAGTCAGACTTATTATTAAGCGCTTTCTTTAGACTGTTGTTCTTAATAACTAGTGGTTCGGGCAACCTTCCACGTCTGTATGACTGTTGATGTAATTTGCACATTCCAAATAACTAATCATAACAATTTAATTGACATTGTTAAAAAAGTCATGAAGCAAGCATGTGCACTGTACTGTTAGCATGTAAAGTGTACGTGCAGCGTCTCAGGAAAAGCACCTGAATGCACATCTTCCCAACGGGCTCCAATTACTGCTGCAGCCTGAATCAGTCACAATCCTCATTAATGTGTGAAATCGGGTTCAGCTCGAGGGACCGTAAAGGGCCTCATGTGTGCCCCCACTTCCTTCTGTTCGAAGCAGCTCCACTGTTAATTAGAGGCCTGTTCTCAGCCAAGGCTTGTGGGAGCTAAGAGTCAGTCTCTGTGAGTCTCGAAACACAAAAAAGAGGTGTTTTTGTTATTGATAAGCAAGCTAGAGTCATGGTTTTTAGGATAAAAGTACAACCTGAAATCCATTTTCCATGAATGGTCAGTTAAAGGAGACGCTTAACCTTTGTGAATTGGAAAAGTTTTATTTTCTGTCAATTTACTATAAAGTCTGCGCCAAAAGATTAACAATTTTTAAAACCTTGACATTGACATTCAACAAAGTTTTAACGTTGATGTCTTGTTTGGGATCAAATGCTGGGTTGTAAAGCGATGCATATGAGTGCCTTATGTGCTTTTGAAAAGAAAATAACCGTTACAGGATAGTTCACCTAAAAATTAAAATTCAGATCTCTAAAGTCCAGATCTCACCCACCATTTACCGCCATAGTAGGGAAAATAAATACTATGGGAGTCAATGGGGGGTGAGATTTGACAATCTTCCAGATATGTGTGTGTTCAGCAGAACAAAGAAATCTATACGGGTTTGGAACAATCTTAGGGTGAGTAAATGATGACAGAGTTTACATTTTTGGGTGAAGTATCAATTTCAGTGGAAATTGTTCATGAACAAATCCAGATTCAGTGTTTTCTCTCCATTTTTATTTGTTTATTTAATCATTTATTTATTGCTCACAGTTTAGTCACTTTAAATTTTGCATCAGAAGCAAAGAAGCACAACAGATGTTTCTCGTCTCCCTCTGATCCCCCTCTCTTGTCCCCCCTCTCTCTCCTCATTCTCTCAAGAGATGAGATCAAGGTGGTAAAGAGCCAATTATATGGGTCACAAAGAGATGTCACTCTCCACCTGGGGCAAGGTGTGCCAGAGCACACAACAGATGGAGGGCCACCCTTAGTGCAACTCTAATCAACACTTGAGATGACCCCCTTTTTGTACAGAAAACAAGTTTGCGTTCCATAGACATGGATGCAGAGTGCTTTTATGTCGTTAGGTATCACATGGCAGTCAGCCACAACAACCCATTGCCGCTGCAAAAGAAAAGTCACCAAGAAAAGAAAAGAAAAGAAAAAGAAAAGAAAAGAAAAGAAAGAAAAGAAAAGAAAAGAAAAGAAAAGAAAAGAAAGAAAAGAAAAAAAAGCAAAAGAAAAAGAAAAGAAAAGAAAAGAAAAGAAAAGAAAGAAAAGAAAAGAAAAGAAAGAATCCAACGAAGTCTCTAAAAAAAAAGTAATAAAATATTAAAATAGAATAAAATAATAAAATAGAATAGAGTGCTTCTGTTGTCATTGCACAGATGTGAAACTAAATATTTCCCTTAGCATTACAACATTATCATCTCTATGTCCTACATTTCATACTGGGATTAAATGCTGAATATTTTATGGCCTCTTAAATTATCAGCCAGGTGTGTTAAATAGTTTGTGTACTTGTGTGTATGTAGAGAGCATATCATCTCACTTGATACGTATCTATGGGATGAAGGAAATCCATCATAGACACTCGACAACCCACGGCCTAGACACGATAGTCAAAAATCAAAGTTTAAATTGAATTTGGGATCTAGCAATGTGATTTAGGTACTAAAAGTGACCTTCAATACATTTCTGCACTTTTCAGTGCGTGGTGTTCTTTACTCACGTTCGCACAGATTAAACATTTCTCTTCATGCACACGTTCACACCATTTGATCCACTGTCAATCTCCCCTTCCCCTGTCTTTACCGTCAGTCACTCTGGACACGTATGATTTGGATTTTTATGTTGTTATCAGTGGTGTTTGCCTATGTCTGCTGTGCCCTTCATGAGGGGTTAGTGAATAAAGAAATCAGTTCAGCGTATGTATAAGGGGAGGTGAGTAATGCGGCTGACTTTAATTTACTTTTCCCAGCGATAGGGAAGTTATCATTTATCTCATCCACAGTGCCGAGCCGTAATCCGTCAGGGGACACCAGTCCCAAAGCTCATGATTCAAATACCCCAGTGTGTGTGTGTGTGGATGCATGGGGGGGGGCGTTGGATAGTAGATGTTGTTCAAATGAGAAGTGTGCATACTACTGAGTGGATTCTACAGCGTAGAATATACAATATTTTTTTTCAGTTAAATGCATTTTTATTGGAAAAAGGGGTTGAACCTTTTTGATGTGTTTCCTTTTGCCATCTCGATTACTGTGTCCAAGAGCTGCCGTGGGTGATTGTTATTCCACAGGTCAGTGTCAGGAGACGGTTTTAAATGGAGCAGATGAATAAGGAGGGAGAGGGATGGAAAGAGAGCAAAAGGGAGAGGGACAGGTCTCTTTTGATTGCTGTGGTGACGGGATTAGTATTCAGAGTCCATCAGGTCCATCTCGCCGTCCCTTTGGCTGGTGGAAAAGCACTGAGACATTTTATGTGCTGCCTTCGTTTTTTTGTGGCTATATTTCTAGTTACATTCCACTCCCCACCAGGTTCAGATGCATACAGGCTTAGAGAGCTCAAGGTTGGAGGCCACCTCTGGCAGCCGGCCATCACTACACTCCGCCTGTGGTAAAGGACTCCAGGGTACAGCTTTTTCAATCACTCAATGCAAAACTGTCCACTTTAAGCTGTACAGATGTAAATGATCTATGTGGTTCGGAGGACTGGTGGCTGTGATTGCGTGTGTGTAATCGCCAGGATGTAGTGCATCACTCGGAAACACGCAGGGGCCAAGACAGCTCTGGTCCATCCTATCAAAGCTTCTAGTATATAGCATATAAAACGTTTTTAAAAACATTATTTTTGTACGTGCATGCATATTATATTTCTGTTTGAAAGTGGGTTTAAAATAGGAAAACTTTAATATGATTTTACAAATATTTTTAAATATCACACCTTCTTTTTTTATGGTTCTTAATCTCTTTCTTGTTCCTGTAATAAATGTGGAAGTTGCTTTGGATAAAGGTGTCTGTTAAATGATTTGCTCATTCAGGCAACTCTTGTGCTAGGATAGGCTGTTAGTTTATAGTGTTAGGTAATGACATGGAGGTGGGGTTCACTGCTTTTGCTTTAAAAGCGGTGCTGTCATTTAGAAAACTCACAAGGTTCATTATGAATATTCATTGTGGCCTAAACGGAAGTACATGCACTGTATATGTAGAAATAAAGAAACTACATCTAAAAGTTTTTTTTTTGTAATCGTTTCCAAACTATGGAATGATACAGAAGTAACAAATGATATATACTTTGAAGGTGGTATGATAATATAATATAATTTATATTATTTTATTATATATTTTACCACCTTCAAAGTAGCCACCCATTGCTTATAATATAATAACATTTTATCAGAGAGATTTTTGGTCGCACCCTGGGATGCTTTGTTGTATTGCTTTTGTTTTATATTTTCTTTGTCTTTATTGCATCAGTCATGTCATCCACTTTAGTTGTTTATTTATTTTATTATTTTTTTCATAATCATAATTTTTCATAACTAAGCAAATATATTGGCACGGTTATATTTTTCTCCACATTACTAAATTCAAACATTATGCCCTATTGCCCTCACATCAGAAGGTTTTAAAGATTGTGAAAAACTTTATTGTATATGTTTGTGTGTATTGTATTTATTTAGACTTTTTATATATTCAGATCTTTCTTGGTAATTGGTTTATCCATGCTTACTAGCCACTTAGATATCAGAAATCACTTGCTTTCTATATAAACTGCATTGCACCTTGTAATCCCACCCACCGTGACATTTCATTGGTTAACAATCTACTGTAGCTGCTGTACACATTAAACATCAAATGTTTTCAAATTGGCTATTAATTTGCCACATTTCGCAGTTCTGCATTCATTGTGCAGGAACATGCTGTTTTAAGTCAGAAATGCATTGTTCTAATACCATATTTGCACGGTCTTCTTTGGCTTTGCAACAAACCCCTACAGAACCTTAAGCTCTTTTTAGCAGTAGATACGAATTCAATCTTATTTTGATAGCCAAGTCAATGTTCTCAATCTATAAATTCTTGCAAAGCTGGGTCAAAGTGACGCACTTAAAGTCTCTGTGGGATACAAATTGGATCTCTCTGGATTTGTGGGTAGGTAGATACCATCCACAGTTACTGATATCAAATGGGGTTGCCCCTGACAATGCCTTGTTACAGTTTAGAGTTGAGTATTCAGCAACCTTTAGCTTGTTACTATGTGTCTGAGTGTCTAACCCGCAGCTAAATCAATACTCATAGCCTCAAGCTGTCTATCTAGAGGCCTTCTTGGGGGAATGATAAAGGAATTGATCCCTTCCCGATGGCATTCACACCATATGTCCGGAAAGACAAATAGTAGATTGCTTCATTAGAATCTGGAATTATCAGGCCTGTCCTAATAGTTTCGGTTAACTCCAGGAAAACTTGAAACTTCATCCATCCCTAGAGGTTCTGCCTATATAATTTGAAAAATAGGGTTGGGATGATACAACACTGAAGGTAAAAAGAAGGAATGGAAGGGGCAATGGTGCACCAAAGCCCTAGAGATCCTTTCCTCCTCTTTGCTCTCTGAATAAGGGTGATAGACGTTACACAAAATTAGTGGGGATTGGAAAGCCAGTTATATCGGACCCAGAGAACAGATACATCCAGTACAGTCGTGTTGCAAAGCCCAGGAGTCCGCTGTGTCCCCGCTTCTTGCCATTACTCCTCTGCCATTTAGGTTCTATTGACACAGGTGTGGAAAATTATGGGCGGGAAGATTTATGAGAAGACATCATGCTGCCCGAAGACCGAGAAAAGTTCAAACTTTCAATCTTCCCCAAATCCCTGAGGTATCCCTTCACAACTTTATCCCCATTCCCAACTCTCTGTTACATCAGAGATACCCACAATGCACCTGTGTGCTTCTTAGTGTGTTCATGTAAATGCCTGGAAGATAATATATATGTAAAATGTAAATATGTAAATATTTTTTCTTCTATAGGTGGAGAACATGATTTTAGAGAAATGTTTTTAACAACTTTTTTTTTACGTCTGTTAGAAACTATCCATGTTAATCAGTGGTACCCACAATGAATCTATGTACTGCTGAGTATGTACATGTGAATGCCTGGAAGATAATGTAAATACATTTAATACTATAGGTGGAGTAGATCCAATTTTTTTAATGTTTTAACAAATTTTTTTTTTAAATTACGTTTTAAAATCCCGGCGTTTATTTTCATTTTCATTTTATTTATTTTATACCAAACCAGCATTTGACAACTTGTTTGATCCCACCACCCCAGCTGCACCCAGACATTTCAAATACTGGCCATGTTTTCCTTTTAGTTGGATTTGAAGTTAAACCCTGTATTATAGAAACCCCCTTGTCTCTGTTTTTTCCTCATCTGTTTTTTTGTCTCTGTCAAGGTCATTTTCTTCCCTCAATACCGTTACCACAGAGACATGTGAAATCCTAAATGAGACTGGGGCCCGGCTCTTGGGGGGACTTACGGCTGCTCCCAATACACGCCAGTGTCAGCCTGCAGACACAAATTGGTGACAAGGGGAACAGGGACACCTCTCAGGGAGATCTGTATGGTCCACGGAGACCTTCAGTCTGTGTCCCTGAGCAGGGGTATGTCTATGAGTGCCATTGGAGACAGATGTTAGGGGAAAAGCAAGACAGAAGTTGGGAAAACAAAAGTGTCTGCATGGCTTCATCATATAATGGCGGACCTAGTTTTTCTCAGTTAGACTAACAGTTTTGGTGTAGTTTAAGTGTTAGGCTGTCATATTGTGAAAAGGACTCACAACATCGTATCTCTGTGTGACACTCCTTAGCAACTTTATTGCTGACTGACAGGTGGAAAGCTCATTTTGAAGACTGGATTTCGTATTTGTGTGTTTGTCGAGAGGGAGACAGGTGGAGGCAACAATGATTTAATGGAGTGATTTTCACTTTTTGCAATATTAGAAAAGCTTACTGTACTTAGGGCTGGGCAGTAAATGCCCTTACTGTATAATAAAATGTCAACTGCAAGAGCTTTTTCAATTCTGTTTATTCCGCAGAATGTAAATAAGTAGGCGTGGTTAACTCAGTGATCTGCAAGTTGGACGTTATGATCTAAAAACATGTTAGTTGAAGCACGTTGAAGCGCACAATGATGCTCACCAGTCATATACATGCACTCTCATTGTTTGTGCATATATTCATATTTAATTGTTAAACATATCCTCCGTAAAGAATTTCTGTAGAAATTACAGTATTACTGGCAGCAGTTTTCCAGTAACTTACTGTCGATTTACATTTATGTAATTTACTGGTAACAGTTTGTTCAAAGATAAACGATCATTAAACATTAACAAGTCCTTACAGAAAAAAACTATAAAAAGCAGCTTCATGCAAAGCATTCTGGGAAACAAAATAATGTTAATTTATCTTTGAACAAACTGTTGCCAATAAATTAGATACATATAAATCTACAGTAAGTTACTGGCAACCAGCTGCATAACTACAGCAAACATGTTTACAGTGTAGCCTAGAAAATAAATATAAATAAATAATATCTGATTATCAGAACTTAATCTGATATCTTCAGTGCATTTTAATAACTTGCCTACGTTTTAACCATGGTGAGCATTTAAATATATTGTAAAAAATAAATAAACAAATTAAATGAAACAAATTAAATTAGGGATTCAATTGATGAGGTATACCATATATACTGTAACTATAATGGGAGATTGTTACCGTGAAATAAAATTACTTATTCCGTGAAATAGATTTTTGGTCATTCCGCCGACCCCTAACTGTACTTGTAGTGCTAAATACAGTGAAGTAAGAGTAAAAAATAAGGCAACATAACTAAACTAATAAGAATTAAGTACAACATTGTTATAAAAATCACAATGCATCACTTTTGGATTAATAAATCTTGCTATTAACTGCTGTTGTGCTACTCATACTCTGTGGGACGGCTATGACATGCTAATCCATAACTAGCTGCTAAGGGGGCTGTTTTCCTCTGCCAGAAAGATTTTTTAATGTTTTTATCATTGATCAGCATGTGCAACCATCTGAAAATACTATTTGCGTTTGTCTTTGATATTTGTCACATTTTAGAAGAGAATGATCAATTATTCAGAAGACATTCTCCATTCTCTTCCAGCCCATCAGGAGGTGCACTTTCAATCTAAGTAGCCCTTTTATTCTGAAATACTTAGCTTCACTACTGAGGGCGAAACAAATTAAGCTTACAATTATAATAACATCAGTGCAGTTTGTGTTTGATTTTATTTTTAGCCTGAAAATGGAAAGAAGAAGAGCGATGCTGAACAGGACAAAGAAAAGTCCCATCAGCATCACACTATCCGCTAGGCCACAGTGTTGACATGACTCATTCTTTTTACGTAGCTTCCTTCATTTAGATTTTCAACAACACCCCCACATTTCTCAGCCAATGACGTCACTCCATCTTGATTTCGGGCACCAGCGGCGATTTACTGAGGGTGTGTAAAAGCTATCAGCGCTGCGGCGGAGCGTGGAGTCATTTGTCAGGTGGCAGAGTGACAGGAGCTGTTTATCTGATGTTATTCTGATACTCGCTGCTAGATCCGCAACACCCTCATTACACCTGGAGACATGTTGCTAACATGTCTGCTTTCAACCGCAGTAGCACTTTAAAAAGATTCACATACATCAAGTCAGGGTGACAGACATTTGATGTGAAGAAAAGATGTGGGGTGATTGATTTGGCTTGTGAAAAGGTGGGTAGTGTGTGTGTTTTTTTTTCTTTTATCATGACTGTACAAATAGCCTGTATGGTATAGCAAAGAATTGTTGGAAATATAACAAGTATCAACTGAAACTGTGGCAGTTGTGCAGTACAACGGTCAACAGATCAAATATGTTTGGGAAAAAGAATACGGAAATATAAGCTTTGTTTAAAAACCTGCATTAGGTTACAATGGCGTGTACTGCCAATAGGATGCTGCCTTCTAAGGCAACATGCCAACAGAAATATAAATTCATAACTATTTTACGAAGTGGCTAATTCCTATGAATTTGTACGTTGTGAACTATACAAAAATGAACGATTAATAGAAAAAAGCAATACTGAAGCCCCTCCCCTAACCCCGCCCCTAAAGTCTTTCCTGTAGCTCAGTGGTAAGAGCATTGCGTTAACAACGCAAGGTTGTGGGTTAGATCCCAGGTGATTTCACATACTTAAAAACAAATGTATAGGATAATGCACTGTAAGTCGCTTTAGATAAAAGCGTCTGCCAAATGCATGAATATAAATGTAATGTAAATGTAAGCCGAACGTAACTGGCGTGAAAGCAAATCGTACAAAAATGTACGAATGATATTGTACGAATTCATACGAATTAACCAAAATAAGCCACATTGTAAAATAGTTACGTTTTTGCCGTGAGATTGTGTCGTAACTACTCTACAAAGGCAACAACTCTGTATGTAATGCTAAAGAAATACCCTCCTGTGTACTTTGCGTATAACTCAATCCAAAACAGCACAAATATAATTGTGATAGTTGGTCAAATACTTTAATTCGTTTTTTCTTTTACTTAAAATAGTGGAAACATTATCACAGAAGCATAAGGTTAATTAAATTTGCGCAGCATAATTCAATTTGGGTCATTTACAGCAAGGTTCATGTCTGAAATCCAACTCAAGTCTCTTAAAGTACTGCCTCCGTAGCTTTTGGAACAGCTAGAGACAGATCCAATGAGGTGGCAAGAGAAGGATGTGTCAGGAGAGATAGAGCGAGAGAGGGAGGGCAACATCAATCTGCGGCGATTTAGCATCAAAATGACAAATGGATTGACAGGCTGCAGAACTCATTCTAGGGTCAGGTTAGCATGCAAACAGGTTATGATTTATGTGATAGCTGTTGGCTTCATCGTCTGTTCATCCACCCTCACTCAAATACACACCCACACACATCCATGTCCTGTCAACACCCTCCTCAACTCTCAGCCCACACAAACGCTTCACGTTTTTAATACTTTGGCTAAATTGTGCCAGCTCTCTTCTCGCTGCCAGGCTTCACAGCCACCCGAATCTGGACTGTCTGTCACAGGAATGCCCTGGCAGGGCCCGCAATGTCCTTCAAAGGCGCGTGTCCGGGGGCCCACGTCTACATGCCTCATTTATGTTCATCTGCTTAGACGTTGAGTGGAATTTTCCCCCCGATCTGCTTGCTAGCGGCTGGTACCCCTGACGGACAGGGCTATTTATCATAATTTCAGATGTGCAACACCCCTTGTCCCAACACATGGCGCTGTGCTGATATCCGGGCACACATACACACAGAAGGATTTTCAGATATGTCACCTAAGCAACGCTAATTTCGATTTATTTTTAAAAACTTGGACCTTTTCAAAAGTCTCTGTCTAGCCAATAGATATAAAATATACATATTTATAAAATGACACGATTTCTCGATTTGCCTCTTAAGCACACACACACTATTTAGCACAATATTTATGGCCCTCTGTTATACAGTGCACCTGCTGTTTTTGCCCTCGCCACAGAAAGACGTCACATTTTTTTAATCGAAAACCGAGCCTCTAATGACCACATTGCCATGTGCATATTAATGGGATAATTATGGCCATTATAGCATTTTAATAGCCATTAATTTTTGTTACATAAATGTAGAGGCTCTTTGAAAGTAGCACAACTTTTCGTGAGTACAGCGTTAGCCCTTATTGTGTTTAATGGCTGTGCCGAAAGTAAAGTACATTAGTGTTCTTAGCCGCATCAGAGAATAATAATTTGTCTTTCTCTGAATAGATCTTCCATATCTTCAGTACAGAGCCGAAGTTACAGAGAAGAAGCTTTTAATGTAATGAACAGGTGCGGTTTGTTCCTGGGAAACAACTCTGGGGAGAAAGAAGGAAAGAGAGAGAGCGATAGAGAGCAAAAGAGAGAGAATAGATTGTTTCCTTATGCAGTGTGTCGGGGTTGTGTAGTCACGTCCGGACTGCGGTCAGCTCGAGGGTCAAGAAGTTGACTAAACAGTTTCAATTATGGAACGCAAAGGTTTAGAAACGGGTTGCATATCTAAAGGGTAAATATAGTAGGAATAGGATATATATCGCTTTGGTTGTAACAGGAAAAAGTGCTAAACTGGCACAGTTCTCTACATAAGGCTCCTTAGGTTTCTGCAGAATTCACACAGGCTTTTTACGTTTTGGCCATTTTGAAAATGCCCTGTGTTGTATTGTGTCTAACACTCTAGCTGACCGTAGTCAAATCCATTCCACAGATTCAGAGTGGGTCCATACATTACTGAGCAAATCGGTGAAATCCATCTAATGCAGTTTCCCTGTGAATGGTTTGGGAACTTTTATTAATGCATTATGTAACTTGGAGCCACTGAAAATCCAAAATCCAGAGGTTTAAAACTGCAGCTAGGGCTTTTCAATTCAGAGGGTTCCCCCGGTCATGGAGAACCTGGAGATTTTTAAGTCTGGGGTAGTTATGGAAATGACATCTTACATTTTTTGGAACATTTCTTAAAATTTCTTTAAAGAAAATATTTGTTTCTCTATAAGAAAACATTTGTTGTAGTTTAAAGAAACAATTCAGAACTTTTTCTTACGGGTTCCCTCATGCGTTTGATAAGCGCAATTGTCTTTTACTAGGGTCGTAAATACTGTATAAGCTTCCCAGTGGGCAGCGCAAAACATGTGAATTTGTTGACTTAACCGATGGAACCGGCGAATGCAGAAACGTTGTTTGAAAATGCAGCAGCCGCAGTAAAATTTGTCCGGTTAAGAGCTGTTCTTCCACTGAAATATTTATTGAGACATTATTTTGAGGTAAAAAACGCATATTGTTGCTTTAATAGCTCACTCTACTTAATTTAAAACTGTAGATCAAAACACATTTAAAGGTTCAGTGTGTGAAATTTAGCATTTAGCAGTAAGGTTGCAAATTGCAACCAACAGCTCACTCCATTCCCCCTGCGAAACACTGTGGCGGGTGACACAGAAATAAGATGTCGTCATGCTTTCACTTCTTTGCAAAATGATATAACGTTTTTACGAAAACCCGGTCTGTAGAGCAGTTTGTCCGTTTAGGGCTACTGTAGAAACAACATGACGAATTCCATGCAAGGGGACCCGTGGTGTATTTAGATAGAAAAAGCTCATTCTTAGGTAATAAAAACATAACGCTTCATTATGTACGGTCTTTATACACCTCTGAAGATCTAGTTAATATATTGCATTTCTGCCATGGACCTTTCATTGACAAAGTCTAATGTCTTGTCAGAGAAATCTAACAAACCTATAATGAGGTTCAACTCCATTTTTCTTGTTTTCACCATAAACTTCACTAAACATAGTTCAATTTCTCTAAAAACGATATTTAATAAATGTCCAAATTGTTCTTTGACAAAAACGTGTCTTGTTTTGTAGACGTTCGATTATTTTTAAACCAGAAAGCAAAATCCTATCATCTGCATAAACTGTACCGACGATATCACAGCAAAATTATTTTTTCCACAACTTCCTCACAACTCGCTCTTTTATAACAGTGTAGAGTAATCCACTCAGTAAGACCGCAGGCAGCCTCGCCATCTTCATCGCCCGTGGCACTTGCGCACCAGGCATCAGCCGTTAATTGAATTCAGAAATGTAAATTGGAGCTGGGGTCAGCATCACTGAAGAAATATACCTGGAATTCCTGTCTGGTAATGTCCCATAAGAGCCTTCTTTAATAGAGTGATTTCTAATGGAAAGGGGGAAAGGCGACAGCATGCCTGGGAAAAAGCAGAGTAGAAAACAACCTCTCTGTGCTTGTCCACCCCCGCAGGGTGAGGGGAGAGAGAGAGAGAGCGTCTTCACAGGCGACACACTGAGCAGCACGGCCTTGCTGTTTCACGACTACAGAAAAGATGGAGGTGGATTTGGCCTCTCTTATAAGGGTTTAGCTAATTTACTGTGAAGTAATGACAGATGCAGATAATGAATATTCAAATGCTGAGCTCATAGTTTTGTTTTGGTGTTTGTTGTGAAAGGTTTCGAAGTCTATTTTGCTCATCACATGTTGCAATATGTTGCTACAGTATATGCTCATTCATTATAAATGTTTTCATTATAAACATGTTTCTGTGATACAGTAACACAAAACAGCTCCGCATTGCTGCGATTGTGATGTCATACCTTGACATTTTTTCCCAGAAGAGCCACAAACAAGGGATAAAAACTGTACATTGGCAAGGACAACAGTGTGTTTGCACGCAGCGATGTCTGTGAGCTGAAGACAGACATATGCTAATAGACGAATACATCTCCTAAACACAGACGGTGCTTGTCAGTCCTGGTATCACGGCGGGCAGGACAGAAGGATTACACTGTGCCATTTGACCTGGGCAGAGATCGCATGCCCCAGCCGTCATTAATCTGTGCCTGCTCCGGGCATATGATGTGCCTGTGTGTACTGTATGACTGGACGTTTGGATGTACTTCATCGTCCCATGTGCATATACCCCATGGTTAACTCCATGGCACACAGTCAGCCTCAGGGACCACGCACACCTTCACTTTGTGTTCTGGCTGTTATGTAGATTACAATGTAGCTCCATATCTTCCGTGTTTATTAAGCAAGTCACACCACAGCTAGATGTTTTTATTGAAACCTAATAGTACTGTATTTTAGTCATGTGTATGTCATGATTCAATCCATTTTAATGTGTATCAGGTTTAAAAGGAATAGTTTACCTAAAAATGTTCATGATTTATTAATTGATTAATGATTTATTAATCAAAAGTACAATATATGAATGAAGTGAGGAAAAAAGAGCTGTAAAGCCCATTGCACATTTAGTCCGAAATTTGCGTCCGAAATTTCCGCACGTTAAAAAATAAATACGACCTCACGTTGTGTCAATCTTGTGATATTTTCGTCCGTATTAAAAAACTCGGACTGGATTCGATTTTCTGCGTTTTTCACATCCATCAAGCATTTGGAGTGGCCTTTTTTAACAATTCAGAGACACCGTACAAACGAGAGCCAAATACGAAAAAACGCATACGAAAATTTCAGGCTGTATGTGCAAGGACCTTAAGAGTGAATGTATAACTGCTTTGGCACAGCCCTTTACGACCTTATTGTATCAAACACATTTCAGGCATTACATCTGTTCTGCAATATTTCCTCTCTTTGATGTCTTCAGAAATTACCCTATTAATATCTCAGACGAATAAATGGGCACTTTTCGTTCTGAGTTTCGATGCTTAAAGGCTGTTCTAATTTTGTAGGTTAAGTAATTGAGGCCGTGGATTGAAACAGATGAACATGTTATGTGTCTGAAGGCATTGCACAGCTGAGTTCTAAACGCCTGCTTTTTTGATGTGTGTACTTTGTCTTTCTGAGGTTCGTATCTCTACTGGAAGACAAGGAGCTCTGAAGGTTTTGTGTGGGTGAACACGCCGTAATTATTTTGGAGAATGTTGTGTTTGTTTATGTGTGAAAGGGAGAGAGGGTCATTTATTGCGCACGGTTTGTATGTGTGTTTTTTATGTTGTTTTCCTTTTTCTGACAGGCTCTGTGCATGTGTGGATAAATAGACAGATGGGTGGACGGACCTATTTTGTTCAACCCTCAAGGGAAAATTCAGGTGCAAAGCGATAGCAACATCAAAGTTACAATGCACAGAAATTCATATACATTTAAACAGAAACTCAAATACATACGGTTATGATAGACGGTGGGAAACAAAACACAAAATGCAACAAAACATATTACCAGGATATATTAGCGCTTCAGGCAGTAACCTTACTAAATCCAAGAGCGAGGGGAAAACAAATGTTTTACTTCAAACTGTAGGTGGGCTTGGCTGTATGAAGGGAGTGAGGGGCTTCGGTTTGATAGCAATAGAGAGTGAAGAGTCCCTTTAGCCCTTTTCTCAAAAACGGTAGGATGTGACTAAGAAGTGTGGAGATGTTGTATAGAAGTGGTCATAATTGCCGAACTTCTCTTACACACACGCGCACACACACATCATTTGTAAGCAGTTCTATTAACAGGTTGCAGAGCAACATTTTTATTTTGTAATGCACTGTATTGATAAAAGTGTCTGCCAAATACATGCATGTAAACGTATCACACAAGCAAGACGAGCATACATTTCAAAGATTAGAGGAAGAAAAGCTTGCAGACAGAAAGGGAAGAGAAAGAGAGAGTGTCTTCGTAGATGCTTTGTGTTCATGCAGGAAGAAGAAACGTGACTGGAATATGCGGAAGGTACCATGTGCCACCTGCTAGCTTAGGGTGGGGGGGTCTCTCTTTAAGAGAGAGCGGAGCTCTGGACTGGATCCAAGGATAGATTGGCTGTGTTGGGAGGCCAATCGCTTTCCTGCGTTTCCAGCAAAGATTAGTGCACTGGGTCCTCTGCCACAGCGCCTGCACTCCTGCTGACAAGGGTCAGAAACCATGATAGCCAGAGAGAGAGAGAAAGAGTGTGAAAGAGTCTTTGTATCTGTGAGCAATTAACAGTGTTGATAGGGATACACGTAAGATTACGTAAATAAAACTAAAAATAGTTTTCTTGTTTGTAATTTGTGTTTGTATTGATGCCATTTATATTCTATTCATTAATTTTCTTTAAAAAGGAAATAGCTATAGTAAAGATCCTTTTTGTGTGTTTTAGGCCTACTTCTACATTCTAGTAAGTTCCCAAAGCATAACACCAAATCGCATTCCATATTTTCTGAATAATATCCAGTTTCACTCAGAAAATGCAGTAGTATTATAGCATTATGTATGTAAAATGGATTGTATGAGCCAATGACTCTTGGGTGAAAGTATAGCAGTTGCACTTTTTTGGTGGATTGAATATTGAAAGAAATGTGACATTCCAATTATAGAAAAAGCGTATTTGAAATGCTTAAAGGACCTGTCAGTGAAATCTAGCGGCATCTGGCGGTGAGGTTGTGAATTGCAAGCAACGGCTTTCTCCACCGCTCACCCCTGCCTTTCAAAGCACTACAGCGGCTGACACTACATTTAAAAAAATATATATACATTTTAAAGCTGTGAAATCAATGAAATATACTGTTTAAATTGAGTAAATATAAAAATGTTTAAGAGAATATTTAGAGAAATGTCCAACAAAGGTTTTATAAAATATAGTATAGATTTTTATTTGTGTGATACTAAGCCACTGTATTATTTGTTTGCCTCTTAATTGTAAAACGTGGACATTTGTATTGATGCAATTTAAATGCTACTGTGTAAATTCTCTTTTCGCAAAACAAAAAAATCTATTTTTGTGTGTATAATGGCTTCTTTTTACCATCTAGTAAGTTCCCAATTGATAACCAAGCCCCATCCCATATTTTCTTTGTTAAATATTCTGTTTCCCACAGCAAAATTTAGAACCTTAGTAAAATGGATTGTAACAGTCAATTCAGCTTGACTCTTGGCTGAAAGCATACCAGTTGCTCATTTAAATTGGATTGAATAGTGAAAGAAACGGGACGTTGCATTTGCAAAAAAGCTTATTTAATATACTTAATTATGTGGCAAAGATGTTTCCTTTCATTGGCTAAACCATGCAGGGTAAATGACCTATTGCTTCCCCATGGGCACATCGATACTTTCTGAATAAAGCATTGCCACATTTTTTTACTTGGATGTTTGAGGGATGCAGATGTGATCATGACTTTCTGACCTTCAGTGCAAAAAGATTAAAAAACATTCATCAGTAATGTGAGAAAAGAGGGAACGCACAGAACCCAAATACTCTAATAAATACATTTCAGTGACAGAGAGATGGAAAAATACAACAAGAGAGAGAGAATTCATTGTGAAACCATTTGGATGAGAGGAGTGGCGGTTACTTTTGTGAGCTGTAGAACAGAGCTCTAGGGAATGAATTCCCTGGAGTAAGCACATGAAGTTACAGAGAGGACATGGGATACGCAATCTAACGGCGCGTGTTATTCCTCCGCCCGAGGGCTGTTGTTGAGAGTGAGCTGTAAAAGTTTGTGAGGTGCGTTGAAATAAGAAAGCGTTTCACATTCTCCGTCGGACGGACAGGACGGTATCCAGTTTAATTCCCTTGGGAAATAAAGTGATGTTGGGATTTATCGGCATTTCAGCAATTATAAGAACGCTGTCACACTCCAGCAGTTACTCAGATGGGGATTTGTGGGCTTGGCATACTCGAGAAGCTATTTTTCTTTCTGTTTTCCTAAAAACTGCCTCCGGGATCAAAGACCTCCTGTATAGCTTTTCAATTTGAACACTTTATGTGATAGTAAAGAATTCATGGACATTGTTGGCCAAGGTGGGTGTCTATCAGTCGCGATTTCTTTAAGACTGCAAGGGAAGCTCAGCTTCCCCTATAATTGTCAAAAAATGAATGGTCAAATATATGTACTATTATGTTAACATTTTATTGACAAAAAATGCGTTGAACACGTTAATCTCGAACGAAAACAATTTCGTTCAGAATCAGCTACTTAGGTCGGCTGACTCGATTTCCTTCTCATTCATTCCCGTAGCGTACAGTGCATTACTCTGTTGAAGCCCAGCGTCCATTGACTTCAATGGGGCTGCTTTAAACAGTTTTTTTCAGTGCTTAGAAACAAGACGGTCATTGGATAATGCTGCGATTATGTCCCGCCCACGGACGCTCAGCGTCTCTGGGATGAATGGAGGAGTGGGCTGGCCCGGACTCCGAGCGTCTGCGTGATGATTGGAGGGTCTGTCATCTCTTTTTAATCCACTTTTATGTCCTAAAACGCTCGTTTTTTGGGGTCGACAGCTTATAAAAACGTATTTCTTGTTTTTTTTTTAGCTTGTTTGCTATACACATTGTCACATATCAGCTTTTAGACATTTTTTGTTTTGTTTTGTTATAAATCATAAATGACAAGGAGGCGGCAGCTTCTCGCAATGCAAAGAGACGGTTGGTGTGGGCGGGCGTGGTCTTCAGATTATGACGCGTATCACTCTGTGTCTCCATTTCCAACTCAGTCCCATCGCGGATTTTGCATGTGTAGTCGAAAGACAAACTGCTGCAACCTTCATCGTATATTTCACACAATTTCACACCACATTCATTGTTTCAGTTTAACATAATTCCCACATTTCCTCCGTTGAGTTAAATATATATATATATATTAGATCGTTTGTTCATTAATTCATATAGTCTGAACTAGCCAGCTAGCAAACTGCACACGATGGCAGACAGTGCTAATATTGTCGACCTGATTTTGGCAAAGCCATTAGAAAGTCTTCCTTACGAGGAGAAACTTAGAATTAAACAGCAGGGCAGATCAACACCTAAGATTGATTTAGTGCAAAAGATAGGGAAAAGTAACAGGTCTTTTCAGCTCTCCTGGTATGACAAAGTTAGCTGGCTGACTGGAAGTGCTGTGAAAAAGAAAATGTACTGCTGGCCATGTCTCTTGATGAAACCATCTCATGGATGTGTTGTTTGGTCAAAATTGGGGTTTGGAGATCTGTCAAACTTTGACAGGGCATATGAAAGGCATGAAAATAGCTGCTGGCCATTGAGAGGACACTGGTCAAGTCACTGGAAAAGACGCCTAGTTGGTACGACAGGGTTACAGAGCATTTTCTTGAAAAGGAACGTAGGGCAGAATTTATATATAAATAAATGGACAATTTTTATGATTTAGGCCGAAAATGAGCTTCGCCTCTTTAAAAGATCAGCAGCCGCCACTGGTGTCTATATATTGAGCTTGTAAATGTGGAATATCCGAATCTCTTCCGCTCGAAGGAAACCAGGGTTGTGAAGAACAAAGGATTGAGTTGAACTCGCTCGCATCCAACATTCATAGAATCTCATCGTCTTCTGTATTAAATTATTCATTTGGTTGTCCTTGTTCTGCGGACCGTGGATTTGATTAACCCCTTGCTGTTGATGGATGGGGATCTAACTGATGGCGGGCTATCATCGCTGAAGACACTTCTGCATTCCGCTTCTGTCAAAAGAGCCTCTATTACACATCACCCATTCATCTTGTAATTGGTATGTGTAGCACCACCAAACAGCTATTAACAGCCCACTTCATCCTTTCAATTACCCCTGAAGCACCCTGGATGCTCCCACAGCAAACATCATTACCAGATAAAAAAACGCAAGAACATCTGTACGTCCAGAACATAAACCAATAGCAGAAAAGCAGAGTAGCAATCTTGATGGCTTTGGTGTGCGTTATCAGTATGTTTATTGGAGAGAAGAGAACGCAAGGGAGAGAACTGCCAAAGACCTCATTGATTGGACAAGTTTGCTTTGTCAGCATGTCCCCTGTGATGAGCTCGGTGAATAACCCGTCGCTGAACGGACTGCTGTGCTGCATGCCAGTGTTGTAAATCTTCCATCGCCCTATTGGACCCTAAAGCCATTATACCGACTCAAGGTGCTTTTGATGTTATATAACCAAAGCTTTTTTTTTAGCTTGTATCTTAGTATACTTGCTTAGCATCGTCGCAATTCTTAAATAATCCTCTGATCACAATTATTTGACCTAACCACAGTTATTTCAGGTACATCCAACAATTGTGTGGCACTTACTGTTATATTTACAGTAAATTACATTTCTCCATCATTTGAGGTATATCAGCTTTGTACAATTGAGTGTTGATCAGTTTGTTTGAAGTAATTCATGAGGTAGACAACATCATGTTATCTCAGTTTTAGTTTTGGTGCTCAGGACTTATCGTGCTCAATGCTCATTTTCTGCTTTGGTCAATTTATTGTAGTTGTTTTGGTTATAACACTTTTCTAAAATACATGTTGTAACACTTTACGATAAGCTTGTATTTGTTAACAGTTAGTTGATGCATTAGCTATAATGGATTAAAAAAGGAGTTCACTTCAAAATCGGCCCCTAATTACTTTCCATAGTAACTTTTATTTGATTTTATATTTAAAACACGAAATGTCCAGCTTTTAATTTTCTGTCGTGTCACGTACCACCAGGGGTCTCTTTAAGTAGCACTGGTGGTACGTGTACCACAGTTTGAGAACCACTGATCTACAGCATTTATTAGTCTAAGTTCATGTTTATTGCACCATTTACCAATACATGTTTGTGTATTCATTAAAAGTGTATTAACCTTTTACTGCAAAACTTCATTTCTGACGATTAATCGCCATTATCAGAATTATTTATTCGACAGTTAATCGCTACCCAGATTTCATAATCTTGATAGCCCTGCTTAGCATATTGTTATCTAGTTGTAAATAGTATAGAGAGTAGGCATTGACGTCACTTTGGTTGGCGAACACACTATTATTTGTTAAAATTAAAAGCAGTTGGATTCGACGGTGATTTACAACTTGCATAGAAACAAGATGTCCTTGGACATTGATGCGCGGACATTGATGCTTCCTTATATTTATGTTGTACCTGATTTCAACGGCGGCGGAAATACACAAAGCAAACCCTTAAGTAAACATTTTATCCTCAAGCAAAACACATTTGGTGGTTTAATAAACCGAAGCTTACAATATTTACATTATTCTTCTAAATGTTTACAGTGTTGACAATACATTCATCTTTAAATTAGTATGAAATAGATCTGCTTGGAATGTTAAAAGAAATACATTTACATTTACGCAACATAGTGTAAAGGTATATAAAGTATGTAGGTAACGCTATTATGGTATGGTTCAGCAAAAACAACTTACCTGAGCTGAGTCTGATATAAAATGGCCAGCAAACATCCACATTTCAGTATTCAATTTGCTTCAGCAAATAGCAACGATAAATTCGCTTTTTTCTATCTTTCGGCAGTCTTGAAAAATAAATCTCTCCGATTTCATGCTCAATCTGTTTGTACAATCAATTGCACAACAACTTTTTCCCGTTCTTAATAAAGTACAGACGGATAACAGTAATCTCTGCTGCATTTAGTCTTCCTATCACTCAGTGGGCGCGAGTCGCTTGACTTGACGTGACGATACGTGTGCGTTGACGACACATGCATACCTTCTATATCGCTAACTGATTAGCCTTTTAGCTTAGCACATACTCCACCCAAGTAGCTAGACACACTGGACAACATTACAAGTGTATGGTCATGATGTTTAATGTTTTTATTTTATTTAGCAATTGTTTCACGAACACAAGCCCAAAGTGAAATGTTCAAGTTTACAATGCAAACATGCACATGCATCTACATTAAAAGAAAACCTGTTAGGCTAATCTAGAACAAGATATTGTTTTGTCGCAACATATTATTAAACAGGCATGACAGGTGGCTACCACCAAGGGTCCATAGAGGACAGGATTGAGCAGGCGGATAGAATCTTACACAACACTGGATTTAAAACCTAAGCACCTCAGACCCTGATAAAGCGTCATAATAGTGTCTCATAAGCTAATACACACAAGGGAATGGAGTTAGGTGGATTTGTCTGGCCCAGAGGCTCAGGGGCAGCTTGTAATATTACTGATAGCGACCATATTAAAACACCTGTCAAATCAATCATCCGCTCATTTAACAGTTATAAGATTAGGCTTTGAAAGTCACGTATGGCCAGTTTATTAACCAATGTTATCTTGACCCGCAGAATATATACAGAATGTCAGCGCAATTAAACGTTTGTCATATATTATACGGCTGTATTGTTGAAAAGCTGCAGACAAATGTTGTTTGTTAAGTGTTGTTTAATAGCCCCACTGGCACACAATGCAGAAAAACTCATTAGCTTTATTTTTATAGAGGTTGTCTAGGTTTTGTTACTTTTTGTAATGGCATTGTCGTTGAAGATATTAATATAAGTAGTTCTGTCTGTATCCGAGAAAAATATATTACATTTATGGAATTGTAGACTTGTTTTGGTGGTTACAAGAAGAGAGAGACCAAGTAAATCTCTACTGTTAACCGTGGGGAGGAGTTTTGACCCAACCTGGCCTCCCCTCTCCTTGTCACTAACACGACGCTCTAAATGAATCACTAATACCCCCCACCCCACCTCTTCTACCCTTCAGAGAGACCTAGATCTCCACTCCCTTTGCATGGCTCATTAGCCCAGAACATCTCCTCTAATGGCAACTGGAGCTCACCGCTGTCATGGGAACCCAATGTCCAGCCAGACATGGCAGACTTGCGTGGTGTAGGCTCGCTATAGCTTCATGCCCCAGCGCTGTGTGCTTGAGCTGGGGTGGTAATGAGGAGCGCCGGGCCTGGTTTAGCCAGGCTACGCTAGCACCCAAACAGACCCAAGCCAAAGGCCCACAGCCAGAGCCTGCAGCTCTCAGCCAGGTCTCTAGGACCCAGACTGCTCCAACCTAATGCCAACCTCCAGAATACTGAGCAGGGCATCAGCATCTCCTCGTTCGTAGGAGAGCCAGACACGCTAGTGCTTGACGTCTGCAGTCTACGTGTTCTGATGCTGAAATGAAGGGCTTTGCAATGGATCAGTTGCAATGGAAGATATTAGGCTTTAGGTGTCACGTTTGAATACAATGAACTGACAGAAATGTAAAAAATAACCAACGCAAGGTGAAATAGTAGTTTATGAACAAGTTGGTGTGAGGCCTGGTCATCTTTAAAGTGTGTGGAAACTGCTCTTATGGATTAGCTATGACTTCTGTCTCGATAGTTTTATTTATAAATAAAATATCTTCCATTTCAGAAGATAGGACAGGAAGGTTTCAAACGTCTTGTTTTTGCTCATTATTTTGAAATGTTTCACCAGAGAAGTTGGAAAAGCATTTGTATTTTTATCCTCCTGCAAATTAGCAACAGTGTATTACGACGTGTTCCCTACGTAGCCTTGAGGCGTTGGCTTACGCTTCACAGAACAGACACAATATTGAGAGGAGAAACAGCTTATCTGTGTATGTATGGTATGCAAGAATGTACTGTATGTATGCATATAATAAGCATTTCAGGTTAAAACCTTTGTAGAAAGGACACAGCATGTGCACATTTATCCCATCATCCGTTGTCTTTCAGAAACCCCAACATGAGTTGTCTTCCTTGCAAAAAAACAATAGAACCCTGGCCAAAATACAATAGTAGATGTAACGGATTTAATGGTCATGATGGGAATTTAATTGGTTTTAATGGAAACTCAAAGGGTGTGTACTGGTAAGTTATGGATTCTGTTGGTGGGATGTTGGAATAATAATAACAATGTTTTAACGGTAAAACCTTATGGTTCATACTAGTCTTTTAATGAAAACCATTAGAATTGTGATGGTTTCTATTGGGTTACTATGGTTTCTATGTTTTTTTTTTCAGCAGTAGGCTTGTTCATTTTATAGCGTCATCATTTACTGCAAATTACTTTTCTTAGTGACTCTAAAGATGAGTTTAACAAGCACACAACCTCCACGCATCTATCTACGAATGATTCCTTGTTGAAAAATAGCATGTGAAAAAGTAGGTCAGTAATGGCTTGATGTGACTTATTGACAACCCCCATACTTTTAAAGGGTCTTCTGAGATTTAGCTTTGCAAACGCATTACAAAATACAGACCATCACACCAGTTCCCTGTTTTTCTTTTGAAATCCCACCATTCAACTGTCGAAAACGATTGCTCAAGCATTGCACAAAAGCTGGTGACCTAAAGACCTTTCTTTCCGACAGTATTTTTTGGGTGAAGGGTCACTCTGTTATGCAATGCAAAATATCTTGATTTAAGATGCCGGTTATACAGTACCTATTCAATACTCATACCTAATACCTATGAATCAATACCTTATAGAGCCAGAGAGGAGTATTATCAAACCCCAGCATGCTGGAGGAACTGTTGGCAGTTTTAATCTATCATAACAGTAATGAATATTTGAGTGGTTACCATTCCTCAGCTTTAAAGCTGTGTGGACATGACAGTGTTAAATGCACTTAAAGCCTCGCTGTCCGCAGAGGAAGTGGAATCCACCTGACAAATGGAGCCCGAGCGTAGCCTCCCAGTGTATTTCTCACCAGCGATAAGTAGGGCCATTTAACCGCATTATGGACGCACTGGCAGCGGTGTCGGGAGTGGTTTGGATGTACGGGCCCGCGAAGCTCGCTTGCTGATTTAGAACCTTCTAAACGAAGACCCCATTGGCCTGTCTCACTAAATTTACAAAGCTTTTCATTAAACCCATTAAGTTGCATTCTGCTGCAACAAAGAGGAAGGGGGCGGGGCGTTCAAGCGTTTTAAACTATTGAAATGCAAGTTTGTTTTTTCTGTTTACAGTTTCGACAGCTTTGCATGATGTCAGAGCGGTCAGGCAGGCCAAGAAGCCTCTTTGATTCTGATGTTCTTTTCACTCTCTGCATCTGCAGGACGTCTTTAGCTCAGGTGGAGAGTGCAGATGAGTGGATTAGATTCCATGTCATTGGATCACAGCAAGCCAAATCAATTCTGTGTGCGAGATGAACACAACAGAGAGAATCACAAAGCTCATTGATCGCCACCGAGACGCGTCATATATGAGCGAAGGCTCGCCCTGTGCCGAAAAAGCTCTTTAAAAATAGATCAAATGTTCCTTGTCTAGTCGAGTTGTTTCTCACCTTTAACACAATGAATTCTCTGACAGAATTCGTTGTCATTTGATGTGAATCAGCTTTGGTTGCGCTGTGCCTGTGGTGGAGAACTTTTGAATAAAACAATATAATGGACATTTTTAAAGGTGAGCTTGTTATAAAGGTCAGCTCACAGGAATCCCCATTCTGGTTCAGACTGGTTTATGCTGGTCTTACTGGTGTTGCTCGCCAGTTTCCAACAGGCGAGACTGTAACTCAATGTATCAGACAGACTGAGTATAATGAAAGATTCGAGTTTACTTTCTCTTTCAATACTTTGTTGAAGTATTCAGCAATCAGTAGACCTGATAACAGTTTTTTTCTGCACCGCTTGCCCATTGATTGTGTCCCACAATGCAACACCGCAGTGCAGCGATAGTCTTGTTTCCAACTCAGGTCAAATTAAATAAATGACAGCTGTTCAGTTTAAAATAAAATAAAAAAACGATGAGGTTGACATTTATATTCTGATAAGACATGAAAAATCTCTATCCACCGTTTGAGTGACAAGCTGCAATGCGGTTTTCTTAAACTGCTCTTTCCCTTCCTGCCATTTACTTTTTACCGACGTCTAGACAACTGAAGGAGGGAAACTGCTCTCCAACTGCTATTCAGAGCCATCATAAACTGCCTCAGATTTATAGCCTCGCGGTCTCAGATGTGGAGAAAGCAAGCAAGGACAAGCAAAAGAAACCTATTTCCTATTTCTAGGCTTATCATCCAGGAGCTCATTCGACCTTGGTTTGATGTAACCTGCACTAAGTAGCCCAATGAAATGCAGAAAAGCATTTTCGCTGGTTTGTGGCTCTGTGCATTCGTAACTAATGTCAGGAGGCAAATAAAGTGGGATCGTCGTCTATAATGCATAACGTGGCTGACGTATCGGGATTCAAGACCAGCATTTCATTATTGCAGTGCAAATGCTTTTTGCAAAAATATTAATAACACAGGGTGAAAGTATAAGAAATAACCGTAGGAATGTAAAGGAAAGTGCAACAAGAAAGAGAGCGAAAAGATATAGCGAAGATTTATCTTGAGACAAGCGGCCGCTGCCTTCAGCGTGAGGCTAATGTGTTTTTGAAGATTTCTGGGATGAATATCAAATGATGATGCAAGTTTTATGGATACACAGGCTCAAAGTGGCTGGCTTCTTTCAAACAGATTAAAGGCGCTAGATCAGGGAGACGAATGATCTGCTCGTACAATTGTGCATCTAGGCATCACAACCCTGTTACAGTTGCTTTTCCTCTTGAAAGGTTTTGATTCATTTGTCAGTCTATTCAAGTTTAAGGTGTTTGCACAATCCATCTATTTTTGGATCGGGTTCAACATAACCTTCAAGAATATCCTGCTGGTTGTCGGTCTACCTCACACTTGCTTTTTCTTACTATTTTAAACATGTATTGAACTTAATTTGATGCAAAATTCGGCTCTGCACTCAAATACATTTAGTATATGTGTATGGACTGTGTTTTTGGGTAGGAATAAGTGCATTACTTGAATAGGCTCCCATGGGAACTTCATTGTGTTCTGAATAAAAAAAAAAATTAATAACAACTTGAAAACATTTTAATTGGAAGAATATGTTATCTCTTGGAAACTGATCCACGCTCAACAATTAATTCAGAAGATTTTCTTTTTTAAGTTTCTAAATAAAGTTGACAGTTTTACTCATAAGTTTATACAAACCCTTGCAGAATCTGTAAGATCTTGTTATGGGAAGTTGACAAATATACCATACATGTGTCCTATGGTGCGACATAGCAAAAATTAAGAAAACAAACTGTTAATAATATATTATTTCATATCAATTATATTTATAAAATAAAGTTGCATAAGAGAGATTTATCTTCATTGTTAGTTTTTTTCTACTTTTTTCCTGTCACATTTACAGTTTTATTTGTCAGATTTTGTGAATGTTATTTTATTTTTACATGATTATTATAACAAGCATTGTTGAGTTGTTGTGTATAATCATCTTTGTGTAATTTTGTGTTTTGGTAAAGCTGTGTTACCGTGACTCATTTTGCCATCTTTCAATAGGCTTTTCCTGTGACTCAGTGGTTAGAGCATGGCGCTAGCATCGCCAAGGTCATGGGTTCGATCACAGGGATTGCACATAGTCAGAAACAAATGTATTGTATAATGCAGTGGTTCTCAACCAGGGGTGCTCAGAGGTACTGCAAGAGGGGTTCCCCGAAACCCCAACCTTTGGAACTCGATCGCGAATGCAAGGAGGGACGCGATTGACGGAGGGCATTGCAATAATTTTTGAATAAGCGCAAGTCTCTCACGATGAGTTCAAAATGCACGTGAAGGGACATGTAAATAAAGTGCCTTTTCATATATTTCTGAACTTGGACGGCTGTTTAAAGGTATCGACAGTTATAAAAGATGTAAAGCGCTATTTAGGACAGGCAAGCACTCGTATGACATGTGCGTGAGTGGATTATCATGAAATTTTAATTTTAAAGTGAACTACTCCTTTAAAGAAATTGTGATTTGTGCTTTAAAAAAATGCGTGCATCTTACAGATTCTGCAAAGCACAATGCAAAACGGCATCACCAACCTCTGATTTCTATCCTATGTCCTTTTAAAATAAAATATGTCAAGACAGGAACGAACAGTTTTAGCGGAAGCAACTTTTTTTTATTAAACTTGTTTTCTTTGGCCCAGTAATCTGAGAACCGCAAAGCTTTGACTTGTTTTCTCGTTTCTCTGCAGGGATTCTCCAGGCTTCAGAAACCATACGGCCGGTTGAGTTTAAAGATTTATCGCGTGTAGAGTTTGAAATGTTTCCTGTCGTTATCATGTTGTTATAAAGCCGCCAGGTTCTGGCATATTTGCAGAGGTGGGGAGAATGTGTCTTTTGTATATCTGTGTAGATCTCAGTGGACGAGGGTGTAGGAGGGGAAAGGAGGCCAGAGAGCGATTGAACAAAGAGGATCGATCTCTCGCAGCGGACGTTGGATCGCATGTTATTTTTACACCTGTCATGGTGCCGTACGGTCTTTGGGAAACACTGGTGGCCGTGGAGCCTGTCACCAAATCTAGGCCGTGCTTTTGAATATGTGATCTTTACCATGCAAAGGCGCCCGTTCTATCACTCACGGAGAAGCAGTCCATGCAATAAGCAACAAATCATCCGGCGCGTAAACAGCACTGCATCATGTAAAATGAAAAGCTCATTTATATTCCTCTAACCTGAAAGATCTGGAGTGCTTTACCATATTCACTTAATCTTTGTGTTCTATTCATCTCATCCGTCTCGTGTGGCTTACTTTTACACCTCTCTGTCTTTACTCACACTTTCAAGGTTTCAGTTAAATTTACAGTATAACGTTCATATTTATTCATCTGTTGGTTTAGGTCCTTGAATCTGATTGGACAGGAGTGTCAAAATAGGACGACAATGCTTTACCATTTTCTATCACACCCCCACAATAAGAGTTGAAATTGATACTTTTGCGAAAACGTTAACTGAATGATCATACAAATCTTTGATCGATTAAGCCTGTACAGCCTGTACTTTCCTTCCAATATACATTTTTTACATTTATAAACATAAAGCCAGTCTTCGAGATCACTCCAACATAAAATGTAGCTGTCCCTTCATATCGGGAGTAAGGGATGACAGGTCAGGGCTTTACCGAATGCCTCCACAATTTATCTTCAGTCATCCAGCAAAACGATCGGGTCCAAAATGACAATCAGGACTTCTGGCGGAGGAGGAAGCGGACAGCTTTAGCCAGGAACAGACTGGACACGTCTGCCGCTCTGTACCATCTTCTGACTTCGGCTGTCTCAAAGTCAGATTCCTAACCAGACTGGGCATCCCATAATGCTTGTCAAGGCCATATTTCATAACCCTGCATCATGCCAATGCTGGACGTTTCCTCGTGACATATTGTACGTCTCCATGAATCACGCATTGAAGGCTTTGGAGATCTACTTGAATGATTTGAGATGATATTGATCACTCTCCGTGTTCATTATGGGGTCTCAAAGCTTTTAGAAACCCGCCCTGTGACCTTTCTTTAAGAACTTCCCTCTTCTTAAAAGAGAGGATGATGATGGCAGATAAGAGGCTTGGACCTCTGAGGAGAGATTTTGCTCTTATGGTCAGTGTTTATTTCGTTTCGCTGCAGTTTTGGGCATAAACGGCGGTTTTCATCTTGGCTGTTTATTTCTGTTTACCTCAGTTGAGCGCTCTAAAGGGAAGCATAACTCGCATAAATGTTATGGATATACAGTAGAGCCAAAAGATATCGAGGCAACCACACTGCTTTGTATCGAATCCTTCATTTTAAAGGAATAATGCACACAATTTAAAACATTTCAGGTTTTCATAGGTTGAAAATATAGTTTGAATGGGAATGTCTAAATGGGAACACTTTCAATGTGGCCTCACTGACCAAAGCAGATGGATGTGAATATGTGTAGTGTGTACATAACAGACAGTCGTAGATTTGTTAACATATGCTCAGATGTACAGAATGAAAGCTGTCTGTCTGTGAATGTATTGTGGATTCTCCACAGCATATATAATAACATACAAACACTCCCACAGGCAATTGGTGTGTTAACACATTCATGGGTCACAACTTGACCTCCGTTTTCATCATGTTTGATTAAGTAACAAACTCTGGCTGTATAATCCTGTCCATACGCTTTTCTTTAACACGTATTCCTAACACATACTGTGTTTTTTCATGTAAACAATAGGTGTGAATACCCAAAGCTGGCATGCGTTAACCCCTCAGCCTGGTGGCAGCTTTCCATGGTTTCCATGGCAATGTCTCCTCTGGGTCTGCCACATGCCCGGTTTGTGGAGTGAACGGTTCAATATCTGAGATGGAAATCATCCAGACCTCCCATAAACTGACATGCTGTGGGCTTACAGTAGTTGGGAGACTCATATTTCAGACTTATTTAGTTTCCATAAATCAAAAACTAAACATTTTACTGGGATATAAACAGAATTACGCATGAATGTTCGTAAGTTTTGATGTCTTTGGGGGGCATCATAATGTCAGTGGTATATAGTGAATATACGCTACTGTTCAAAAGTTTCAGATCACTTGATTTTTTGAAGTTTTGTAAATAAAAATATAATTGTGTAAGCGTAGTAGTCATAAAACGAATATATATTTTTAAATGGATGTGTTAGGCCAAATAATGAAGAAAAAGCAGCCAATAAGAGCCCAGCAAAGATGGGAAAAGCCTCTCAAAGGGCCTACTTTTAATAAAACATTTTTTTTTTTCATTGACAGGCATGAACACACTTTATGAAGAATTTGAAGTTAAGTCACTCACTAGAAAAAAAATACAACAGTGGAATTTAGGGAAATGTTTTAATTCAAACAAATCCTTATACAGTAACACGTCTTTCCATGCGCGGCCCAATTCATTCAATTAATAATAAAGCTTGTTGTCAATATGTTTTTATTGCCAAACTCAAAGTGTTGACTATTGATCAATATTCATTGTATAGATTAGTTTCTGCAGCTCGAAATCCCGCGTTTAGTGTGTATAGTGTCCAGTGTGTAACTCTCTGTGAGTCACTGCTTAATCTGGATGCTTACGGCAGTGTTAAATCAGATGGGCAGTGTTGAAGCCCCGGGGAAGGAAAGATACAGTACTTTCCTTAGTAGGATATATTCTGACCAACACGCTCTAATCAAACCTTAGCCGAGAGGATCAAACAGCTTTACCGCATTCTGTCTGTAAGACAAAGAGTGAGTTCAGCGGCTGGAGACACGGATAGTTTGTAACAGTGCATGTTCTGTTTTGTTGCCCTGTTATTTCTCTTGGAGAGGAAAGTGATGTTCGATTGCAAAGGTGGCCTAACAGTGAAAGATTAGAAATGTGGGTGCATCTAATTATTAATTTTATAATAATACGAACCAGTGGCGGACTGGGAAGCACATTCGACCCTGGAATATTCTGCCCACATCGGCCCTCCACCAATTCTGTCGACAGGGGGTGGGGGATGGCAATGTTGTGTTTGATGGCGTCGGCCAACCACCAATTTTGTCGGGGGGTGGATGTGTTGTGTGTAACGTGTGCATTGCGTTCGCCCCTGGTCATGGAATTAGCCGTCGGTGGGATGACCGTTCTGGACTGACAGAATGTCCTACTCGTCAGTCTGAACCTGATAGGACCGGATATATTATTTTACGCCATTGTTGTGCAGCACTTATTTTTTTTTTGCGCTATTTGCTCCAGTATAAAGCTTCTGGTGTTAAAAAAGGGCTCAAACAAGAAAAAAAAACAGGATGGTGGAAACTAAAAGCAAATTAAAAGCACATTTACTGTACTCCAACAGTCACCTCAGAGCCTATGAAAGTTTTTAAACATATCAGTAGTCACATAACACATTATTTTCCTGATGTACTCTCAACTCCATCGGGAACACTTCATATGGTGTTTACAACCAAGCGCGTAAGTGCATGCGCATCGTTTTACTTTGAAGACAAAACAATGTAACAACTTCGAAGAGTCGTATTTTTTGCGTTGTATCATGTTAGTTTCCTCACACTGTGTGTTCTTTTTCCTTCTTTCTTTCTACATCCTGCAGACTTTCTTGACTCACCAAGTGAAATTTCTCTTCACTATGTTGAAGTGCTGTTAAATAAGGAAGTCGTCATTATTGTCTTCCATCCATCCATCCATTTTCTACCGCTTGTCCGAACTACCTCGGGTCACGGGGAGCCTGCGCCTATCTCAGGAGTCATCGGGCATCAAGGCAGGATACACCCTGGATGGAGTGCCAACCCATCGCAGGGCACACACACTCACTCATTCATTCACTCACGCACTCACACCCTACGGACAATTTTTTCCAGAGATGCCAATCAACCTACCATGCATGTCTTTGGACCATTATTGTCATACAGTATAATAATCTTCCTGGTGAACTTCAAATCGTTCCACATTCCTAACAGCACTCAACACAAATGGCTGCTACCTGTAAATCCCTTTATTCTCCTTCATTAGAGGATAAAGACGAGTCTTAGTGTTTGAAGGGCCCTTATATGTCTGATTGTGACCCTTTTATAGGATCACTGAAGCTTATGATGATGAGCTCTTCAATTTGTGCTTGCAGAACAGTTATTTCACTATAGTACGGAGTGTCGATTCTAAGTGTTTGAATTATTTATTTGTATTTTTGCTGTATATAAGAATTCTTGGTACTGACTGTACGTTGCTCTGGGCCCCTTCACATCAATACTAATTTAATTGTTGTGGGTCACTCATGTGCCTGTGGACCCTACAATCGACCCCACCTTTCACCCTCATAGCTCCAGGTATGCGTAATTGTGCTGCCGCTGTATGTATGGGTGTGTGTTCAAAAGATCTCTTCCTCAGCTTACACTGGTCAGATTGTTTAATTCGTAGGATGCTGAGTAAAAGGGAGGATAAGTTTGACATGCTGGACTTGTTAATGGACTTGAATGTGTTATCTTTGGAACTATGGAAATATAGGTAGCATGGGAGATGTTGTTGAAAGCAGTGTTTTTGAGCATCCATGGTTTTTCCAAGGCCATTATTGAATTGTGCTTTTCTTAGCCATATGAAAATATTAAATAATCATAATATTTGTGTCTAATATGTGAACTATATACATTTCTACGTATTTGAAACTGTCTGGTAGGCAGGAAATATGAAACCATAATGCTAATATTTGTGTCTAATACGACTGCTAAACTTTAAGAACGAACGTTTTTATATATAAAACAGCCTAGTGGGCAGTAGATATTATACAAAAAATGCTAATATTTGTGTATAATATGACTAATATATAAAGTATATATGAATGGTCATTTTTATATTTAAAATAGCCTGGTAGGCTGTAAGTATTAAATGATAATACTAATATATATGTCTCATATGACTAATATATGTAAGAACTGTCTTTTAAAAAAACTGTCTGGTGGTAAGCAGAAAATATTAAACAATAATACTAATATTTGTGTCTAATATGACTTATATATGTTAGAACGGTCGTCTTGTGGTAAATGGGTAGTTGACACATAAACCGTAAATATGGCCTATGTTGTGACAGCAAAAAGTTAGAAAACAGACTGTGTTATTTTATATGTATAATGTTATTTTAAATTATACATTTTTATATTTAAAGTTTAAAATAGCATAACAGAGCTGTATATACATTGGTTTTTTTTGCTAGTTGCTATACTTTTGCTTATTCTTATACGATATATGATATACATATAATCATATATTTATAATTATATAAATAATAATAATACCAATATTTCTGTCAAATATATGCAAGAAAGTCATTTTTATATATAAAACCATCTTGTAAGCAGTTCATTTTAAATAATAATACTAATATGTGTGTCTAATATGACTAATATATATGTAAGAAAGTCATTTTTTTAAACTGTCTGGTAAGCAGAAAATCAGTTTACCTTTAAAAAACCTGGAGCCCTATGCAAGCATCCAAAACAACATATTTTGGCGACCCACTGTGCTGGCATTTTCAAAAGGTCACTCTATTCTAATGTTTGTTTTCATCTTCAAATGATTTAGTTGCTCTTCTTCTGGTGTTCGCCGGGCAGTGCCCAACAGCTTGAACTATTTCATATTCCAGGTGAGGCAAAAAAATGGAAAAATACCAAAGAAGATGCGGGAATATGATTATTGTGTTTGCTAGTGCCAGAATAAAACATCTGAATAAGCACACAAGGATATGCACACTCACCTTACACACACAAGTCAATCTGCATGTTGGTAAGTTCTTATCTCGCTGCCACACTCTCCTGTTAAGGATATTGACTAGAATGCAAACACATACATGCACGATTTCCCACTGTTAGCGTCACATCACAAGCACGTAATCCACCTCTCTCGCGCACACGCACACCTACATGCGTCGACACATTTGGATTTGTCTCGGCATTGGTCTCCCACAATGCACAGCTCTTGGTGTGGATGAAATCCTTCTTTTCCCCTACACAGCTGTGATCACGTCTTATGCATCCTTTAGTCTTCTCCGTCTTTCGCCGTACATGTTTCTCGCCTCATTTGTCTCTTTCTCTCTCTGCCTCTCTTTCATCTTCGTCTCTAAATCCTGGCCTAGCAAACAACAAAGAACGACTTTGGCTCAAACTGGCAATCCACCAAATCCTCTTTCTTAGCTTCAGTCTTTGTCGGAATGAAAGGTTTTAGTCTACTCTTGGTTCTCTCCACCCTCTCTCTCTCTCTCTCGCTCCCCGTCTCACTCTTTCTCTCTTTTTCGGTTTCAGTATCATGCCATTCCAATCATTTGGCTCTTATTAGTGCGTGTTTACAGAGGCTGCAGTTATTTCCTCGCTTCATACCTGACTTCCCCCTGCAGCAGCCTGGAGGGTTCAACCCCAGTGTGCAGCTGCAGTCTCTCATGCAGAAGAATGAGGTAATGGAGATGTCCTGCCAAATGGAGAGAATCAAAGAGATAGTCTTTCTAGACCCACGAACTGCAAGAAAGGAAGGGTGACGATTCGCAACGTTTAACCAAAGGTTGAGCAAAAAATTCAATTTGATCCCTATTTTAATCGTATCGCTGTCTGGGCAAAACAATTCAAATCGTATGGAGTTCTCATCAGTGTTTTTTCTTTCTAACGGACATCTCTATCGGTCATGGATGTATGTCTTTAGAGGCCGTGTGCAGTCGTGATTAACAGATAAACACACACTAAGACTTCCACAACGGCAAATCTCAAAGTCACTTTGCAGGTCGGCACGGACCCCATACATTTATGTTGACAGGGAAATACATACATAAATAACCACCCACCGATAATTGTGCCGAGTGGGTCACACATGCTGAGGAGTGTAGTCATAAATAGACTTGCACTCGGGTCTTGTGCATAAAGAATGTGTTGTGAGATCAGAGGGAGGTGGGCAGGAAGAAGCGTAAATCACTTCCCTTGTGAGTAAGATGGAATCTCAACAAGAATCACACTCACAAGTATGCACATCACTCTTAGTGTGCCCTACAGTGATGCCGCCTATGTAGAGCATTCATAACAGTTAGGATGCAATGAACTTTAAATAGGCTGCTGTGTAGGTCGTTCAAAACATTTTGATTTTATCGAAATGGTATTCGACATCCAAACCCAGTGACATCCACCAAACACAATTAAAAGCCCCGAGACATGAAAACAAGCTGAGGAAAGTGTGGGGAAACGTAAGTTAACTTAGTATCGATTCTTTATGGCTGCTTTTTGCAAAGCTGTGGTTTGCTGGTTAACATGTGAATCTCTTTGCCTGCACCACTGAGATCCATTCGTAATTGCTTTACGGGGGATGCCCAACACAGCGTGCTGAACTACGCCTTTTGTAATATTTACTCGATATTTGCAGTCCGCGGCCGCTCGTCACAGAAAGACGGTTGTTATAATAGCAGTCCACCCCTGCCGGAGACTGATGGACAGGTCGTATTAACCACTGGCAGGACTCCTCAGGAGTAGCAGAGGGAGTGAATTGTTGGGGTTTTGAAGTTGTTGATGTTTTTGTGGAGAGACAGGAATGGCTGCTGTCTGAGATGCATTGCTGGCTTGTGGTGCGGATAGATTCTCTTACTGATCTCGCCGCTGTGTCTTCTCCTGGCGCATCTGTTTCATCCGTCTGACGGGCTGGTGACGGGCGGGCCTTTCTGCGACATGCTGCAAAGCTGCACGCACTGTGATATGAATTCTTGAAAATTAATGAGGAAGAACAAAATAACTTAACATTTACATAATTGTTGTCGTTTGTATAATTAATAATTCATATCTTCATTTTAAAGTTCTTGCGATTTTCAAGAACGCAATTAATGCATCCTGATTCTATTATGATGTAATGGTTTTTCTATTCTAATATACTCGGGTTTAAACTAACAAAGACAGAACATCATTTTGGGTTCTGTCATATTGTGCGATCCATGCACAAATGTCTCTGTCTGGTATTTTAAGGTAACTCATGTGTGGGTTGTGTCTCATCTGATGCTGTGTTGTCGGTTAGGTTGACATAAAAGTATTGGAATAAGACAGTTAGTCTTATTTGTACGTACTTTTAAATAGGCAATTGTTATAGTTCTGACATTTGAAAGTCAACGCAACCTGACATTTTAAATTCAAGCAATATATTTACAAAATTGTTCCAAATCTGTTTAAATGTATTTGTTCTGATGAACACAGAGAAAGATATTTTGAAGAATGTAGTAAAGCAAACAGTTCTGGGGCACTTTTGACTTCCATTGTCATTTTTCCTCCTATGGTCAATGGTGTCCCAGAACTGTTTGGTTACACGCATTTGTCCAAATATATTTCTCTGTGTTCTTCAGAATAAAGACATTTCTACAGATTTAAAACAACTCGGGATGAGAAAATCCTGGACAAATTTTCAGTAGCCTGCATTTTTTTACTTTTTCATTATCTCACTTTGTACAAAGAATAACCAAAATGCACAAACCTTCTTTGTTGTTGTAACTGATATATAAAATAAGTGTTCTTTCAAAGCCCTGTCTCAGTATTGATTGTTTAGAATAGATGTGAGAGGATGCTCAGAGAAATGTACTTTACTCAAACTCGAGTGTGTAAAACAGACACACCGGCAGCCTGTTCAATTAAATGGCTTCAATTTGATCTAACCGCTTTAATACATTTCCGGCTTCCTAGAACAAGCTGTGAAGGTATTTGGAACATAATTCATCCTCTCATTCAATGCTTAAAGGGCTAGCGTCAGAAACATGAACACACAGACACTTTTCTTTGGTTTGCTCTCAGGGGGAAACCTACAGAAGCCGTCCCAGGATAATCGACATCTGTTTAGTGCGTTGGACTCATACCCCACTGCTGCAGCTGTCTCTAGACGATTCAGCTTTAATACTTGACTGAGTTTCAGCTTAAGAATAGGGTTTGGATTTGTACTGTTTACATAGAGCGAAGCTTTTAAAGCACTATGGTGGCTGAGACAGGATTAGGATGACGTTTTCGCTTCTTTGATGAAGGAGATAACGTATTTACGAAGCAAGCAGTTTGTCCGTTTTGGGCTTCTGTAGAAAAAACAGGAATTCCATGTTAGGGGACCCACGGTGTTTGTAGATAGAAATAGCTCATTCTAAGGTAATAAAAACATAACGCTTCATTATGTAAGGTCTTTATACACCTCTAAAGAAATAGTTATGTGTAATATATTGCGTTTCTGTCAATAGATCCTCCAAAAAAGAAGTACTGGACCTTTTAAGGAGCCGTCAGATGTTTAATGGAGAAGTTATTAAGCACATTCTGGAAGAGGGGGTGTGTATGTTATTGGGGAACGTATTAGTGCTCCATCACTCAAAGACAAAGAAGCAGATCCAAGGAGCCTCAGGCGTGCTCTTTATATGAATCTCAATCCAACGTGTTTATTCTCTCTCTCGACTACTGATGGGAGTAAGTGGCAAAGACCCAGCGACGAACAACAGACGCGTAGATGGGGAGGCGTAGGTGTTAGCCACAGAACGGACGTAAAAACAAACCCCCCGCCTTTCCTGACACCGCTATTGTGTTTTCCGTGACAGAGTAAATTAGCGCGATCGTCTGTGCGCGCGTCTGAGCTATCATAAGCGTATTAGCGCAGGCCCTGCGGGATGTGCTGGTAATCAGGTCTGTTTGACAGAGCCATCGGGTGGAAGTCTCTGGAGTATCCATACATCCCATGTGCTCTAATGTATGTGATGCGGCTCTTGTTGCCATCGAACGCCTTTTTCTTTCTTTGTTTGGTATGTGTTGTTTTCTCGCTCTAGAACAGACATGAAAAGGTTACTAGTTTAGTTTATAATAAAATGTTGTCATCATTTACTATCCCTCACGTCAATCCAAGACTGAGTGATTGACATGTTTCCTTGTAACACAATAGAGGACATTTTTATGTTCTACTGTTTGCTTGTTTGCATGCAGGAACAGTGAATGGAGATTTCAGGTCTCTAAAAAGATGCATAAAAGCATTATAAACACAGTACACAAGATTATATTTTAGTCCATTTTAAGAATGATGGTCGTTATATAAACAAATTATTTTAAGTGGCTTTTCTTCATTGAATCAATTGATTTTGGCTTAAGACCTGAACAGTTTGTTTAAAAATCTATTTTATGATTGTTACATCCGTTTTCAGTCTTTCAAAGAACAATGTGGGGATTTAGTGACGTCTAGTGGTGAGGTGGCGAATTGCAACCAATGGCTCGCTCCACCTCTCCCCCTCACTTTTGAAGCGCTACGGCATCTGACACAGGACTAAATGTTGTCACATTTTCACTTCTTTGCCTAAGGAGATAATGTATTTGTGAAAGACGCTCTTTAGAGCAGTTTGTCTGTTTAGGGCTACTGTAGAAACAACATGGTGAATTCTGAATTCGGTGTATGTGGATAGAAATAGCTCATTCTAAGGTAACAAAAATATAACGCTTCATTATGTAAGGTCTTTATACACCTCTGAAGACATATAAATGTATGTTATATTGCAATTCTGTCAATAGATCCTCCAAATCTCCAGGCTCCATTCATTGTAACTGTATTTAAATGAACATCCTGTGGACCTATGTTATTGTTTTCGTTCTGTTCTACAATAAAGGAAAGTAATAAAGTTCAGAATGACATCGGGTTGAGCAAGTAATAACAATTTTCATTTTTGGGTGACCTGTCCCTTTAAATATTAAAGACATTGTTTATATTGAACTTAAGTTTTCTTTTTAAAAACAAGGGCAAAAGGTTTTGTGTACTCCACTGTTCAATTGCATCAATTTGCAACTGCATCTATAACTTCACCATACTATCAGCATTTTATTTCCTTGTTGTACTGACCTGTGAACTACGTTTCACAGCAATATAATGGAAATATAAACACCAGAAGGTTTAATCAATACTAGAAGTGTCTGTGTGGCTTGCCAAAGTTTCCGCATCTTGACTAAGATAAATTCAGCCTTAAGTTAGGGAGCATGCAGAAATATACAGTAAATCATGCCACATCTTTCTTCTTCTTATAAGTTCATGTTGACGATGTGTTTCATGATTGTGAATTATTCTAAGCATCCGTAAACCGTAGGGTGGTAATTTAGAAAGAGCCTCAGAGAATCCACTCTGTCTTCTAGTGTTTTCTTCCTGTTCTTTCTTCCGTTCTCATGGAAATCTTGCGGGAATTCTCTCTTTTGCATTTGCCTGTGGAATATATTAGCAACCAATGCAGTTCATCTTCTCATGCAATCAGAGCAAAAGGTCAAACCGACCAATCAGCTCAAGAGAAGAGAGTGCTTCTCTGAATAAGGATTCTGCCTCTCTTCTTTACATGCGAGAGCCAATAATTAGAATAAAAAGATTTCGAGATTTTGTCTAATGTTTTGATGCATTTTATTAAGACGTTGGTTAAAATGTTCTTAAAACCCATTTGCTTTGTCACTGGTAGATACTGTAAAGACCATTTGTATGTAGTTTGTAATGTAAAATACAGTTTTATATACTATAAAATATTGTGCAGCTTTAACTTACTGTATTCAATTCAATATTGTAATGTAATCTTTAAGACTGTTAATGGTTGTCACTGCGGTTACTATTGGCACATATAAATGCATCTTTTACCAAACCAGGGCAGGTAGTCTATACATTATGTAAAAAAAATGTACAACTACCGACCTTTTGTTATTGACATAAATAATTCAAGTGTGAATGTAACCGACCTGAATTAACCTAAGACGATTCAGTTTCATGTGCAGATGTCAAAATTAGCTTATCCCAAGCATTCATTTAATTTATACGACGTACGCAACCATTTCATTCAAAGACTTACATTCAGCAAAGTAGACAAGGAAAATGCTATTGCAGCATGGATTTTTGAGGGCAGGTAGCTCGTCCGAGCAAGTAAAACTTGAAATGCATGCCTAAAGTCAACCCTATAAAGCTATGTTCATAGAATATAAAAGAGGATTTTTTTCATGTGCCCTAGGACGCAAACTAAAGAACACTAATAGCATGTCTCTCTGGCTTATGTAAGTTACTCAAGGAGCACACGTCAGACGTCACAGAATAGAGATTTAAATATACAGTATAAAGAGCACCGGAAAAGACTTAACGTAGTTTGAGTGTTTTAATGCATGCAAGGAAAGATCTTCAGCAGCTTGGTGTACAACAGTGTTTTTACTGCTCCGCTTCGCGTCGTGGCCGCATTACCACTTCGGGGTGTGCACTAACCTTTGAATAATTGAACGGCTCGTCGTCAATTATTCCTTACTTAAAGTAAGTTAATGTCATTACGGTTATTTATGTTAGTTCATGGGGCATTAACTAATGTAAACAGACACAACTTTAGATTTTTAAAATGTTGAAGTAAATGCTGAAATAAGCATGAACAAAGATTAACAAATGCTTCAGAAGTTGTTTCATTGTTAGTGAACTTAAGCTAATGCATTAACCAATAGTTAACCATTAGTACCTTATTGTAAAGTGTTACCAAGGTAAATATATGTGTAAAGGTGTTGTTGTAGGGTTACAATAGGTTGTATGTTGTTTTTCAGTATTTGATTCAGTGTATGTGTTTGATCACAATAAATCTGTAAGCATGTTTGTTTAATATATTATGTTTTTTGTGTCTATCTAGAACCTGATGATGATGAGCAGAAGGTGAAGACGCAGAGGCCACGGTCAGCTGACCAGCCAGGTGTGTTCCAGGCTCAAACAGGTGAGCCCTATCTCTATATTTTAAATCTTCAATCTATTCCAGGACCATGGACAGCGTTCACATGTCATTCAGACAAGGAACTATGCCTGAATCCAGATGTTTTTCCACCTCATCTTTTGTTCTGTACTTACTTTAAAATGAGAAAGATATTGGGAACAAATAGCCTAACGTGAACCACACCATGCCGTTACCCCCCCCTCCATCACCCCTACATCTCTGAGTGAAGAAACTCATGTACTCAAACTTCCGTTGGCAAGCGTGTCCCCACCAGCCCCCTACCCTTTATTCTCACCCCATCATCTCTGCGGATAAGACTAAGCTCTGACTCACTACATGCAAATGAAGATGTAATGCGATTACGAGACGTGCAATTAATTTGATTTGCCCATTCGCTTCGTGATGTTGCCTGCATCCAAGGACACGGCTTTCACAAATGACAAAAAAGCAACTGGGGAACTTCGCATGCTGGATTCCCACCCACAAAGTGCATCGCAGGTCTACGAGGAAGCTTTTCCTAACCTGCCGGCACCTTTTAAAACACCTTATTGATGTTGTCAGAGGCCTGGGAGGGACGGAGTAGTCTTGAATACGTAAATAAACCTTAAGCCTGAGGTGTTTGGTTTCTCGTAGAGCTGTCTACCTCACTTACAATCTCAGCCCTCCTTCTATCCCTCCTTCCATTTCTCACCACCAGTTTGGGGAGGAAAAGTGATAATAAGCTTTTCCGGGCAGTGCTGTTTCTTTCGCGGCTGATGTTGTTAGGTTCATGAAGAATATGTGGATGGGCACATAAAGCCACTGACCCATGACTTTCACACACGCATGTGTTTTACAGGTGACCCAGCAGCAGAGGAATGGTCTCAGTGGAGCGTGTGTTCGCTGACATGTGGGCAGGGTTGGCAGGTTCGTTCTCGTTCGTGCGTATCCTCACCGTACGGGACCCTCTGCAGCGGCCCGCTGAGAGAGACCCGGCTGTGTAACAATACTGCCACCTGCCCAGGTGAGCCGCAGAATCAAGCAGGTAGAGTACCTTCATGGTGTTGGATTCCTCACACATCCTACAGAATGCAATACATGACCACTACACACCGTATAATGGCACACACCATTTACTGTGTAGCTGAATGTTTGCTGTTGCTCTGTAAGTAAACATTGGTCAGTGCATGGGAAGAAAACTTTACAGCCAAGGCTGTAACCACCCAATGGTTCAGGCCCCCCAAATGTCTAGTAATACACACACCCCTTCACTGCATGCGTAGTTCACCCAAAAATAAAAAATCCTTACGCCAATCAAAACCTGTATATGATTCTTTCTTCTGTAAAGCACACAAGAAGATATTTTGAGAAATGTCACTGTGGTTTTGTGGGAAGCCAATGGGGACCAATGCCGTTTGTTTACCAACATTCTTCTAAATATCTTCTTTTGCATTCTGCGGATAAAAGAAAGGCATACAGATTTGAAATGACATCAGGATGAGTAAATGAAACAATGCATCGGTAAATAGTTCCTTTGTAGTATCTGTAGTGATGTTATGGACAATGGGCACTATTTGCACTCTTGTGTCAAGTCCTACAGTAAGATTTATGTCTGTGTGAGCGCACCTGGGTTTTGGTTTGTGTGTATCTGGGATGTGTAGAGGGTTTTGTGATGCGGGTGAGATCATGCAAGCCTCACAGTTGCACATTGGTTGTCACTTGAATGTGTATCCGCATGTTTAAAACTGATAGTTCTGGATGCTTCTGTTTTGTTCACGGAACACATTTTTTAGCAACCATAACTTGAGGCCATATACTGTACAGTATATTGTGATCTCTGCATCATGGCTAACAACACCCTGTAACCATGACTTTATTTACAGTGGCGCACATTCACTGTAATGCTTATACATGTAGACCCAACAGCTGGTTCATATTTGACATTAAAGATTTTTTGATGAACAGTTGCATTGAACAGAAACCATGAAAAATGCATTTGCATATTCAGTAGTTATGACCCCCTGTAGTCCACTCCAACTCCTGTATTTCTTTTTAATGTAAAGCCAAATAGTGGATTGCTGATTTACTCGCTTACATATATACATCAACCTTGGTTTCAGAAGCATCATTTGCTAAGTTCTTCCGTGTGCTAATTCTATTTCCATGTAAAATAGCTTTACTCGGTTTAGTTCTCATTCGGCATTCAGTCACAGTGCTGATATTCAGCGTCTGGGCTTTGATGAGATGGATGCCATGTTCAGCACTACTTGTCTGTGTTTTTCTATGTTTCACGTTGTGCGGATCAGCGCTTTAGAACACGGTTTAAGGACAGCAGTAGAAGATCTCAGCCGAGCAGGCAAGAATAAAGAGAATCAAAGTGAAGGATTTCTGCTGGAAACATCTGCTTGCTTGGGATTGATTGTGAGCAGCGATCAATGAAGCTTATATGAATGACTGATGTTACATTCAGACACACAGGCTTTCGAAACTCATAGATTTTCAATGCTGAGGACAGAAAAGCTGATTTAAAAGAACTGCGCATCAATAAAAGAAAACTAGACAGCCAGAAATAAGAATGCAAGACGTCTGTGCTTGAGTTTCTTTGAACGTTTTATACTATTTATTCTGACAATATAAACAGGCGAGCAATATTTACTGCGGGGGAAAAGAAATTGGCAGAAAAAGACAATGTGAGCACAACTCGCGTCGATACACGAAGTAGCTAGAGCGAAGCTGTAGAGGGTTCAAAGTTGACATTTTATACGGAAGAAAGTGTTTAAGATGGAAAAGGGACACAGTGTCTTTGATATTAACCTGAGCTAAAGTAGATTTAGCGTTAAGTTAGCGATCACTGGAAGTCCTGCGCTTCTCCATTTTGGCTCCGGTTCAAAGAGAACTTAATTGATTTGCGAAAGCAATTACGGTCAGGTTTATTTAGTTTGGAGGAGAGTTATTATTCAAAATTGATCAGGCAAAGCTTTCAAATAAAAGAGGGTCTTTTAAAAACAGCTATACAGGCTGTAGTGTTGTTTTAAATCGTGCTCAGTCTGCTCATTAGTTGATCCCAATGTAGATTTCCATCTCAATTGCGGACAACGGCCATCAATAGCTGTTTTAATGTAAATTCAGCATCAGTAAATACACTTTTTAGCGCACGGCAAGCTTACAATGCTTTTGATTTTGATAAGAAATTCTAGACACATTACACATCTGTGAAATGGAGGCTAGTTGTTAAAGATAGATATCATTCTTTAAACACACGATGTCCATGGCACAAAATATAATTTTTCATTATAAATTCCCTTCAGAAAATGTATCTCAGTTTAACTATAAATAAAATAGTTCTGTTTTTTTTTATTTGCTTTGTTTCACCCATTTCATAGTAATATATGTTGTGGAAAGCAAAGAAAAACTTAAATCTGGGGTTTTAATCACAATCTTTTTTTGATTTACCATAAATGCACAATGTGACATGTATGTGACATCTTTCACAAGGAGGGGTTGTATTTCAAAATGACTTTCAGAAATGTGTCCTATGCGATCCATTTGGTTTGTTTCATAATTTTCCTGCAAGTTAGCTGTACGGGATAAATGTAGTTGTTTTTAAGGTAAAACCATAGTAACCACAAAATTACTAGACTTAACTTAATGTTTCAAATATAGTGACAACTTGCCCCGACCCAAATTATGAATAATGTCCTCATCTTGAGAAGTATTTTACCTTTTCCGTTAAAAAACTGTTTCATTGCATATAGTTTAAACTTAAGCTGATTGAGTTGTATTGTGTTCTCATTATGACTAGAGCAAAATACTTTAATTTAGATTTTTCTGTTCTCAAAATTTTGAGTTCCAAACTAGGAACATAAAAACTCACACGTGTGAATTGATTTTCCACACAAAACCTTTTAGTACTGAGATAAAAAAGTAAGTCACAAAAAGCCTCGGTCTCCCTATAACAAACATTAAAGAACATGGTTTTCCTTGAGCTATCAGTCGAAAGGCATCCATAGCAGAATCGCAACTTATCTGCAATGCTAAAACCTTCCTTCCTATGAACCCCTAAATCTAATTTAATCTTTTCATGATAGCCGTAAGAAATTCCGTCATCTCCTTTCAATGCTTTTGAGGATGTGCCTAGCGCTGGTATGTCTCATTGTGCTGGGGCACTAGAGCAGAGCAGTTCAGGCCCAAACTCCATCTTCTCCACTTTAATGAAGAAACTCTATTCAAAGCTTACGGGTCTATTGATGAATGAAATCTGATGCAATTATCTCCGATGTAAAATGACTCATGAGGTCTACAGTAGATTTGAATGTGAGAATCGTGTTTAAGTAACTTTTTGGGGATTAATTCATTCACTTTTTGCGTATTTATTTCACACAGATGTGCTGACTTTTTTATTTTTGGCCTCTCTTTCTCATTTGAATATGAATTTGAATGATATACTTCACGGACACATGGATAAAGCAGCACTTTAATGATGTTTGTGATAATATGAATGTTGAAATTGGCTCTAGTTCAACAAGCCTTCCCTTGTCGTTCACTTACTGTAGTTTAGCTTAGCTTTGCCTGACGGTGCATTCATCTTTATTTGCTAATTTAATGACCTCGCATGTTAAGTATCTTAACACCTATTATTTCCAGCATACCACACGTATCTCCCGTTGCATCTGTTCTTTGTGCTCAGTCTATTGTAACACCTGTTGGGCCCCGTACAACATCTGCCGAATTAATCTTTGGGCAAAAGGGGTAATTGCAGCTATTAACCAACAGGTGGTGCTCTGCAATAGTTTTTTGCCCTTTAAATCCAGAGAAGCATCCGAGCTTGAGATTTAAGGATAGCTCATGTCTCACATCTATTGAAAGGGTAACCGCTTGACTTAGTTATCACTAATATGACGTATGGCTAAAAACAACCACAGTGAAAGTTATATTTAAATATGCGAATGACACACAGCGCTGATCAATACTTGCAGCTCGCAGAGGGGTTTGTGTTGTATAAGCCGGTCTGGCATTGCTCTGAGGGGACAGTGATGTATTGGTTTGGGGATTTCTGTCTGATGTGCAACCGGTTCACAACCAGCTCCCTTTCTGTGCCTGTTTATTTATTTCTCTCTGTCTAGACTCCCTTTCTACCTTTCAAGCTACTCCTTTTTTGGCTCTTTTCAGGCTATGTGGTCTGACGGTCATTTTCTACTTTCTCTCTCTCACTTCCTTCTCCATAGGAGGAATCAGTACCCCCTGTGGGGAGCAGATAGACAGACTCAGAATCTCTGCATGAGGTGGCGCAGACAGTGATTTGATGGATATTTCAGTACATATGTGACCCATAGAGAAGCAATGAGCACTCTGGGCACATCAGTCTAGCATTCAGCCTCTCCCCATGCCACACGAAATCAGTGCTGTTATCCTGCTTCACGTTTTGCCTTTTACAGCCTCGCAATCAAGAGCGGCGTCGGGCCACAATTTATTAGCACCAATCGCAGGAAGACTTTTCTGACCTGACATTGACTTGTAATGTAAGAATAAAAAAACACTAATACGATTTCTCATCTTTTAAAAATTTTTTTTACAGCCATGGAAAGTAATAAATAATATATTTACTATAGGGTTTGTGTTTATGTTAAATGTTCATTTTTGTTGCATTCTGTGTAGTACTAACAATATTTCTCCAAATTTCAAACAATATTTTTGTTATTTATTTCCAGAAAATGAAACTGGAGAACAGGTCAAAATAACAGAAAAGATGCTCAGTATTTTTCAGACCTCACATGCTGCAAAGATAACAAGTCCGTTCACTTTTAAGCAATAGAACTGCAATATTTGTACATGTATTTAGGGAAAGTTAAAAACTACTTTTTATGTGATAAAAACCTCCCAGTTTTCATGTGACTTGTCATGCTGTCAGTCTTTCACATTGCTGTTGAATGACTTCATGTCACTCCTGAGGTCTGTTAAATTCAACAGACACTGGACTGGAATGACCACATTACATCTAGAAATGCTGATGAAATGAAAATTTGGAATGGTCTCTTAATTTTCTCCACGGCTGTATTTTATAAATAACGACCACTTACAGTAAAATTGCACTTGCTGGGAATATCTCGAGTCGATCAATCAACAAGTACTGTATATCTGTTCCTCTATAACCCCCTCTCTCTCTCTCTCTCTCTCTCTCTCTCTCTCTTTCCTTCTTCACTTTTTTATTCTCTGTGCAGTTGAGCCATGGCTTTGAGCTTTGCACTACAGAGCTCTATTAATTATTTATCAGCATGCATAATTCACAGTACACCCCTGCTCTACACTGATGGGGCCTAACAATATCTCCCTTTTAAAAACCCCTCCAAATCTCCTTTTCTGTCTCTGTTACTTATTCCTTCTTTTGGCTTCTACAGCAAATCTTGGCCAATTCACTCAACTTCCATCCACTGTCAGCATGTGTTTTTCTTTCTGTCTTCACCCAGATCACCTCTTTCAAGCTCTCTCGCCCTTGTGTCCTTTTTCTCTTGATCATTCCGCCTGTATCTTGCCTTGTAATGTATTCACATCAGCCCTGAATCTATGAACCCTCTATCCTTCTTTTCTTTGTCTACACGCAGTCTGGCGTTTTAGATTTTTTTCTTTTTTCTAACGATTCAGACTACAAAAAGTGAAATGGCATACTATCAATCATATCAAATATACAATATAAAAGTATCATAATAAATATATTTGAAGTTCATAATGCTTCCTGGGAATAAATGTCGCTCTTGAGCTCGTTGGTGGGTTTCGTTTCTATGGTAACAGTGACTTTTAGATTGTTGGATTCTGGCTTTAGGATTAGGTACTGTAATGTAGAAATTCTGCATTTTCTTTCTATCTATAAAGATTTATAAATGATGGTTGAAAATCGTTTTAATGGTTAGAAATATATATATATATATTATTTACTACTTTAAACCAACTTTTGCATTCTAAAGGCACAGTTTAAGCTGATCTGCAGGGATAGTAAGATAGTAAGAGGATTTGTGGCTGGACTAGCTGTTTTGTGTTTGGTCTAACTGTTGATGCTCTTAAAGGGATAGTTCACCCAAAAAGTACAATTCTGTCATTATTTACTAACCGTTTTGTCATTTCAAACATGTTTGGCTTTCTTTCTTCTGCAGAACACAAAATAAAATATTTTGAAGAATGTTGGTAATCGAACAACCATTGTTTTGTTTACCAATATTCTTCAAAATGTCTTTTAATGTTCTGCAGAAGACAGAAAGTCACCGAGATTTGAAATGACAGAATTTTCATTTAAATGGTCATTCTCACCCTCTTCCAAGCCCATCTCATCAAGCCCACAATCGAACAGCCGTGATAGAGTCAAATCTGAAATCCCTGTATGACATCGATTGAAAAGAGTTTAACTATATATCTAGAGAATACATATTTTCTAAGGCACTCTTCATCAAAAGCAATGAAACACTTTAACATAGCGGCTTTATTGATAGTCAAAGAATCCTTCAGGTTCACAAACTCATTGAAACTCTCTTCGCCGAAGCACGATCAATTGGATGCGTTTCATGATCAAATGGTGCATTTCATCTGCTCTTGCACTACTCGTGCCTTGATCTTTTGGACTTTGGTGCTCCTTCCTACAGGATAAGTGACGGCTCATTCATGTTGCACATGCAATCTCATTTTCATTTCCTTCTCTGCCCTCAACCCTTGATCTGAAGGTTTCACAATAAAGCGAATTGGCTTCTCAAAAGCCGTTCTATTGGTGTCGATCCATTCCCAGTTTTGCCTTTGGGGGCAGGGTTTTGTCTCGCCAGTGGGTTGTCCTGAAGGATCCTCAGCCCCGCCTTCCCTCCTCTTCCCTCATCCCCGCTGGTGGTTTTGTTTACAGTGCGTGGGCTGTGGGAGGAGTGGTCTTCATGGAGCCTGTGCTCAGTCACGTGTGGCCGTGGCTCTCGGACCCGGAGCAGGATCTGTATGGTACCCCAGCATGGAAGCAAGGGCTGTGGAGGGCCCGAGGTGCAAAGCAAACTCTGCAATATAGCTGTATGCCCTGGTTAGTACCTATACTCCATTTCCTCATCTGTCAATATACTCTCTCACTCTTCTGTACCTCAATGCTTCACTCGCACTGGGTCTTTTTCAATAATAGGTCACTAAACACTTTTGTTTGTACATCAAATCTGGATCTTTCCAAATGATCCAGCAATAAGCAAAAATAATCATCTTTAGTTATTCATTAATATTGTTATATGCAGAACCAATCCCATATCCAGTTATTGAACACAACAGGAATTTTGTTATTCATCAGACTGTTTTATCCAAAGTAATTCCCAAATTAAAAACCACTAAACATCTTGTCTTTGGAACCAACAATAAGCAAAATGCTAAAAGCTAGGTTTACAAGAAGAAATAAAGCACTAGTCACTTAAGTTTGATCCCTTTTTAGTAATAAGAAATGATATAATGAATATAATTATGATTTATACTTTTTTACCTACAAATACATGTGTATGTTCAGTCAAAGTATGAGACCCAGTGTGTTCTGTCTTCTGCACGATTTCACTATTTTTATCCTTTGACCATGTTTCCTGTCTTCTCCCTGTATTCACGTGTCCCCTTGTCTCTGACCTTTCCCATTGCTTTCTCTGAGCCGTCTTTATTGCCTCCAGCTTTACCCCAGTCTGCCTCTGAGTCACGTCAGTTCTCACCCCCTTCTTCTCTGTCTGAAAGCATTTGAACTCTGTGCTGTCTACATTCACTTTCTGCAGCCATGCATTGTAATTTTTTAGCTAAAGTAGTGCTCAGATATGGATAAGTGCCGTGCTGCCTTGGCATATGTTATTTAAAGGAATGTTGTTGGAATAAAATGAAGATGTCATTCAACTAGAGACAACATTTCCTCCAAATTCCACATGAAATATGTTTTTTATTTACATTTATTTCCAGAAAATTGACAAGGGGACATAAATAACGGAAAGGTGAATGTTTGCAGATCTGAAATTCTGCAAAGAAAATACGTTCATATTCACATTCAGCACCACACACTCTTTTTAGGATTATTTCAAAAATGAAAACATGATGAAATAAGCCAGATATGTTTTCACAACTTTAATATGTCTTTGCATTTCTCATTCTTTCACTTGTCTGTTGGTTGACTTCCTTGTCATACCTGAGGTTTGATTCGGTTAAAATGCAACACACACTGGACTGGAATGGCCACAGTACATATAGAAATGCTTATTAAATGCATAACTTTGGTCTCTTATTTTCATTTTCTGCTGCTGTATATACCGTCACTGGATAAATTGGAGTGTGTGCTATGCCAGCAAAAAAAGTAAACCATAAGAACTTTATCCAGGCTGTTACTGTATGCAAAACAGTATTCTGGTCATGGTTACCATTCACTTTCATGATATAAAAAGAGACACCTTAAAAATGGACAGTAAAAAACTGAGCAAATAAAAAAAATGTGTGTTCAAGTTTTAAAATGAATGAAAGTTTTCATTTTTTTAGAAAAACCGTTTCTTTCCTAATGGATCACAGAGAAATCCCACATGTCCGCACCTGCTGGCTGTTTGTTGTTTATCCGCGGCGGCGCTCTGGTCTCAGCAAACAGGATCTATCTCCCAGATTAGTTATTACCTCACTGAGATGAGCAATAAATCATTTGTCCGTTACGTTTCAATTCGGTTTCAGTCTGAACAGTTGTTGCAGCCTTGAGTTGAAAACCTCCATTAGTTTGACAGTTGAAGGGTTAAGGGTGACAGCCAATCACAGTGATTGTGTTTTATTTGAGGGGGCACAAATGAACAGCTGGTCCGGTCCGGCCGACCGGATTTTGACGGACAGTGATTACAGCCTGTCAGAGAGAGATCTTCCACCTGTCCTCACCTACCGAGATTCACCCACGCGTGAAACCGTATTATCCTCTTCATATTCAAATCGCATACATGGATGTCCATTGACATACAATCTGCTCATATCATTTTTTATGAGCCAACCGAATATATCGTCTCTCGGTCTACAGTAAACGCTGGTTGGATGTTGGAATCAAAGCAAATTTCTTGTTCCAAATTTCAACAAACATCATACACTTACAGAAGTAGTGTGTTTACCTCAGTAATGCTGAGCGATGGTTTGCATCTCCGTAATCAAAGTGTAAGCGAATCCTTGTTTCAATTTCACTCCAAGTGTAGTCAGGAAAGCATTATGGTAAGTTACTTCTATTCATTAATGCTTGCTTATGTGATTAAAGACGGTGCGTGACTTTGAAAAGGGATCGTACTTTTATTTTGATGTTGCATATGCTACGTGCCCTCCTTAAAATTTTGTTTCATTTAAGAATAAAAAGTATTTTTTAATCTTTTTCTTGCAGGATGCTTTGCCGTCACGTCTCGGATGTTTTTCAGACGGCACTCTATTGGGTTGTCGAAGAAATGAGTTTAGGCACATTTTTTTAAGACGGCTTGTTCACAAAGACAAGAGAAATAGAGTTTTTAAAAGACAGATTAAGTTAGGAGGGTAAGAATAAAATACGAAGAGAAATAGAGGCCTGATGTTTCAAGAGTAAAGAGCTGCTATTTATTGAAAAGAAGAGTGATTAGAAAAATAGATGATTTACCCAGGGTTAATAATGCCCCTGGGTGTGAAAGCCCACATTTATTCCTAAACATCTGTCATCCCCATCTTGTTTGACTTTCTTAATTCTGCAGAGCACAAAAGAAGATATTTTGAAGAATGTTGGTAGCCGAACGCTGGCGTTACCAACATTCTTTGAAATATCTTCCTTTGTGTTCTGCGGAAGAAAGAAAGTCATACAGGTTTGAAACGACAAAAGGGTGAGTAACTGATGACATTTTTATTTTACATGCCTTTTGAGTGCATGAATTAAACATTCATTTGCATTATTTTCGAAATAAAATCACATTCTGTGTTGGTGAATTTTAAGCAAAGCTCATATGCCAACACTCAGAATACATTTGTTTTTGTTTGTGTTTGTGTTTGTGTGTGTGCCTTTTTATTATGTATGAGGGACAGAAAAAAACACGTCCATTTGCTTTGCTTTTGCAGATGTCAGCATTATTACCTTTATTATGAAGTTGCAACTATGTTGCAATTATGCATCCCATTTTCCTGTTTTATGTTCTTATGAGTTCAAAGCGAGATCCCATAAACGTTCAGCTGTGTTTGTTGGGTTTCGGATGCAGCTGCCGTCTCTTGGCAACCACCATATGCAGGAATCTTCCCCCTCATTGGGTGCTGATTTTGTGAGCGATGATGAATCTAATGCTCTCATGAATGCGCAGACAGACGGGTAGTATTTCTCTAGTTTATTGAGTTTGTGAGGCTTTAGAATATGATTATTATTTATCATACTCTTGATTTCAGACAGAGAGTCTCCAAAATTGAAGACCGAGACTGCGGCTGCATCTGACTGTGTTTGGATACCAGCATTAACACCAACTGACCCTCATGTGTTTTTTGAAGTCAGCATGTTACAGTTACTTTTGCCACAAAATACATTTTTACTTTTATACTTTTTTTCTTTTCTGCATTGCATGTCATGATCAACACTGTAAAGATCCAAGATGTATTTATACAAAATACATTCAGAGTATATCCAAAGTCTTTTGAAGTTATACAGTAGCCGTGTGTGAGGAACAGACTAAAATAATTTCTCAAGAAGATTTATAGACTTTTATGAAACATATTGTTCTCTGAGCTTGAAAGAGTCATTGTACAGAAAAAGTAGCGTAAATTAATTTTGTATTTCACAAAAAAACAGAAAAGAAACCGCATACAGGATTCTTCCTTCAACTGAGCTTTTAAGGACATTTTCCTCAGTTTGAAAAATGTCTACTTTGACAAAACAAAGGTGACACAGGCGTTATATTTTATCATGTGCTCCGTCTTCCCTATAATCCATTAGATTGAGAGATAATTCGATTTCAGTTCAAACCATCAATCACATCGAGATATGCTTGAATAAAATATGCATCGATGCCCTCCTCTCCCATTTAAATAAGATAAAAGTAATAGAGGTTAATACGCACAGTTCCTGAGATTGTCACAAAAAGCCAAAAGACGTAACATCTCCCCTACTGTGAAAGAGATGCGTACTAGAAAGCATTCATTATATAAACATGAAACCATAAGATTAATGGCATCATTTGATGGATGATGTTTAAGCATTTTTCCAACTGTAGAACATACTGAATATGTGTCCACTGAGGCATGGATGCCATCTAATGTTTCACAAAGGATCATGGAATATTTAAAGACTCTTGTACACTTCAGAAACTCTGTTTAAATGCCGCGCTTAAAATAATTCATGAGTGATGGACTTTGTGATGGTGACATGCGCTTATGAAGGGTTTCGTGAGTGGGATGCTGTATGTATTATTTATTCATAAACAACTTGAAATCATGAATCGATAGTCGCTGACTATTGATCCCTGGTTTCAAATGCAGGTCATTCATTATGTAAAGGATCTCAGGTTTGTTTTTGTTTATGACTGTCAGAAAAGACGAATATAGCCACGGGCAGAAACTGAACTGTTGGGTTTGCATGAATTATACTCATACTGATGTTGTCTGATTTTAATCTGATGTTTTGTTTTAGTACTTTTATTTACTAAAAAATCGTCAGTCAGTATAGAAAGGTTGCAGCTCATTTTGTTAATCTAAACTAATTTCTACAAAAATGAAAGGCTGGATGTTCACAATGTACATCTAACTGTGATAATTGTTATCAAAGTCAAGCTTCTCACAAATTAAAGTTATGTCATCAAGCCTTTATATAACATCTCTTTAATTAACATCTTTTTATTTCACTCGTCTTCTTTGAAACTTATTATACTGCAAAGTATTGATGGAAATTATATTACCCACATTTATTTTGCAGCTCATTTTTTTTCTAATGGCAGGCATTGTAATTTAGTGAACGGGCATTGAAGCATGTGATCTTTAAAACCATTTTCAATTTGCAGTATATCCGTATATGCAAACACTCTTTAGAGGTTAATAATAAAAGGTTATTTTCAATTGATGATTTGGTCTAAAAGGAACTGTTGTGATACAAATGAACCCATGGTTGTTTTAGCCCAATTTTTTTCAACCCTTTGTTGGGTTACATATAAAAAATGTTTGGGTTCATTTAACCCAACTGTTGGGTTTGTTTTTGACCCAACCATGGGTTGAAAGTAACCACACACTTTTAGGAGTGAACACTGTTTTTATCAGCCCCCCCCCCCAAAAAAGAAAATAAAATAGTTGATGTCTTTCTGGAACCTTGTATGTTCAAATTTGCCGTTTTTAGGAAATAGAAAAATATTGTTGTTTTTAAATTATTAAATATTGTGTTATCAAAGATGGGAAGGACTTTTTAATACTTTTTTATTGGTTAGATATTTGCAAAATCCAGTGACAAACATAAAGGTTGACTTATAATAATGATTTATGACAAAAAAATAATGAGATACTAGGTTTCGGAAATGACAGCAACGATATGTTTGTGTTGCCTGATTTTACTTGAAGTATATACAATGCTATGAAAATAGTCCAAAATTTACTTCCACTGATGCAGACAAGAACATTCCTAAATAATGCTGGAATAACATGGAACTTCCTTATAATGACACATTATTCACATTAAATGTTCAGCTTTGTTACTCATGTTGACAATATAACTGTTAAAATATACCCGTTTATACATGTTTGTTTCTCTGTGTAATATATATACGTTTCTACCTCCAACTATTTGTTTCCCGTGTCACTTCCTCTTTTCTCTCCAACCTTCTCCACTGTACTTTTAATTTTCTCACCTCAACAAGCATCTTTTCTTCTCTCTGTGGGTGTGTTTACAGTAGAGGGGCAGTGGTTGGACTGGGCGGCCTGGTCTCAGTGCTCTGTTACCTGTGGTTCCGGCACTCAACAGAGACAGCGGCGATGCAGTGTGTCGGTGCACGGCTGGGCGGAGTGCAAAGGACCGCATGCGGAAACCCGTGAGTGCACGAACCCATCTTGTGGAGGTAAGACACACACACACACGGTGCCGGGCTCACAATGTTAAACTGACAGTTAATGTACTCTGCAGCAATTTGTTTCCTGTCATGGTGTAATTAATAGCCGTTAATGTTCTAAATTGTCTACGGTACAAAACCAAGGAGGGTTTGAGCTGCCCCGCTTAACTTGTTTCACTGATATACTGCTGTGTTAGCATACGCCAGTTAAAACCCCTGATAATAATTAATAACAGCATATTAGCTTCAAGCAGGTGCATTATGGTACCGCAGCTTAAAGGGAGAGTTCACCTAAAATTTTTAATTCTGTCATAATTTACTCACACTCTCGTAATTTCAAACCTGAATGACTTTCTTACTTCTGCAGAACACAGCAGAATATTTTAAAGAATGCTGGTAACCAAACAACGGTGGTACCCATTGACTTGCATTGGGTTTGTGTCCGTACAATAGAAGTGAATGGGTACCGCCGTACTAGCCTAAAATGGTTTGCCGGTTCAAAATGTTCTTCCAGGGTGGTTTAGATTGTTTTCCGGCTCGACCAGTTGAAAATTGCCAAGAACTTCTGTAAAACCAGTCAACAGACTAGACCCGTCAAATACCAGCAAACCAGTTTACAATAGATCATTTTTTTTCAAAAGCCATGAAAACGTGACACCTCTAGTTCGTACAATATGTTCCTCTCTTCTTCATTCATGTGCAGGTGGAGGTAACTGGGGAGCTTGGAATCACTGGAGTCTTTGCTCCAAAACCTGCGATTCCGGTTGGCAGCGGCGCTTCCGGATGTGCGAGGGCACAGGAATCCAGGGTTACCCTTGCGATGGCTCCGGAGAAGAAGTGCGTGCCTGCAATGACAAGAAGTGCCCAGGTGGGTTTCCGTGCCTATTCGTTGATGCTCAAATCACAGCCATTTATGTGACGTTTAAGTTCTTTTCACCACCTCAGTCTGTTAAAAAGCAACTTAAACTGGTCTCCAAGTGTTGCCTGTGTTTACTTTTGGCCAAACAGCTAAGCCAGCTGAATACTAGCTAGCTTGCATAGGATGGTTTTGATTTTTTTTTAGCAGGGATTCAATCTTTAATAAATATATGATAGACAGCGGTCTCTTTCAGCCCATTTTAACACATCCCTTTGTAACATTCTCAGTTTTTGCTTGGACTCCCTCATCTCCCCAATCATTCAGCCTTCCTGTAGTCATCGCTCTCTCGCTCGCTCTCCACTTCTTTGTCTTACCCTTTCTTTCCTTACTCTTTGCTCTTTTTTATCCATTTTTCCTTTTTTCTCTTTCTTAACCGGTCACTCTTGACTGAAGGGAATTGTTCAAAGTGCTGCTGTGTGTGATTTGTCAGCACGTCAGGCAGAGCAGCAAACAGCAGATTTTAATAAGCACACCGTTGACTGCAGCTTTGGGAGGCTGTAGATTAAATAAATGTCAGACATCGCTGTTGAGCTTATATCGGGCTAAAGGCTTCGATGGCGATAGAAACTCGAAGACAAAACGGTCCGATTGCTTATTTCTCCGGGTGTATTGTGTTTTGATAAAAAGGGGAAGGTTCTCTTACGGTCTTGTTCTCAACTTTTTGCGCAGAAAGGATTCGGTTTTTAACCTCTGGGTTGTTCGCGGTTCTGCAAGGAGTTTTTGAAAGAGACTTTGCGGAGTTCGCTTTCGGTGACTTTAAAAGTCTTTGCATCGTAATTTTAAAGAGCCCGCAAAACCACCTCATGAATAAATGCATGTTTCTTTTCTGCTTGAATGAAAAGTTGCGAGCAGGACATTTAAAAGGACTCCATGTTTTTTAAAATAGCCAACAGGTTTTAGTTTATGTGACAGATACTAGATATTATTTACTAGGGCAATGTCACAGTGCAACATTGAGACCGACACAGTGACCACACACACACATAGTACACCCATATACAAACACGTACTTGCCTTCATGCACCGTTAGATAGCAGTCTTGAAAAGGTATAGACGTCTTGTGTTAAGTGTGGTGAAAATATGTTTGATGTGAATGTTTTGCTTCATTTTGCTTTGTACCTGTGGGAGGTGTCTGAGGTAGTTGTCTACCATGTCAGTACAAACCAGTTCAAACCACATTGCATAGCATTTACTCATAGCACATTGAAATAACCACAGACACTTGTTTCTTTCATCTACCACCATTTATTTGAAACAACAACATAGAAGATGAATTACACTCACCAGTTTCTTTTTGCAGAACCAAACCTGTTCAATACACAACCTGGGCTTTTTATACAACACCATCAGCCATCTAAGATGTGACATCATCAGGGTCACAACCTCCATAACCGCAAAAATCAACTGTTTGTTGTTTATATGCGTATGTGTGCTGAGTTGTATTTTGAATTGTTTATGTGTTCTGATTTATTTTTATAAGCTTGCATTTTGTTTCATTATGTTTAAGTGTTATAGTTCCCAAAAGCTATTTGCCTCCAACATGGTATGATCATGGGGCGGGTCCTAGAATATAAAATGGCTCCCAAATGCTCATTCGGTGTGGGTTGTTGAAGTAGGAGTTTGGTTTACGGTGTTGGAGTTTGGTATTAGAGAGGTTTTACAGATTCGAGCAGAACTGGCCTGTAAATATTGTACAGTTTATTTTTTCTTTCTGTTATTTTGTCACTTTTTGTTTACACCGTGTTTTGAGGGAATTTTTGAACACAATAAATCTCTCTCTTCCTCACATCAGTGGTTTTTGTGTCACTTTAACATCCATCGGTTCATCCAGATAACAAGCAGGGAGAATGATTGTCTCTTTCAAGGAAGCATTTAAGTGGACAGAACCTGTGTAGTGCAAGATGACGAAATAAACTGAAGGACTGTTTGGTTACTTTAATAAGATTCATTTTATCAGCTTTAGGAGTACACTTACATACTTTCAGGGGTTTTTAAACTGTGGTCCTGGGACTCCCCACTGGGAGTTTAAAAAACAAAAAAGTTGTAAAACTCTACTGAGGATTATTACAATTTAATTTCTACAAACAATATGTAGTGCGGACTCAAGGGGAATGTATTTTAGAAAGGGGGTCCATATCAAAAGTTTCCTCATATTTGGGGGTCCTTGGCAAGAAAAAGTTTGAAAACCCCTCCTGTAGATGGCTCTAAAGCTAACAGATTTGTGTTAATGACCACAAACGTTTCACTTTGTGTGCAGCGCCTCATGAAATCTGTAAAGATGAGTACCAAGAATCCACGACATGGAAGAGAGCATCAGCTGGAGAGACTATATATAACAAATGTCCATCAAATGCCACTGGTGAGTTGTTCTTTCATACCCGTGTATTGCTTGCGATGCGGTGTCAATTACATATATAAGTAAAGAAGCCTGTGCGCAATTTATCTCTCTCAAAACATTTCTTTGTTTTATAAACTGAGACACAAGTACATTTTGTAATTGTTAGATGCTGGCACTAGAGCATAAAAGTGAAAATTGTTAAAACGACACAGTGGATATATTTTGAAACCTGCCTACAACTCATTATTTTGTATTATTTGGTGTTGCTAGTGGCACATGTCTAGCTTAACTAAACAAAGCCAGAATCTTTCTACTAATAATAAAAATAAAGGGTGGCATAGTGGTCACAGATCTGAGATGATGACCAAGTTCAGAAAGCTGAGAATCAATTTTCACCATTGCATAAAGTAAAGCACAAATTCTTCCAGTCTTTATGACGCTTTGGATAAAATCTTCATCTAAATTACAAATTAGTAGTAAATTAAGAGGAAAGAGTAGGAAGAGTTAATGATCTTAGCCTGAGAGTTAAATCTTTGCCTACATCCCGTAAAAGCAAAGCGTAATATTGTTTAGACTACAGCCAAACATGCCATATATAATACAATCTAATCCATTTGTTCTGTGCTCTCACTGTGACAACAACTTTATTAGCAGATTTTATGATCGGTTAAACCACATTATAAAACTCCATCAGAGACGGCATCACTCATTTTCCAAAACCAACATCACACAACAGGCCCACGATCCCACTCAAAATAAGTTGGTTTACACACAATTAATCAGCATTCGGTTTTTAAGCCCATCGGGACGAATTAGTGGTGTATGAGAGGAAACTTAATGAGGATGTTTACAGCCCGATATGTGCCTCTGCTGAGAGTTAATATAAGTGTGCAATGATATCCAAAGAACCAATCAAGATGCCGTTTCTGTTGAAGACAAAAGATGAAATGTCACACGTTGCCGCGTGTGACATTTGTCCTCTGTATACAGTATATTGGCCCACACGCCTCTCATTTTTTGGACATTAAATGGCATATTGTCATAACCTTCTGCTATGTTCCATTAACGTCCTACTTTCGATGTCACACATTTAGCATTGCACTGGAATTTCTACATTTTCCCTGCCCAGTATGAGAGCATTCGGTGATATTTATGTCCTCGGAGTGCACTATGCAATAATTCTCAGCAACTAGTGAAGAAAGACACCCCAGGCGCTGTGTGATTTTTACCTAATAAAAACAGAAAGACCTAATAAATGATGTCTTTGAAGTGGGAGTGCAGAGCAGTGTTGAATGAGGTCAACCCCGAGCTTTAATCTATTTCGACTCTGTGTTCCCGCCTTGGCGCTCGCAAACAAACTAACCCCCAAAGATAAACGAATTTCTTCTCTTCAGTCTCTACGGTTTCAGCTTCATTTCTGTGTTTGCCTGCATTCTCCACAAGTGGTTTCGGGGACGATGTTATCCCAGCATGAATGCCGGGGTAAAGCCACGGTCAACTCTTAACGTCTATGACCTAATGACGCAAGTGACAGTAACTGTAAGCACAATTGAGAGTGTGTAGTGGTGTAAAATTGCATACTCAAAACAGACATTATCCCCAGACGCATCATCATCATGCCACATCCCGCTGAAGTCTTTAGAAAAGCGTCTGAGCATCGGCGAGTCGATGTCTGTCAAACCTTGACGTGATGTTATTGCCTGTGCGCAACTGTGATAATGATCTCTTTTCTTCTGCTCTCTCTGTGAAGGATCTGCTAGTCGTCGATGTTTGCTGGACGTTAATGGAGTTGCTTACTGGGGTCCTCCGAGCTTCGCCCGATGTGTCTCACTTGAATATAGATATTTACATTTATCTGTAAGTGACTTCCTATTCATGCTCCAAAATGTACTCTGTCGCAAACCTGCCGGACGGTGTGATGCTGACTGAAAGGGATAGTTTACCCCAAAATCTAAATTCTGTCCGTATTTATTTACCCTCATGCCGTTTAAAACTTGTGAAACACAAAGGAAGGTATTTTGAGAAATGTCTCAGTGGTTTTGTCTCCATGAAGTCAATGGGGTCCAGTGTTAACAACATTCTTTAAAATTCCTTCTTTTGCGTTCTGCAGAAGAAAGATAGTCGTACATGTTTTGAATGACATGAGGGTGGTAAAATATTTTTTGGGCTGATCTATTCCTTTAACACATGTTGACGTGTGGTGCACATGGTAAAATATGGTGTAACTGCACATGTGAATTATGACGCATTTGACTTTTAATAGTAACCCGATGAAAGATATGATGTATGATTGTTTTGAATTGTTTGCATCTCATTTGTACTCTTTCATGACCCAACGGCAAAATATTATGTCTTGCGCTGCTGTGCTGTATATAGACCCCTTGTCAAGATGAAAACACTGGTCCAGAAGCACTTCCTGTTTGAGTTTTGGCTTTATTTGATTATTATTTTGAATCACACATGTAATTATATCTTGAAGATATTTGTCTAACATTCCGTTATTTTGTTTAAACTAGGGCTGTCAAAAGATTAATCGCGATTAATCGCATCCAGAATAAAAGTTTGTGTTTACATGATATATATCTGTGTGCTGTGCATAATAATAATGTATTTATTAACACATACACATCCATGCATATATTTACGAAAAATCTAAAAATTATTCAACATTTATATATAATTTCAATTGTTGCTAAATATAAATAAATACATGAAAATATTTCCTAAGTATGTATACATGTGTATGTGTTTGTATTTATAAAAACATAAGTAATATGCACAGTACATAGACATATATTATGTAAACGCAAACTTTTATTCTGGATGCGATTAATCGCGATTAATCTTTTGACAGCCTTTAAAACGTTGCAGTTTAAACGTTTGGATAGTGTTAAAAACTTAAATATGGAATACTTCTTGACCAGTGTTGGACCAGCGTTGTTAACATAATCCAAAGTGGTTTATGGTAGAAGTGTAAAAAAAAAGACGTACTTACAGAATAATTCATTAGCGCTATTTTCAAAAAGTGGAACATAGTTCTGAATAAGTCTGATAATGACTAATAAATGTCCATTTACTTATTTAGCTGTCTGCGTGTGAACTTTCTAATTGCTCAGCTGTCATCTTTGACCTTGACTTTATCTTTCCGAGTGGGTTTTTATTCTACGAGTTGACTAAGGCGTTTTGTGTCGGGTTGATTGTGCCGTTAACCTGTCCACTAACCCCTCATTATAATCAGACAATGCTTAATTAGCTTTGATTGCCATTGTCTGCTACCTCCCGCATCTGCAGTACCGTCATTAGACGTCTGTTGACGTTTAACCCTAAACAAGGACTTCATTCACTAAGAGAGGAGTTGCTTTAACTTTATTATGCTCACAGTTTGGTTAACTGTAGATGGGGAGTAGATTAAGGCGGCTGTCGATACTGTCAAACTGCTTTCGCTTTGCTTCAGACTCGGATCAATGTTGTTTCAGCTTCAAAGCATGATGTGTATTTGTGTTCTAGGTTTTCTGGCCTACCTTTAAAAATAGGTCTACCTTCGAGCGTGTTTATTAATTCTCTTCAAGTTTTTTTATGTCTCCGACTTTGATTTCAGTCAACTAAAGCAAACCTATTAGTGCATTCGATGTGTTATTACCTGAGTTAGCCTTCTGTTTTAATTTGTTATCTGGAGTTTATCTCCCTGCGTTTATTTAACACACGCAGGATTTATCTGTGTGCTTATTTTAATCAGGGTTTATGTTTGTCAGTGTATATAACCTGGGTCTCTGTTGCCTTGTAGTTGCGAGAACATCTTGCGAAGGGTCAGAGGACCCTGGCAGGGGAGGGGCATGTCTCAGATCGTGAGGAGTCTCCTGGAGTTAATGTCCCGTAAGAATTATTATAGCGGCGACCTCTTATTCTCCGTGGAGATTCTCCGAAATGTGACGGACACCTTCAAGCGAGCAACCTACATCCCAGCTCCTGACGACGTGCAGGTGTGTACCTGTGTAATGGAACTAATGGCTGTAATATGTTCAGTGGTTGGTTTGCTTGTTTTACACCTTTTTCTATATCTTAAATGCAGACTTAATGTAAATTCAAAAGGTCATACGTAACTGCATATCGCTGCTGTCCTTCTGAAACTTTATATCTTCTAATTTCATGATTTTCCATAAATCATTATTATTAGTAACCCTTAATGTTTGTCACTGGGTTTTGCAAATGTTTTAACCAATAAAATGTATTAAAAAGTGCTTCACAACTTTGACAACACAGTATTTAAATTTCCATTTCCTGAAAATCAGCGAATTTGGACATCCGAGGTTTTGAAATCTGTATTTTGTATTTATTTAGAAGGATAGCATGTCACACTGGTTTACAATGAAATACAAATAGGATTTCCTACAAATGTTTATTTTACAAAAGTGTACCTCTTACTACAGAATAAAAGAAAACATAAACGTTACAGCAATGATAATACGTCTCTTTTTTTTCAGAAATTCTTCCAGATTGTCAGCTTAATGTTGGACATTGAAAACCTTGAGAAGTGGGAAGACGCTCACCAGGTAACCACGCTCGTCCTCACTTCTATACCCACATCCCCCCAAAGCTGCATATCCAGCAAAAAAATACAACTTTGAGTCTTTTTGTTTGGTTGTGTTGATTTCCCCTTAGACACCGCTAAATCATCAAAGCCCGGTCTGATCTCGCGCATTAACACGAGATGTAATCAGACTGGCTTTGGGTGTAATGGAAGAGGACTGTGAAGTGTGTTGGGAAAGGATGTGGTATTAAAGCTGCCTCTTTGCATTAGACCGCTCCGTTAAAGCCCGTTTAACTTTAGATACTGTGGAGGTCCGTCCACTGTGCCTTCAGTGTCAACCCAGGACACTTTTGCACTGTAATAAACTTTCCTCAACTCAACCAACCTTGAAGCTTTCATTTTCAGTTAAAGACCAGCTCATGTCCTTAGGGCCGAACAAACCGGAGGAGTTTAAATTCGGAGTCACTCAAGATCACATACTTTCTGTGGTAATGGTGAATAACTGGCAAATTTAAAGATGGTGACAGAGATTGGAGAAATTGGAGTCTTAAATTAAACATTATATCTAGCCGGTCTAGGGGCTTGTTTTGGTTTTTTATTCTTTATATACTTAAAGGGAGAGTTTACCCCAACATAAAAATTCTGTCATCATTTGCTCACCCTCAAGTTGTCAATGGTGGCCAAGAACTGTTTGGTTACAAGCATTCTTCCAAATATATCTCTGTGTTCATCGGACCAAAGAAATGTATACAGATGTGGAACAACTCGGGGGTGAGCAGAGGATGACGAAATTTTATTTTAGGGCGAACTGTTCCTTTAATGGCAGGCACCAGGTGCTTAGCTCAGCATGACGGAGACAGATTCTTGGTGAAAAAACACAGTCAAACAGGCAAATCTTTGACATGCCTTCTGCTCTCCTTACCTTGTAAATAATCATCTCCCATGAGTCTGTCGAACGGTTTCCCATGTTCCCTCAAACCTTAACATGACTGCTAATATCTTGAAGGTGAAATGTGCAATATTGATGACCTTAAAGGGCTCAAACCAGGTAGAATTGAGTTATTATTTATTGTAAATTATATTTTGCACATCATGTGTTCTATTGAATATCTGACTGGGTCTTATTAATTTGTCTCAACAAAAAGAATATGAATCCAACACTATCAGACTTATACCCTGTTTAATATGGATCTGTAAGTAAAAACAATACATTGATTACAGTGTTGGGTCTGTATGATAAATAGCCGTCTCATATCTTGTGGTTGTGGTATATATGTTTTTGTTTTAGTTTCTCAGTTTGGGTTTACAGTGTGCAGTGTGCTATTTTGAGTTTAACATCACCATCATTACATGAACAGAACACCTGTTCATAGTCGCACATCACAGCCTCTGACTGTGTTTATGTGTCTTAGTGTGAATGTAGGTGTTCCTGTGTGCCCATTGTTTGTGTCTGCAATCGTCTCAGCTTTGTTGCCCTTCCGTTTAAGACCATCTGGAGGCTTGCTAGCTGAACCGACAACAAGACCTGTTGATAGCAGAAAAATATTCTAGCGTAAATTCAAGGAAAACCTATTTTAGTCAAATGTGTACATGTATTTGTGAATTAACACAATTTTAGATACCATGGATAATGAATTAGGTCATCGGTACTATAGTATATGTACAGTATTATGCATCTTGGTTTGTATACATGTGGCATAATTATGCAGTGTTGTTTTGCAATAAATACGGCTCTGTCTATAGAACATGTTAAGAAATATCACCGGTTTGATGTTCAATGTTAATAGTCATTATATGAATTAATGACATTAACAAAGTTAGGAAATATTTATTTAATCTTCAGAATCTGTGTCGGCAGATATCACTCTGAATAATTGACATCGGTGGAGAAGTTTAATATCTGTGCATCTCTTATGGTAACTGATTATAATAATAACTCAGGAACATGGTATATCTCAGAATACCTTGATATTACCTTTAATTCAAAATCTCTGTACCTTCAACCTCTATTGAACATGTTGATAAGAGTTAGAGACGGAACACATTTTATTTGTTCAGCTGTTCAGTAAATCAGCATTTTCCATCAGACTTAGAAATCAGTCTCTTTCTCTGCCAAGAGAAGCCTGTTTGTGAAAGAATGATGTTAGTTCTTCTATTCATTGAACCAACCAACGATGAAAACTAATCTGCTGCGTATAAATGGCCATCTGCCTCGTATTTGAATCAACTTGTGATAAATTCAAAACAAAAGTAAAGAGTTATAAACGCAAATATTGAAAAGTAAAGATTCTGTGAATCCCTTTGGCGTCCGGGGAGGGGTATTCGTCTCTCCATCAGCAGAGATCCCAGTGGCACAGAACAACCCGATATTCCTCAGACAGTCACGAATGCCTTCATTTCCACATGTGGGGTGGAACAGAGAAATTCCAATTAGATTGAGGAATGGGCTATGCATTCTCATGAACTTCACTGTGAAATGTGGCTTTGGCACGCTGTGCTCTGGAACAAAGGGTTAGTGAATTAAAACCCAATGCCGATTTATAAACACGGCTGCGTGGAGGGGTGACAATACATATCTCATCTCACGGGCCGATGTGCCCGATGCTTATTCTCCATCGTCTTTTCATGACTGCATCATAAACTCGCACGATCTTGTCTGGTCGTAAAAAGCGCACCGAAAATGATGAAAATATCGGAGGGCAGAATTCATCACTTTACGCTGTAACAAACAGCATAAAATTGACAGTCACCAGCCAGTGTTACGTGGAGCTGTTTATAGATGTGGTGTTTGTGGGAAAAATAAGAGCTTGCTGTTGTCACACTGTGTGTTCTGGAGATCCTATCCAAAACTAGGCTTGACTAAACTTTTCCTGTTTGTGTGTGATTTTGTGCTTGTGTTCGACTCTTTCCCAGGTCTCTCCAGGTGCCGTGTTGCTGATGCGAGTCATCGAAGACTTCATTCATCTAATTGGAGAGGCTCAGAAACCGTTCCAAAGCTTTCTGGTTGTCACCAACAACCTCAGTGAGTTGCCACGGCATGCTATAAAGATCACGCTGCCCAGCCTTGCAGATGTCAAGTTCTGGGTTTGAATCCAAGACATATTAGACTCTAATCTGTGTCTCTGGTCCCGCCAGTTATCACTATCCAGAGAGAGCCGGTTTCGGCTGTTTCCAGCGACATCAACTTCCCTATGAAGGGAAGGAGAGGGATGAAAGACTGGGCAAAATCCGCAGATGACAAACTCTTCATTCCCAAAGAAATGTTCACCCTGTCTTCAGATGGTGAGTGGGAAGCGAAATTGAACCTCACAATGTAAGGTTAACATTGTAACACCAATAATATATATATATATTTTTACCAATATTTTTGGTTGCAAAGATGAACGACCGCCAGCTACTGTGGCGTGTCAGAGGGTCAAGCATGCTGTAGCCTGAGGTTAACAACACAGGCTTAATTATAATCGACTCGAATCGATTGTATTGATTTACATTAATAATGGTTAGCCAATACTGTTAGGTGAGGTGTTTCTTAAACACTGCACTAGTTAATGTCACGTGGGTACAATGTGTTTTTGTGACCTTTAAAACATTTTTATCTGAAGATGAATGGTAAAATGAAATTTTGTTTTTGTTGTCAAAAAATGTAATTGTGCAAACATTTTAGTTAAATTCATTACAAAACTAAAATTGTATTTATTTATTTTTATTATTTACAGTAAAATTAAATTATTTTTAAATATTACTATTAATAATATTAATATATAATTGTTTTTTTTTTAAGATTACTTATACTGAATAATAAGAAAATCTGAAAAATAATAAAAGCTTGCAGTAGATGTGAACCCTACAACGTTTATATAAACATCTTAAGTTAAAACTTCATAGGCTGTTTGTTAAAATACCAAGAGAACATTCTGCAAATTCTAGGCAAAGGGTGAATGCCAAAGGTCCTAGAATTTTTTTTTTAATAAATCAAATTTATTGATTCATATTTTTTTACACAATTCCTTCAGTTAGAATTTAGTTTTAATGATTTTACAATTCTATTAAAAGGCAGACCCTAAACGTTTATCACTCATAACATTATGGGCCATTATTGTCTAGAGAAGTTTAACATGAAGTATGTATTCACACATTTAAACAAAAAGAAAAAAGAACACAATGCAAATTATGGAATATGATATCACACTAAAACATGTGACACAAGATCCCAAATCGCAACAAGCAAGACTGAAAACATATGAAAAACTGTGATGTTATCAAGGGTAGGTCATTAAAATTGTTAGATGAACAACTTTTAAATAGCAACAGCAATGAGGTCTTCAATAAAATAAAAATACTAGTACGGTTTTTACATTTACATTTACGCATTTGGCAGAGGCTTTTATCCAAAGCGCCTCACATTGAATTGTACTATACATTTCTGACTATTTGCAATTCCCTGGGATCGAACCCATGACCTTGGCTTCACTAGCGCCATGCTCTAACCAGTGAGCCACAGGAAAGCTTTTTGTAAGCACTTCCTGTTTCTTGAATTGTACTAGAAAAGAAATTGTAAACAAAGAAATTTAAGACCTAATTATATATCAGAAATAAAACATAAATAGGAAAACAGGAAGTGCCTCTGGACCAGTGTTGTCCAGAAGGTCTATACAGGTCAGTGCATATAAGGAATGGGTCTTAATGTGTTTGTATTAGTTTAGTAAATTTGATCGTCCAGAGGCTATAACCCATCCAATGGATCATCAAGTCCAGTTAGCTCTTATGCTTGTTGACATTAGGCATATGTTGATGTTGTTGTGACAGTATGTGGGATCCATCTCTCCGTGTTGCTCCATCACTGTTATTGATGAGATACTGCAGTGGTCTGACGGCACCGTCAGGGTTCACCTGCATGTATTTTACATTCTGCATCATTTTTCCTTCTCTCTCTTAGGCCACATATACATTGCTAAGCTTTAGGAGTGACAGCCACATATAGGAGTAAATCCAGAAAGATTGTTTCGAATGTACCGTAGGTGAAATCAACATCTGAGTCTATAAAGGTGTGAACAAAATGGCCCACACAATCAAATGATCGATAAACAAGACGGCCCATCAATCCAGTGGGAGGTCCTAACAATGTCTATCTATTGTTTGGAGACAATTTGTTTTAGGTACAAGGTCTGATAAGACAGACAGTACTTTGGATTAATAATGTAAAGGCACATCAAAAACCTTCTTGAAGAAATCTTGCTTACTACTTTAATATTTCATAAGTGATATAATACATTGGCAAGCCATCCAATAAATGCTTAGCCAAATGGAAGAAATCTGAGGCCGTGTTCACACTTGAGCTGCTAGCGTCTGTTTTACATTATAAACCTATGGAGTAAATCATGTTTTCAAAAAACGTCTTCAGGGCTTTTTCAAACACAAACGCCAGCGTCTTTTTCTGCAGCTAAGAGCGTCTTTTGAGGTTGAATAAAGTTCAACTTTTCTGAAATAAATGCCTACGTCAAGCACCTTTTTCACAGCTGACCAATGACAGAGACCTGTTGTTTCCATAACAACATGCAAGGAATGTGATTGGTCGAGAAGGCTCAAGCTCGAAAAAATCAAATGGCGGCCCGTTTCAGCATAGTTTTGTTTCATTTTCACTTTCACAAACTTCTGATTGCATTTCTAGCGAGAAATTTGTATTTTAGTTTTAAATATGTGATTGGTTATTGCAAAGACGCTCTCTGTTTATAATTCAAATAGACTTCCGTTACGCTGCCTATGAAGCCTGTCTCTCTAAGCTGCCTTCGAGCACAAATGCTGTCTTTGAACATTGCCAGCTGCTATTTGTAACCACAACGCTGCAAGCGTTTTTTTGCAACTGAAAAAGCGCCATTGTCAACTTTTTCTTGTCAATGAAGTCAAGTGTGAACGCGGCCTAAGTTATTATTTGTGCATGAGGTGCTTGACATGGAATGACTCGACTGAAATTATAACTATAGTAACTCTTCGGGCATTTTAAACTGTTTGTCCGAAGAGATGGTAGCTGTATCATCCACCACCAACCACTCAGAACCAACTCACAAAGTGTGTTCAGTGCAAAGTACGATTTGCACGATTCCTTTAGCGCATCAGGTGCTGAAACAACTCGCACCATGTACAGAACAAGATAAAGCACTCAGAATAGGACTGACAGCCAAATGTATCCGCAGTGTGTACGTGGCTTTAAAGAAGTTAATGCAGTCAGCCGAAAGTTCAGAGAGAGACCATGGACAAGACGGTTAATAAAAAAAACAAGAGCGATTCTACGTGGAAGATCAAAAACAAGCAGCCGGGAGGTGGCCAAGAGGAGTTGATCTGAAAGCCGATGAGAGCTCTGAACGAAATGAGAAGGAAACAAACTGAGATGAAAGAAATGACCGCTATAGCTGTCTAGTGTGGCAGGCACTCCAGGGCTAAACCATTAGGTCTGCCCCCTTCGCTGAAAATAACAAACTTACTCGCCGTTCCGCCCACCGCCATCTGAGACAAGATGGCTCCTTGGCTTTTTCCAGAAGGGGTTTCTAAAGGAGGAGGAAATGTTGGTCGGGATCTTTTTACACAACAGCTTTGTTGAAGTGACAGCTCAGGAAATAGAGAATAGATACAAGTCAGCCTCTGTTCGGTTCCGACCGACGGGCGCGATTGTCATCTGTTCGCCCCTTTAACATGCAGCCGGCGTTGCAGCGGACCTGATTAGAATTTGATTTGCTGACATTGAGGAAAACGCCGGCGTTGCTGGATGACTCACGTTTGTTGCTCTCCATTTCCCTGTATTCATGCTTGGGTTGCAAACCGACTCTTTTTATGGGTGTTTGGGCCATTAATATATCTGGTTTTCTGTGTAAAAAGCTGATGCAACTTGGGGTTGTATTTTTAGGATGCGCATCAAGTCGAACAAGCCTTTACAGTACACTGGCCTCCATTGTTTTCACACTGGGCTACTTCGGTGAGCTACAAGAATGTTTTCTAAACAAACAAGGCGTTTTGTTGTTGGATGCAAGACTAAACATAAGTCTTTATTTACACCCGACACCTGAGCCTCTGAAGACGCTGTGGATTAGTTTTATTTCTCAACGGAATACATCAGGTGAAGTCACGGGATGCTTCACAAACGAATGTTAGTAAAATGCGGGATTCATTACGGGTCATGTTTTCACTAAACTAAAGGATTTTCAAATCACATGAGCCAATATTTGATTCACAATAGAACATAGATATCATAGCAAATGTTTAAACTGAGAAATGTTACACTTTTATCCACTAAATTAGCTCATTTAAAATTGAATGCCTGCTACAGGTCTTTCACCTATAGAGAACATTTGGCGCATCATTCAACAAAAAACTCTTGAGCAACTGGATACCAATATAAGGCAAGGATGGGACCAAATTCCTACACCAAAACTCCAGCAACTCATAGCCTCAATGTTGCCCCGTCCCAACTTTTTTGAGACCTGTAGCAGGCATTACATTTTAAATGAGTTAATTTAGTGGATAAAAGTGTAAACATTTTGTCATGGTGGCCAGTTCATAAAAAACATCCCAAATGAGGGGCCGGAGACATATGGCTTGCAATATGAGGGATGACACAACAACAACAAATTCCATTTTATTATTTCTGTATTCAATGTTTTCTGTCCTTTACTATACAATGGTAATATATTTGCCCACATGAAAAAATTCTTCAGAATTCTTCTATTAGTGTTCACAGATGGTAAACAACAATACGTACGACCCACTGTCCAGGAGACAGTCGATGAGACTATTGCTATTTTTTCTGGCACATACAAAAATACATACATTTTTGTGGCAAGCAAGTAAATATTTAAACGTACTTTATTTATTTAAATACCATATACACACAGTTTCTATACTATACACATATATGTGACATGTTTATTAGTCTCTTACATTAAAGTATCTATTAACACTAATGAGCTCATGTTAGCCAACAGTCTCCGTGTTACAGGTGTATTATTTGCTTCAGAGATTGGGGATGCACCGATATGTAACATTTTGGCCGATATCCGATAATTATTTAACACTGGATGCCGATAATCGATATATTGGTCGATATACAGCATCTAAATAATACTATTACATCTTCTGAGACTGAAACAAAAGGCAGAAAGTGGACAGCTGCTTTTATCTGAAAACATTCACTGCAGAAAACAAGGTAGCCATTAGTTCTCTTTTTCCCAGAAAATCATGTACTCAAAATGACCATTTATCGGCCGATACCGATATGGACGATAATTTTATCTATCAGAGATTATACTCATTGTGTTGGACGATTTTTGCGGCTCTATTTGAGCTAAATTCTTAAGCCCTAAATTTCAAAATGTCACTGAAAATTCTAAAGTGATTCAGCCATGCTTGGCTAAGTATCTCTTCATGAAATTTGCATTGAAATCAGTATCTGAGAAAAAGGTCTAAATGTTCATGTTCACAAGTGAGGACTTCTGTGCACATAAGAGCAGAAAATGGAGCACTGAAATGTGGGCTTGTTACATCTTCTGTTACTAAACATCTTAGTGTGGGAAGAGTTTAGGGAAATTTAAGGACCTTACATAATGAAGTGTTATGTTTTTATTACCTTAGAATGAGCTTTTTCTATCTACAAACACCTCGGGTCCCCTTGCATGGAATTCGTCATGTTGTTTCTACAGTAGCCCTAAACAGACAAACTGCTCTACAGAGTGCGGTATACGTTCTCTCCTTCAGAAGAAGCGAAAACATGACGACATCTTTATTCTATGTCAGCCATCGTAGTGCTTTGAAAGGGAGGTGTGGAGTGAGCTGTTGGTTTCTCAGAACGTAAATAAAAACTATTCAGTTGTTTCAGGTTGATATGTGACTAATAAACAGCAATACAATTTTTTGTTTAAACCAGTTTTTGACAGTTTCCAAAAATATATGTGTTTTCTCTATTATGACAGGTGGTCTTATAAATGTGTTAGGCACATCTCAGTATGAACTGAATAGCAGTTAACGGAATAGCCGAGAACTTCCAGTGCCGCATGAGGACAAACTATAGAGTAATGAAATGCGGACTTGGTGTCCGTTACATCATCTATAACTGCATCGCTTTAACGTCCCATCCTCCGTATCCCTCTCAGCTCATGTTCTCCATCAGTGAAATATGATGCCATTTACTCAGGGACGAGTCTCTCTCTCTCTGGAAGCTCGTAGTGTTCAGAGAATAAGAAGAATTGAATGGGAGAGAGGAAGAATAGAGGAATAAAGGTATCCATAATAAATAGTGTCTCACAAAAAGAACAGGAGATGTGATACGGAGGAAAAGCACTCGTGGGGAGCAAGTAACGTAATAAACGGGATGAAAAGCCGAACCGGAGGAACAGAGCCAGCGAGGAAGAGTAGACAGATGGTCTGCGAGAAGATTCGGCGGTCATATCTCACTGAACCCTCCCTTCCCTGTTTCTTTTAAATGTCAGGCTTTGTCCAGACGCTCTCTGGGTCCCTGGACGGAGGTTTTTCTCTTAACTCTTGCTGTGATCTGTTCTTTCTTGTCTGCTTTTATTTGGCTCGCTCAGCTGGGTGATGGAATGCACATTATGAGTCAGAAATAAAGAAATGTGGTTAAGGAATGTGACTGCCATGTGTGTTTGGCTGTATTTTAATATAAATGTGCTAGATGTTTGGTAAGCTGGGGAATGTTTAATAAAGGGTGATGGCAGCCAATGCACAGGTCACGGCAAGTGTGGTTTTAAAGTTGCTTTCAGGTTCTGTAAATAGCACATTAATATTAAGTAACTTATTGTTTAAGCAAAATTTGAGAGTTCATGCATTCTTCACAAATAAATTCAATTATTGAATTATCATGTTTTGCTTTATTAATGTCTTGCTTTGTTTTGCTTGTAGAATCAGATGACACGCCATACTTTGTCATTGGAGCGATCCTGTATCGCACCCTAGGCCTCATAATGCCTCCACCCAAGTAAGTCCACATTTTTAACTATCCAAATTTGAGCATTTCAGTATCACTATTCATTCAAATAACAGCTGAAAATGATCGAGTAAGTTGTTGTTAAAAAGCTGTCAATGAGTTATCATAGACTGACTGGAACTTTTAAAGCAATAGGTTACCCAAAGCCGAAATTCTGCCTTGTCATTTCAAACCTGTTTGACTTTCTTTCCGCAGAACACAAAATAAAGATATTTTGAGGAATGTTGGTAACTAACACGCATTGACTTGGTTTTGTGTCCATACGATAGAAGTGAATAACAAAATCGAAATATCTTATGGAGTTTTGATATGACAAAATATGATATGTCATAGAGGTTTGATATGACAATAGGGTGAATAAAGGATGACAGAATTTTTGGGTGAACTATTACTTTTTATAGTGTTTTTTTTACAGTGTTGCATTGTTTTAAAGCAGCTTTACATGAAAGAAGAAAGAAAATCACAAAAAGAGCAAAATATTACACTTATTTTATACATACAGAGAAGAATGCAATACATGTTATGGCATGCCAATCCAATTTACACATATGCGTTTGTGTAGAATAGTTTAATATCTGTTTGCATAAGAGAATCGTATGAATATTTTAAAAACAATCATGTTGTTACATTAGGCAGATGCCATGCACAAGTATTATTGGGCATTTTAGAAAAATAAATTCGACCATAACAATAAAATGGATCATCAAGAATTGTTTATCCCTAATACAAAAGAACTCAGACTTTTAACTATATGAGACCTCAAAATGTAATACTTAACAGTCTTTAAACCATTAAAGTTGGCCACACTGTGTATGCTTACGCTGGTGACAGACTGCCCTGTGCTCTGGTTTTAAACAGCCAGCCTAAGAAGAACATGCTGTCTAGATACTGTTCTTAGAACAGCGGTTCCGACCCGTACTTGTTAATCGCCGTGTCATGATCTGTGCCATTGATACTTTAATATTGTGCCAAGCCTTGTGGCTCTTGAATCCAAAATTAGCCATCTATGCAGTTCCAACGTTATTCATTTTCACTGTCAATGCGGACCAAAATTACTCTGGTAGCTTCATTTTTTAGAAATTGTGGGAAATCGTGTTGCCTGTGGTCTCAGTCTAGCTACTACGGAGAGGGCTCTTCTGTATTGAGAAAGACGAGATAAGAGTTTTAGCCATATACGTGCAGCCGACACCGGGAGGCATCTAGAGGCATCTCTCATCTCCTGCTGAGCCCTGCTGGGGTCTATAGTTCACTGTCCAAACTCAGTATGCATGTCAGAGCTCTCAACCCTGACGAGGAACACAAGCATCTCTCTCTCTCAGTCTCTCTCTCTCTCGTGAATAGTGTTAGAGACCCTGGTATCCAGGTCATTGTTCTTCAGTGTGGTTGATTGTGATGGGGCTTGTTGAATATGTATGGGATCAAGGCTATTTGTTTGTTTTTGGTCTGCATTCGTTTCGCGTCTCATTAATTTTCTGCGCAGAGCACGCATCCTTGCTCTCGACGCTCCAGGGGGAGCCAACCTGCCCGATTTGTTTGTGACACAATGTTACTCCCCATGACCTAACTTGCACAGATATATCCAAGTTAACGTACTCCCTCCATCTCCAAAGCACGCATACATAGACACCAAAAATAGATGCCGTTTAGAACAGGGTGGTTTAAAGGTGTGATGAACTGGGCTGGTTTATTCTGGTATACTGTTGTATGAAGTCTACTTATGAAGTTCGCGTGGTTTTTACATTCAAAAACATCAACAAGAAGTAATAGGCTATTTTCTACCCGGGTCTTGAGGCCGGCTCTACAAACGGTCGGTTTTAATGAAGACACTTGGAAGTAAACGCCCACCGCTTTGATTGGATAGCAGTTTGCGTAGTAAACTTAGTTGGAGCCTTCTGTGAATTTGGTTAGAGACGTAACATTAGGTTACACATTAGCACCATTCACAGTTTTCGCACGGCATCAGTATCATCTGGAGACCTCCTGTGATTTATAAATGACCTCCGCACATCAGTATTTCATGTGGTGCATTCGCATGGGATTTTACTCAGATTTACTGACTTATTTCCCGGATGTGATGGCAAGGCTTTGCGTATAGTTTACCTATACTTGTATTGCGTTTAATAGTATATGACCGTACCTGTCAGCATTTGAGCATTTATCATATAAAACTCTCGTAACATTTTAGACCCGCGATAGCGGTGACCTTTTGTCCGGTTCGCGATCACGGGTCTAAAATGTTACGAGAGTTTCCATGATAAATAAACAAACGGGAGACTCCCGGTAACTTATGGATATCACCCAGCACCCGAAATAATACCAAAACACTTTAAAACAGCCTCCATTATTCGCGAACGGTGGATAAAACCTTGAAAAATGATATATGAGCCCGTCGAATCACAGAGATCACGATTCGCACGGGCTTAAGATCACAGACAACCTCTGCAATTAATACAAATGACTCCCCAGGTGATACTAATCTCGTGCGAATAGTGCTCAGGGCACATCAAGCGATCTCTAACAAAGCAATAGTGACGCATAGTACAAAAATGTTTTACTCACATAAGATTGCTGCGCCATTCCTGTCGAATTCAATATTGACGGCACAGCATTGGTTTTTAATCTTAGTCTCGCAAAGACAATTGTGCAAGTGTTTTGGACAGTAATGGTATTGCACACTGTATTGCATATTGTATTTTTTAACACTTTACAAAAAGTTTGTATTTGTTAACTTTAGTAAATGCACTAACATAAACTAACAATGAGCAATATAGTTTACAGCATTTATTGCTCAATTTAAATTTAAGTGTGCTTTATTGGCATGACAAAATGTACATTCGTATTGCCAAAACATTTGCAGCTGGGCTGCGTACAAATAGTGCAAGTATGTAACAAACGAAAAGAAAGATAATTATTGTTATAAAATACAATTTCTTTTCTTTTCATATTTTATAACTACACTTTATTTTATTTATAAAATAAACAGAGTAATAAAATATTACTTCTTGTCAATGTTCATGTTTACTGTGCATTACTTATGTTAACAGTTATAACTATTGATTTTAAAAATGTATTAATAAATGTTAAATAAAATAAACTAAGATTATTAAATGCTGTTAAAGTATTGTTCATTGCCAGGTCATGTTAACTAATGCTTGAACTAATGCTAACAAATGCAACCTCATAGTGTTACCGTTTTTTTTCTCACTGTAATTTTTTTCTATTGCGTTTATTGTTTTGTTTTCTCTATAATATTTATACAGCGGTTATGCCCTAATTTTCCCCTAGGGATCAATTAAGTTTCGACCTGTCCTGTCCCTGTCCAATTCTGTCCCATTGCATTCTGTTTTGTCCCGTCCTGTCCTAAAAAACACAGTGACATTCAACCAAAAATACTTTTTCATGCCTTGTCCTGAACTACATCATCAAATATCACAAAGAGTTTGGATCTAATAATCTTTGTTTCTTTCAGAGATCCGTTTGTGATCACCTCAAAGATTCTGACAGTGACGGTGCGCCCCTTACCCAAACCCTCCGAGCCGCTGGTATCAGTGGAACTTGCCCCTTTGCTGAACGTAAGTACCACATAACTTCATACATATTTAAACTGGTAATAATATTAAATAAACCAATCTACAATACATACTATGCCACGTTTCACTTTATATTTACGAAATACTTTAAGCATGCGAGTGCTGACTCGCTGAAGTGCTTTATTATGATGTATTACTATATATAATAATATTTTGATACGTAATGCTGCTCAAATTAAATCACCACTAAACAGCATAACTTTAAAGATTATAAGTGACAGTACCGTGTTAACATTCACATACTTCCTGTGAGCCTTCAGTTATTTCAAATCAATAGTTATTTCATTTGAGTTCTCATATTTCTCCTCTGTGTTTTAAGTGCACCATTATTTACAACCCGTGAATGCTGTTCGTTCGCTCGGGTTGACAAATTGCCCAAAGATCACAATGTACCTACGAGACAGCACAGCAAGCACAAAGCAGCCCGCAAGCTTGGAGTCTATTTCAGCACTATAATCAGGAATGAAAGATAGTTCTGGTTAGAATGACCCTCTATTAATAATCTTCTATTATGAATAGTACATCTTTAACAACCCCTAAATATACAGGACATAAAGGACTGCACATAAAGGAGCTCAGTTTTTTATGTGGGAAAAGTAATAAAAATATACCCGTAAGGATTTATGCAAAATGTGGAACCTGCAGATGGGATTGTGCATGAGTGCAGATATCAGCTCAGCTGCCGTTATGATATTCCCGGAGTCGCCATGGCAACCCTTACCTGCTGTCTCCTTCGTAGAGACCTGAGTTTTGGAAATGTGGGAGTGGATGTGATGCGTGGTTTTTTTGTGCGCATGCTTTTTTCTTTCATAGCACAAGAAACGTAATAAATTCTCAATCATGTTTTATTAAATAATCTACTGAAATATATGAAAAAGTAAAAATAGACACACATGAAACAATAATTGGCATATAGTGAGAGTGTATAGTTATACAATTAGCTCGGATAATATGCTATATGGAGAATTTAATAACAAAAGTTGTCCCTGATTTTGATAACATATGTTGATGTCTCAGTTTGATGAGCACAGTTTGAGACATTTCTGAGATCTCTTGTGAAACACTTCGTGTGATTTATATTAGTTAATAATAAAAAGATCTCTTTATGTATATTTCGAATGAGTTTGCACGCATGCAAACTCATGAGCAGGGCATACTAAGGTTCTGCCCGTTCAGCCGGGCTACTGGGTGGGCCCCAGCTGTGCGCTAAGGACCTTGGCGGGGGTCTGTGTCCAGATTGTGCTTCGGTGCCCTGGCCGCAGATGTTTGGAATGTAGGGAGGTGGTATCTGAGCCTGTGCGTTGGGACTTGTCCTCTCTGTGCGGACAGATGCTCCGAGACGGACTTCCTGAGCCATCCTGACCCCCAGAGCCTGCTGGGAAATGGAGGCATTGCGCTCCAGCTGTGTGTTTGCCCTCGTGTTGGCCTCAGCTACTCCTCCCCATTCATCAGCATATATGAGATGACGCTGATGCCGCAATCCGTTATTGGTCTCCGAAAGCGCCGGCTGTCAGTCACTGAGTGTCGGATTGAAGTGATGCATTCTGATGCGTGTTTTGTTTACCATCTGTGATGTTGATCCGTCATCATTTTAAATGAGAGTATGTTAGACATCTGTTTGTGGTTTACATGAGCTATGATGCCATATTTGAGCCATTGGAATTGAAACAATCCACATCCGGAAACCAGGTGCATTTAGTTCTTTTGTAGAATACCAACCAGGAGACAAACTGTAACTCCTACATACTGTAATCATCCTTTGATGGAGTCTGTTAAACCCTTGAAGGTCAGCGGTGATCATCGGTTAGGTCATGAGGTCCCATCGGATCCAGCACCCCATCCGGACTTCCTAAAAAGAGATAATAGGCATACTTGAGCCGAGACAGATTAGTCAATTATACCAGTCGATTCACTGATGAATCAATAATGAGCTGTTCATCCAGCCATGCACCACTGAACCCTGATTAGAGCCTCACACTGGCGCATCATCCCAGAATATCACGAATCACTGAATCAAAAATTAGTCTTTGTAATGAATCATCTACAGCAATATGTGGACTGTGGAACTAATAGAGGGGTCTGAAGATGAGGGTCCTCTGTCGTGCATCTCATGCATGTTTAAAATCCATGGCTTTTATGGACTGTGGATTTAATTATAATGGCACACAATAAGCAAACAGGCTGCTGGGCACTTTTAGCTGCTTTCAGGAAAGGATTTGAGTGGCGACATGGTTTTATCTGTTACGCATTTTGTTTATATTAATGCTTGAAGCAATGTTTTTTATGAACAAAACAAGTAAAAAACACTGCGATTCATATCGGTAAGCTTATGGAGGGTTTCAAAGCAACAACAGAAACAAACATTGCCGCGCATGCGCTCTTTGTGGCCCAAACTTAACTTCCGGTAGTTACACGACATTTAGTCATCAAGCAGACGCTTTTATCCAAACAACTTACAAGAGAGTTCAGGGAGCAAGAAAGCGATATGTCATACAGGGGCAATAATAAGTCCTAATACCAAGTTACTAGTTTTCTAGGGGGCGATAAACTACAACAACACTGAGCTGAGTAGGAGAAGTGATATTAACAGCAGGGCTGTCACGATAAACCCACGATAAATATCACGTGATTTATGCACAGCTTTTGAGGGAAGTACGGGAAAATGCTGCTGCATCCGAAAGCCAGAGGGCGCTGTCGTGCGGAAACTTAAATACGCACTGCAGAAGAAGACCATAACGCGTTCAAGAATGCCTATGGGCATCTTTTTATCACTGTTCCTCAAGCCTCAACATGTATTTTATGATAATAAAGTATATTTATAATGATCATGTTTGACGGGTGTTGCTTTTTCAAATGCACATTATAAGCGACTCAAACTCGCACTGCTTTTAGATCGAGCAGCATTTCCTACTGATCCCAGAGCCGTCAAGCTACGCATTAAAAAAATATCGCAGCCAGCTCGATTTCAATAGGATTTTGTGGTATCGCGATAAATTATCAAATGAATAGTTGTTGCATAGTGAAGACAATGGGAAATATTTGTTGATAAGCCCCTTCCAATTTGGTGGGTAGAGTGAGAGAACAGGAGTAGTTTGTGGAGAGAGCAGAGGATTTGGCAGTCCTCAGGACGAATCCATGTCCCGTACGACCAAGAATGTGAATGTCAGACTGGCTAGCAAAAGCATGGATGAAGTCAATCTTGTTCACAGCTGACTGGCTGTTCCAGAAACCGACTGAGAGAGACAGAGGTATAGAAGGGGAGGTGTGAATGGGACGCACGTGAGAGTGAAGGCGTCGTGCGTCTTGTGTGAGAACACTGTTGCGGTGGAGTACAGGAATTAACTGGAAGCACATGTTGTTGGTATAAAAAGAAAGGCAAAGCAAAGGTATCTTAAATATACTAAAGTGCCTTGCCGGTGTCTTTTCTCGGTGGAGTCGCGCAGGTAGAGTCAAGTACACCTGTCCGCAGACTGCAGATCGAGGCTTGACTACCCCTAGGGAGGGGCTACGTGTGTTGCTCCGTCCACATGCCTTTTCATTGGTTAGTGGCAAAGCAATGACTTCGATGCTACGGTAAACAGGAAATGGGCAAATACGCCTATTTCACAAAATGGCGACAGAGACCGGAAGTAGGGGAAAACTTTTTCCGGGTCATGAGGTATCGAGTCCCCCCTCGAATTCGGTCCCCTTTAGGACCCCGAGTGATTCTATTGGCTGAAAGAACGTCTATTTGGGTTCTCTTTTAGCGCCTGATTGCAATTCTTACAAAATTACATTACGATACATGGCACTAGATCTTTGCTAAAATTACCATTAAAGTCTTTTACATTAAGTGCTTGCTATGCTAGTATGTATATAAGGGCTATAGGTAGTGAAATCAAACAAATCTCGTTCTTACTGTTTTAGTTAGCTTACGTATCAACTAGCATAGAGAATGTTAAGATGACGTCACGCCCTGCGTTTTATGATGCAGTTCCGCTGGCTGCTCCGCCATCTTGGGAGGCTCATACTCCGCTGTTATTATTGTTTTGATATGTACCGTCACTTGTTTTGTTTTATATATGGAGACATCGAAAGTGAAACTACCAGGGCCTTTTCCAGAACGACTCCGCGTAATGGTATTGAAGTTTTTAATACAGCAAGACCGACCTACCATAGTTATATTACTTAATCAAACAAGAAAAAACAAAACACTCCATTCAACGCAATAGCAGCATGCCTCCCAACATGGCAGAACACTCAACACGGCGTGACGTCGATTGACAAGCTCTATAGCATAGAACTACGTGGTTAGATAGCGCTTGTGAAAAAAGTGGAATTTTTGTACCAATCGGGCTCCTAAAGGGGACCGAATTCAAGGGGGGACTCGATACCTCATGACACCGGCCGCACTGCTGCCATTCATTCATTCATTCATTCAGCTTGTCTTCTCACAGGCATTCATTTTATTTACCAAAAACAAACATAGCATATGTTGTCCAAATAATTCATGGTTTACTGGGAGATGTAAAAATAGGGAAAACAAACATTACAAAAACATAGTTTTTTGAGCGAATTATTTATTATCAAGGTCTGATATATGTTAGACAAATAAGCATAAAGGGAGCGCTACATGCCAAACATTTTCTGGTCTTCGCAACTGTTCTGTGTAGTGAACGGAGCTAGAGCATTGACCGGACAAGCGTTTACCCTACTTCGGGTTTGTACATGTCACGCTGTGAAATAGGTCAACCTTACCATGAAAATATTAAGTTATTACCAAAGGGTTGACTTATACTAACAGCACAGATATTAACATTTGGTGGTTCAAATACCCATGCGAGGTCTCCTCCAGATTTTAAAGCATTTGTTCTATTTTTAATGCATGATTTTTCAAGTCAGATAAGTGCCAATTTCAGGATCGTCACATCCATAACGGTACATATTCTTCATAAATGGACAAATTAAAATGAAATGAACTATTTTATGTTCTATGAAGAGGCATTCCTTCTTCATTTGTAAGGTATTATTGCTTCTGCGTTGTGCAGTTTAAATCACATATCCAACAAAGTATGTCTTCTCCCAAAAACCCTGTCCTTTTTTGTTACATCCATAACCATATATTATATACAACCGTGAATCCATTAATTACCAATACCTGGTAACATGGTGTCAAACACTTTGAATTTGATCATTTTGTTCGGAAAATGTTTCATTATGAACTATAGATCACCATTTCGACGAATAGGTTATTTTTTATTTACAATTATTTATGTATATGTTTTAAGGTTACACCTGTAAATAATTTATATTTAAATAAAAGTTGAGTGTTTTTAGCAAGAGTGTCAAGTCATCAGATGTTATTAAATGATGTATGTTATTATATATGTTATATGTTATTACATTTAATTTCCTAGATAATGACAAGGGTTATGGTAATATGGTATCAACATTATATTTGTTCGAAAAAACCCATGACAATATGATTATTTAATAATTGGTATTTATTTCATACTGATTTGATTGCGGTTCATTTGATTATACATTATTCATCCCCCCATCACTTCCCCTGGCACATAAAGCAGCATTCTGGGTCCTCTACGCAGGTATAAAATCCTTCAAGACAACCGCGCTTCCCCCTGTTTCCAAAGAACGCAGAGCAGGATTTGAAGATTTTCTCACATATCTTACACACTTTGATCCGAAAAGGCACTCTGAATTCAGCATTGGACGATGGCGTCACTTCTTCCCAGTTAACAACACATGTAGCAAAAAGCACAATTCTTTAATATACACCATATACACATCTGAGATTATATGTTAGCCATGATATTGCTTTAGAAATGCAATAAGCAAGATTACATAAAGCCAACCCCTTATGCCAAGGAGGCCTTGTGCATACTTTGCTCACATTTATACGTTACACATTCAAGCAGTTAATGTCAACCCAGGCATAGTATAAAGTTTCACGAGGGCTACGCATCTTATTTTAAAACTACTCCTCTCCTTTCAGCAATACACTAAAAGCGCAACTTTAGAATTAAGTGTGATATTTACAGTAAATAAATAGAACGAAAGACGTACTCCCCAAACAGGAATAGCGAAAACAGCGGAAATGAATTAAAGGCTGTGTCCCAATTCGGGGGCTGTGTCCTTTAAAGCTGCATTTTAAGACCAATTGCGTCACAGCAGCGCGCCTGAACGATAGTAAGGCCCGATTCACATTTCGCGTCTTAAACCACGTGGAAAACACGAGCTGAACTGCGTTCCCCTTTTTTTCCAAAGCGCCTGGACTTCAAATTGCGACCTTATATCTGCAGGTTTTTAAGGATGGAACGAATGTATCCTTCACAGCTTTAGCTATCCTGAGAATCATTGCGCGCCTGTAACGGCTTGAAATTTTAGTTAAATAAAATTATGTAATTCACAAAAACGGTCCATTTCAGTGTTTTAATATTATATATGATGATGTTGTTAATTAACATTGTTGGTGCATTATTGTGTTTTAAATGTATAAGGTTGGTTAATTTAAAATCCTGTTGGGCTGTTTTAATCTACATAAACGTGTCATATTCTCTCAAATGAAATATAATTTTCTGGCTCTGTATTTGTTTAAAAATAATATCAGAATGTCAACGTCGTTGCTTTGCCACTAACCAATGAAAAGGCCTGTGGGCGGCGTAACACTACCCTAGGGGAAGCCACGCCTCGATCTGCAGTCTGCACACAGGGGCTTTTCGGTAGAGTCGCGGGTCTATACTCGCTTGACTCGCTTGACACGCCTTCTCGATTAGCAAAACAAAGCGACTTCAGCGGGCCACGTGTCAAACAGTGATCAACTAGCTTAACTCAAGCCACATGGTTATTTTTGGATAAAGTGCTGAAACATATTAATATAATGAACATCAGCAAATGACGAAACATATTACGAACAGCCTGAAGGTGGCGCTTACAGTATCAGCTGATCGGAAGCATATCTTTAGCGATCATTTTAGTGATGAGATCCGTTGTTTGCTCTGCTCGTCTAGCATTATTTTTAGACTCATAACCAAACATCAGACCGAAATTTTGCTTCGGGCCAGGCGCATGCATCCGACGAAACCGTCTGTAACAAAGATTTATATTTTAAGCTGTCGAGTGCAATTTTGGGAACATTTTGAGCTTGATATAATTTGACTGCAACCCACATAAAGTATGTAAAGTAGCCTGCAATTTTATGTTTCAATAAGGGGTGGCGATATAGAGTCCAGAGTTAAGGATTGCATCCTTAATAAGTCAATGTAAAGAAATAGGCCTATTGCGACATTTTTCAGTATAAGATTTTTTTGGGACATGAAGCAGGTTTAAAACACTCAAACCTTATTTGTGTTCGCTGTACAATCGTTTTTGGTCTCGTTTTATACGTTTTACAACTCTGTCTTTCTCTTTCTCCCCCAAGGGTACTGTTGATCCTCAGTGTGTCGTCTGGGACTACGGAAACCCGTAAGTCAAATGTTCTTCCCTCACACACACGCACACCATTATCAATCAGCTGTCACTGACTTTCTGACATGTCTCGAAACTCATTTTGTTTTCATTAAACAAAATGAGACACTGTGTTGATTAAATTAGTGAGCTGAGAAAGACGCTCCATTCTTCTCACCTCAAGCGTCAAAGTGAGAATCTGACACACAATTCCCTGTTTTCAAGACGTGATGCCTCCCAGCTCATGATTTGGTTGTCTTGCAGTATGATCCCATCCAAACCCCCGACATCTATCCCAGCAAGAGACTTCATTATTACAATTTCTAAAACTCAAGGTTTGTAAAAAACGATACGTTTTTGAGGGACCCACTTAGTTAGAGGTTGCGGTTCTCAAAACTCCCCCTGCTGGTAGAACGTTCTAGCCTGCAAATGTCTCCGAGATGTACAGGCAAGTGTCAATTATGTCAAACAACATGTTTTTTTAATCCGTCCTTAGCTCTTGGTGATGCAACTCTGTCTGTTGATATGCTTTGATTGCGTCTTGGTGGCTGTTTATTTAGGAGCTTTGAGAGCGCTGCGTGTATTCTAGTTCACGCACTGTTTGTATTTGTGTCGGAAAACATCTGCGCTCCGAGTCAGTTTATTTCAGGGAGGCGATACAAAGGAGTTTTTCAAGCGGAGTAAAGAAGGTGAGAGCGAACGGGGAAAAGCAAGAATAGAGAGCGAGAGAGGGAATCTACACAGACTTTACATTCAGATTGACAGCGTTTTTCTAATTTACAATAGGAGTTTGTGGTTTGAGGTGAGGTAACATCAGTTGTTGGTTAAGCAGAATTGAATTGTTTTGTATTAAATTGAGCAGTGAACCACGATGCAGCCAACCTGAATCCATGCCATGGGGCTCAAGCGATCCGTGCAGTAGTGAATAATTCACAAAACTGTCTATTTCATGCATTTCAAGATTGATCCATAATAAAGTCAGTTGTAGTTTTGCCGTGTCCATGTGCTGCAGTGCTGATATGATCAGAAAACACATCTGTCAACAATGCACCTGTGGAACGTCGGCATCCTCCTTCCTGCACGCTTGGCTGCGCAAGTTTGTCTTTCTGCGTAGCTCCCCACTAACAGAGCACTCCTCACGCATCATTAATACGCACCGGGAGGCAGGACCGGCTAGACGGGAGAATGGCGGGCGGTAATTACTGATGCAGAAAAACCTTCTATCTGCAGGCCGCAAAGTCAATTAATGCAAAACCTGATTACCTCTCCCTCCAAATTACATTCCAAATCATTCAGAGATGAATGCGCCAGTGTGATTAAAAAGCACAGAGATATAGAGATTTTATCGACGTTATAAATCCAAACATGGCAAAATCGCTCCAAAGCCCAAGTCAGTGAATGGAAATAACATACGGCCTTTATTTATAATCACACGCTTACTGAGAGATTTATACTGTACCATATTGCAGAGAAAATGAGAAACTCTGGACCTTTTGTTTTTGTGTTTTTGTCAGTATAGATACTTTTATTTGGTTGCTCTTGTTATTGTTTTTTTGCTCAGGCAATTATCTGTTCATTTAAACAATTCCCAGCGTCAGTCTTTTTAGGATTACTATCATTTCTCTCACATCGCTCTTTCTTTTATTGTTGTTTGCAGTACCACAATAGAATGATTTCTAATTGCTTCCAGCTTGGAGTAGTTATTGCACTTTACCTCTGCATAATCAAGTAAAACTTCTGCTCCCTTTTCTGTGAATTAATTTACTCCAGCAGGCAAAACTCTCTCACGCAGGTTCAGTCTCCGAAATCCCCCTCTGTGTTTTTTAGCTTCAAGAAAAAAACAAATCCGTCAGCGTTTACTGATCCTTGTCGTTCCAAAACCTTTGTGACTTTCCATGGAACACCGAAAATGTCCCAATGTCTTTAATGCACTTACAGGATAGCTTTCTAGACGTTCAAAAAAGAAATAAAAGGAACAGAGTTTCACAGACTTTATAATGCTTTTAGCCAATTACAATTATTTATTCACAAATGTTCTTTTGAGGACAGATACTTCAAAAACAACCCGGAGTGCTTGAAGAACTCTTATAGAAGGGGAAAAAGACCAAGTCTGCATGAACTTTGCACCGTGCAAGGCTTGTAATCATTAATTCTCTTTTATGTACTGAATGACCTTACCAGACTTTCCTTTTCAATCTTTTATTTTCCTTCTTTCGGGGCTAGCGACTGCCGGAGCTTTACTCTAGTACGATCGCATTAAATCACGTTTAATCCCTCAAACCAAATCTAAACTCTCCACGGGGCCATTTTAATCACAGCCAGGAAAAAACGGCACGGCGCTAAGCAACAAATTGCTTTTGATTATGATAACGTAATGGATGCGCTATAGGAATGCGTCTAGGGCGGTGATTGGGTAATGCTTTGGTGGATCGTGCCCGTGCAGCTGCCACATGTGTGATGGGACACGGGGGGCTATCAGAATCGGTCCGCCCTGTATTCGTTAGCAGTTAATTTGTTTTGAGTGAAGCTGCGTGGAATTGTTTGCATGTGGAGGGCCAGATTGTGTGCTGTTGGGAGATGTGCAGCTCATGCTGTAAATAGAGTGTGGGGATGTCGGAGGGGCTTATGGGTATTGATGGAGAGCGAGAGTTGGCCTTGTTCAGGTTCAGAGACTTGTACGATGTTTAAAGGGATAGTTCACCCGAAAATTAAATATATAAATATTCTGTCATCATTTACACAAACACAAAAGAAGATATTTTGAAGAATGTTGGTGACTAAACAACAGCAGTACCCATTGACTTCTATTGCATGGACACAAAACCAATGCATGTCGATGGGGACCAACAGTTTTTGTTTACTTATATTCTTAGGGCCCTATTTTAACGGTCTAAGCGCATGGTCTAAATTGCACGGCGCAGGTGCACTCGGGGCATGTCCGAATCCACTTTTGCTATAGTTTATCGACTGGAAAACGGTCGGCGTGCCCGGATGCATTGTATAAACAGGTTGTCCCGATTCTCTTAATGAGTAATGGGTGTTTTTTGGGCATAACATGCAGTAAACCAATCAGAGTCTCATCTCTCATTCCCTTTAAGAACCAGTTGCTCTCACGTCATGGCGGATTTGCTATTTATAAGGCGGAATTTGCAAGAGTAGAGTCTGGACGCTTCTCCAGAGAGGAAACGCATCTGCTCCTTCGTGAGGTTAAAGCGCGCGAGCAGACCATCCACAGGACAACTCGCATTTTTATCTTTATGGACACAATAATAATCTTTTACATTGTACTCCATTTATTTTTTATATTTGGCATGTTTGTGTGCTGCTGCGCTTCACTCTGTCTAAAACGTTAAAGGAAAGCGCGCTGTTGACCTGCTCAGTTGCGCATTTTCTACTAAGTCGCTCTTTAAATAGAAAAAAATTGCGCTTTTGACTTTAGACCAGGTTTGAGTTGGTCTATGGTCAGTTCCTCAAAATAGCAACGTGCCAACAATGCGCCTGAAAACACCTCTTTTTTAGACCAGCACGCCAACGGGTGCACAAATGAGCCCAAATTCATTTGTTATTTAAACAAAGCGGCGCTTAACGGGAAGATGCGTCGGGCGGAAACTAGCAAAAAAACTTGCGCTGCGCTTTGCGATAGGGCCCTTACGGTTTTGAAACGACAAGTGGTGTGTAAGTGATGGCAGAATTTTCATTTTTGGATCAACTACCCCATTAAAAAGTTTAATACAATTTTTGGGGAAAAGAAATTGTAGCATTTTATGCTACACAGTTCATTTTGAATTATTTTCTCTCCCTCCTTTCTCGCTTTCTCTCTCTCTCTTTTAATTACCCTTCTCGCTCTTCCTCTCATGTATATCACTGCGTTTTGCCGCCTGACCTTCATTTGAAGTGAAACTAGTCTCCGCATGCCTTCTTTCATCCTAATGCCACCTTCACTTCCAGCTGGCCTTACCTCCCCCTTTCGTATCTGCCTCTTCCTACGCGTCTCTTTCCCGCTGCCTTGAAGTTCTCTCCCTCACTCCGTGCCGGGTTTGCCTCCGCATGCCCTGCCGCACGTTCTTCATCCTGTTTCATCCGACGATACCTGATGTTCTCTCTTTTTCGCTCTCTCTTTGTTAGTCTTTTCCATCTCTTTATCCAGCTCTCTATCAGCTCTGGGGCTTGTTAATTGTCAGCAGGTTACGATGCCCTTTTCTGTGCTGTAAGAAGCCTTTGGTGACTCTCTGTGAAAAGTTCAGAGCTTTTAGCGCTTCATATGAGATGAGCATGTGTCTCTAAAAGCCCATACACACAGAGAAAAATAGAGGTGGGATCTGCGTCACAACTGATATTCTCAATGAATTCGCTTTTAAACTTGGCTTACAAATGTTTCTGCTAGCAAACATGAGGCAATTGGGAAAGATATTTTAGACCTACATTTTAATTTTCTAAGAAATTGTTCCAACTTAAATTATACGTCTATTGATCAGCTGTTGAGTCAACAGTAGTCATCAGAAAACTAGACTATTTCATTTCAAGGTTGACATCTGCATGGAATCGTCCAAATAATGTTTTATACCTCACAATCATTTTGGGGTAAACAAAGAACTGACTAAATAACTCTCCGTATAGTGCTCGCTGCCTGAGGAAAGTACTGAGCATGTGCGGATCAGCCGTCGTCACTCTAGCTTAAGTGTGATTTAAGATGCTTAGAACGTTACAACTGCCTCCCGTTACAATCTCCTCAACTCTACAGCGAGAAGAGCTGTGACATTCAGTGTAGAAAGAAGTTCTAATCCACAGGAAATGAGAACAGGAGACAGAGCGAGATCGATGGAGATCATAGATGAGCACAATGGCCCGTGAAGACTCATCCCTGATGGCTGACTTTCATTCTTCAACACCAGCAGCTGGCGGGACCATTGTGTCAGAACTCAACGTCTTCCTTTAGTTTCTTTTTCTGGGTGGAATTACAAAGTTTCTCCCTTTGGTTGAGACACAGTTCTAATCTTTTTCATTCGTCCTTTTTGTGCTTGGTTTGGTCATGCCGCTGAGGGCACAGAGGGACTTTTTTGAGAGAAAATGGGCGTAAGCAAAAAGAAAATAGCAGATTTAAAGCAGTAGTCTGAGAGACAATTGTTTTATTGTTTCCGCGGTGAAAAAAGAGGACTCCCGTGTGCTTTCTTATCACCCATTGAGAGAAAACAGACTATTCCTGTACAAGTTTGTGTGTATTTCTGTAAAGATTAAAACTACAATTTAACAGTGTAGCTCATACACCGTTCTCGTCCTTCTTCTCGGTCTCTGTCTTCCCTACCCAGGCTACATTCATAGTCTGCGAAAGCAGAGTTGTGGGCACTGAGAGACAGTTGAGCGGCCAGGGAGGAAGGGGAGGGTTCTTTAATCTGTTTATAATCTAGTAAATGGGAAACAGCTCCACAGAGGCAAGGATGTTGGAAAATAAACCGTTCCAGAAAGCAGCAAGGAGAATATGTCCCACAAAGGTGCTTTGTTTACTTCTGTTATTCACATCCCTTGGCTTCCTCATGTCATTTTGTAAAGTGTAGAGCTACAAGTCCCTGAGGCTAAAGTGGAAAGATGGCAAGAAATAAGTAGAAGCTATGCTAACACAGATATTTTCCTTGTTTTATTTGTAATGTTAGGATTCTGAGGACATAAGGTGTTTGCTCTAGGGTAATGGGAAAACAGAGTTATGCCCTAGAGCATGGTCATGGCGAATCACTAGTCTCTTGTTGGGAATTGGGTAGACTGTGCACACAGAGCTTTTCAAAATTGAAAGCTCAAATCTTATTGGTTGGCATTATACAATTTTTGGGAGGCGGGTTGCATAGATTTTAAAGAGTGAAATAAAGAGCTGCTACCGCTAGTTTTTCTGTCACTTGAAGTATGGACTCTTTCACATATTACCCAGTCCAGCTTAAAGGGATAGTTCACCCAAAAATTAATGGTGGTGCAAATCTGGTTTTATACTTCTTTGAAACCAAAATCAAATAATAAATATCCAAGTAGGTGGTTTCAATGCAGTCACAGTACAAAATAACTCAATTTAAATGACAAAATGTTGGTAGAATTACTTATAGAATAAGTAAACTATATCTTTAACCAGATGGTGTATCTGCTGGTATTGCACTGCACCTTATGTATTCAAGTAGTTTTTTTAATGGATAAACTTGGCTCCTTTCTGTCCAAATGAAGCTCATTATAAAAAATCTGCTGGATTCAGAAACATCTGCCTGACGCAACTAATGGACTGGAAAGGTAGAAGTGAACTGAAGTTTAGTTTAAAGGGATGTTTATGTAGACTTGTAAACGATCATGGCAGCAGTTGTTGTAACCAGACGAAGGCATCACCAGTGTAGTAAACCTTCTGTTCATCTGGAGTAGAAAAAGGAATACATATAAGACAACATCTTTCAGCATTTTTTTATTTTATTATTTCTTTCTAGTATTGCATTTAGAATAATAACATTCTGAAAGCTATCATTTGAATCATCATATACTGTATATAGCCACATAAAGTACTGTTGAGGGCACATGTCGCTGTCCATGGTGCTGAATCAGTTAAACTCAATTTAGGACACAGACATGAGTTTAGTGTCATCCAGGACAAATTATCATCTGATAGTGATGGTTAATGTGGTAATTAAATGTAGAGTGATTTAATCTGTTCGCAAAAATGCCCCATGGCTATAATTAGTCATTACATTTCAATCTGATGACAGAGGAAGTTCATTTGTTTAACTCATTTATAATCATTTCTTTAGTATTTTAAGAAGACATGGGAAAGAATCTTGTAACACACAAACATATGCAGAAATATACATTTAGGACCAGACATGGTCTTTAAAATATTTGGGTGAATTGCGATAATTAGCATAAATCTTTCAGTTAATCAGGTTGTAAAAGAACACTATCAGACACTAACACTGTGTTTAATACATTGTGAAATTGGTGGAATTACTGATCACAATTTTGCACAAATTTTAGTTTTAGTTCAGTTTTGATTTCTTTGTACATTTTTAGAACCAGTAATTGTGTAGACTTGGTTGTGAAAATGCCTACTGTAGTTGGTCCATTCCTCTCCAAACATGCGGTACTCCAAAAACAGTAAAGTGGGCTAGATTGTATACTCAGTCAGATGTCTATCTCTGTGAATCTAATAAATAAAATACTTTTTCATCCTTTATTCAACCTCATTTCAGTACATACCTGTATGACTTTCTTACAGGTTACAACACAAAATAAAATATTTTGAAGAATACTGATAACCAAACAACATTTGTTCCCATTGACTGTCATTGTATATGAACACAAAACCACACTCACAATTCTAAAAAAAATATCTTATTTTTGTGTTCCACAGAAGAAAGAGACATATACAGGATTTGAACGACATGCGGATGAATAAATGATGACAGAATTGTCTTTATTTGTGAACCATCCCTTTAATGAATTCAACTTTACATGCATATTCAACTTTAGATGCTGGAGCCTGACATACTGTGATAGCTTCCCAAATGTTCTTCTAAAAGAAAAAGGAAAATGCATGTACAACAAAAAATAACAAAAAAAGTCATCTCTCAGGAGGTATTTGTTCATCTGAAGCCTCTCCGTATTAGCACATAGTCAGCACAAAATCACTATTTCACATCCACAACCTCCACTGTATGTGTATGTGAGCACATGCCTTTGCACTGATTCATGATTGCAAGCATGCAAGTGTGTAGTTGATTTAAAAGATTATGTTGGGAGCTGCCATGCAAACCCAATGGCCCTCTGCATGTGTTTATAAAAAAAAACTAAGTTACAGCTGCAGCACATACTGGCCGTGGCTTTGTGTTTACAGTTCAGTGTTTCAAATGCCCATATGTCTGTTCCATCTGTCTTACAAAACACTACCTCTCGTTTTAATGAGAAATATGCAGCAGTGAAATATAGAGATACAGAATGCACATAAATAAATGGGTACTCCATTTATAGCTAGACTAGTTAATGTACAGTACATCTAATGTCTCGCCTATAGAAATACATCTCCCAGTGTTTCTTAAAAGTGAGTTCACCCAATAATATTGTCATTACAAACCTGTTATTTTGAGAGATGTTTTGGGTCAATTATTTGTTACCAACATTCTTCAAAATATCTTTTTTTGCAAAAAAAGATGCTATATAACAAACCCCTGCTTAAAAACCAACATACACATTCTGTGTTTGCATGGACCTATTTCCCTGTTCCGGGTGGAGCTGGGGCTGGGAATTCGACCTTGCCACTGGCAGCTTTTCTGCCCAATGACCTAGAATCCCGTGCTGCTTACTAGGGCAGGACTCATTCCAGAGGGAGTGGAGTGACAGGGTAAATAACTGGATGGTGATCCCAACAGAGCTTCCCTTGGTGGGGACGGGATGGGTGCTTTAATCTAGCTCCTAATCCACAGTGCTGCCATGCATCACCCTTAGCCCACTGTGTTCATCTGTCAGGTGAAAGTATGCAAGATGCTAGAAGACAACAACATGCTACATTGCCTTCACAAAACACTGATGTTTTGAGGCAGGCCGGCCGGTTTTTGTCTTTCAATTCACCATGTTTATTAGACAATTATATATAGACTTTCTTTCACAGGACCCCACTGTAAATCTAAAGACAATACCTTTAAAATGAAACAAAGACACCCTAAGGGATACCAAATAACTCACAAGCCGTTACCACAGTTTTATAACCACAACCCTTAACAATAATCAGTTTAATCCGTTAAAAATCTTAATTAACAATTCATTTGACTAATAGCATTTTTTTATTTTATCATGTCATTTTATTTGACATGTGTATTTTATTTTATTTTAATTTGCCTGTGTCTGGTCTTGTATTTTATTTTATTTTACTTTATTATTTTTAATATGTTATTTTAATATGTTGTTTATATATTTGTCTTATATTTTATATTATTTTCTTTAATTTTTAAGATGTTATTTGTTATACATTTTTTTCTATTTAATTTTTTAAGTATTTTTAATGTTATAGTGCAAATTGTGATAATATTGTTATTGCAATTGTTTCGACCACGATGATTGTTTAGTCAAATCTAAAATTGTGATCTCGCACCTCTACGTTGTTTATTATTTTATTTAATTCCCATGTTTGTGTAGTTACTGTACATAACCCGAATCTCTTACAAAAACTGTATCACTAGGAGATTTCATCTCTATATTAAGCAACTTCAAACGAGTGGATGTTTACTGAATGATGAATGCATGCTGGGATGTTTTTGGCCTGTGGTTCAAGGCAGGAGTCGGGTTTACACACTCCTGAACCCTCTTTGCACCCGCTCATTATCTGAAAATAAGCACAGAACTCTCAGTATGGAGGCCCTGACTGATACTCTCTCCCACTCAATGGACTGTGGATCGACCCCTCGAACAGCTCCGCTTTTTATTACACAAGAAAAGTAAACGATCATAGTAGCTTAATGCTGGCTCTTCATAGTGAAATGTGGGGTGGTTCCTCTCTGCTGAGACCGTGTAACCTGGCCGACCCCTGGTCATCACCCCTTCTTTCCCCATAATGAAGTGAGACAGTAAGCCATGAGCATCTTACGGGTAAAATGAGCTAAACTGGGATAATGTGGTATCTATCTCACTGCAAGAGCTGCTCCATGTGCCTTTATCTGTCTTATCGCGTTGAGACCTACATCTCTCTCTCTTCATACCGGCTTCTCGGTCAATCCGTCTCTCTCTCTTTTATTTCTCTTCCTCTCGCTGTAATCTTCTGCCCACTTTCTGCTCGTGTCATCACTTACGCGTTTGGTAAGCTTTGCTTGGCAGTGACTAAGTGTTTGAGTCGGTCTTTGTATGTATGTCCTAACAAATTACCGACTAAACATTCTCATGCTGCTCTATATTTAGACTGGGAATCGCAACACCTGACGCGGAAATGACTCTGTATCCTGTGATTTTGTATGTGGGGGAAGAACAGAAGAGACAGCGTGTTTGTTGGGGGCGGGACTCCGAGGGCAGGGGATAGTGTAGGGTGTTAGTGTGTCAGTCGGAAAGCCAACAGATTGAGTCTCAGCAAGTATCCGTCTGCTCACATATAGCATCTGTAGTCCGAGTGTGTGGATTTACACTACGCCACTGTGGTGAGTACATGTTCGGTGCTTTCCTGTGTTGTTTACCTCAAACAGAGATTTGGACACCGACAGGATGAATGTGTAGAATGACCAGTAGCTTGTGTAACGGCACTAGTTGCGTGAAGTCAGAGATCAGGTGGTTTTACATGAACAACATTTCACTCTGTGCTTGAATTTAGTGGTGTATATATCCGCCAGGATAACCTTTCCTTTTGCTACTGTATTGCTAATGTTAGTGAATTATCTCTATATATATATATGTCTTATAATTCTACACTTTATAAGACTTAAAGTTTATATGTTCAAGATGTCAACACAGTTACTCCTCTGATGTCATTTCATCTTAGAAACATATTGACATTTTCAGTAGTTGGTATATCGCTGCTGTCTTTCCAAAACCTCCATATTTATCCATATATCATATCTCCATATTTCGTGCCATAAATCCGTTATTATTTGTCACTGGGTTTTGCAAATATCTAACTAATAAAACATATGAAAAAGTGCTTGTCAACACAGAATGTAATCGTTTAAAAGTCAGTGTTTTTTCAATTTCCTGAAATACTGTGAATTTGGATGTACAAGGTTTCAGAAGATCAGCGACGATATGCAAAATACCGTTTTGGTTTACTACTGTTGTGATATTTCTCACCAGCTAGCCAGCTCCACGTTATATACATGTATGTGTTGGTTATTCTTTGCTCTCCACAAATTGTGCTCAAATCATGAAAGGACCATATTGTAAATTGAATATTTATATTATATGGACCTTCGCCATTATCACTTCTTGTCATACATTGTCTGGCCATTCTCTCCTGGCATGGTTCCCATCAGTACATCAGGAGGAAAGCTAATCTCTCTTAAGAAGCTTAACAATTATCACCAGGAAAGCAAAGGTGAGAAGCCAATGACTTTCCATGAATTCACATGGTTTGCAGGGTTTCATATGTGGCAGCACTTAATGTCATTTTTATTAGGCTTCTGCGAGTAAGAATGAGCGCTTGATCTTTCAAACTTATTGAGAAACCTCGCTGGCATTTTGATTTTGAAGTCGGTGCTTTGTGCTCTGGTTCAGGTAGTTGCTTTTCTTGTTTTTTAAAGGGATGGTTCAACTAAAAATGAATATTCTGTCATCATTTACTCACCCTCTTGTCATTTTAAACCTGTACGACTTTCTTTCTTCTGCAGAACACAAAAGAAGATATTCTGATGAATGTTACCGAACAATGTCAGACCTATTGACCTGCATTGGTTTTGTGTCCATACAATAGAAGCGAATGGGGATCGCCATTGTTCGGTCACCAACATTCCTCAAAATATTTTCTTTTGTGTTCTGCAGAAGATAGAAAGTCATACAGATTTAAAATGGCAAGAGGGTGATTTAATGAAGACATAATATTTAGTTTCTGGGTGAACTATCACTTTAAGATATGTTGAAGTATCTGCATTGTCATACTGTAGATGTCTCTCTGTTTAGTCTCATTTCTGTCTAAATGGAGAAAGAAATATATTTTGAGGATTTTTTTCCAGTATGTTATTCTAGAAGCCCGGGCTTTATTCTCCACCCACTGTGGATTTGTAGGCTTTGTACGAAACGCAGTGTGATTTGGGTTATCTCAAGATCTGCCCCCAGACTGATATGCTGACTCACAGTTGTGCGATTCTCAAACATTGTGTTTATCCGACCCTCATACGTGCTTTATAACTTACGTTTTAATGAAGCGTTTACCTGTTGCTTATGAAGGTCCAGGAAATTCCTTTGTATTGTATGGTTCAAGTAATAAAAAAGTATATCGGATTAACTGAATTTCCTCTTTCTCATACCTTTAAAATCAATTATTATCATTTCTCTTTCTCACTTTCTTCTTTGTGCGTCACTTTCTCATTTTTCTTCCATATATAAATGCTCCCAAAATTATGCTCTCAACACATGGCATGGTAATATAATAGAGGGCTCCTAATGCAGGTGCCTATGACCAGATTACAATTAATTGCCTTCCTGAAATAAAACTGTTCCTCGCACGGATTAGCGGTCGACATCCACATTTAATTTGTTTGTCTGAGGCGCATTTCGCGCTTTCATGCTAAACGCGGTTCCGACTGAATCCGGCACCCTTTGTCAAGGCGATGGCTCCTTTTATCCACGGCGGCTCGATCACGCTTGTCAACGTTTATATCGTGTTTTCGCTCCGCCGTTTGTGGGAACTCATCTTGTAGTGGATATTAAAAACAAAAGGGAACAAAGTCAATTTCGTGTGTTCAGTAATCTGATCCCCCACTCTCAGACTACTGTCACTGCAGATTTGGCCATTTAATCAGACGCCTAAACACAAACACGGGCCGGGCCATTGATGATGCGAAGCCAGGCCGGAGCACACTGCTGGTTCATTAAACCTATCACAGCATGTGCTAATTAAATAATGAAGCTGCGCTCGCATACCGTAAGGCGAGAAATGACTGCTGTGGCATTTCATTCTCCATATGTTAGCCCGGTCGCCCTTGCTTTTAGCATTTAGAGTTGCTTTTGTGTGTATGACAAAGAAAACGGTGTATAGAGAGAGAGCTGTCTGCATTAAAAGCTTACTGTATTAAATGTCCAAGGGAATCGCTTTAATAATTGCATATGGGAGAAAGCACTTCAAACAGTAGCAGCGAGGGAGAAATTAACAGGTTCAGAGAGAAAGTTTACTGTAGGCTACTGTGTTATATTGTATGTAGAGGGAGGGTGTGTACATAGTGGGTTTTGTGTTTGAGTTGCTATTGAAGCACATGAATGGCTAATGAGGTCAGATTCAGGATTTCCGTCGATATAATTGTGTTAGACTAATGAAAATTAAATGATTTATTTGATATGGTCCCTTGTGAAATGTGGTGCTGGTCTGGCTGGTGGACTTTATAGCAGGGATTTCCAACTGGGTATGTAAGGGATATTTAGAAAAAGATGTGATTTGGCTTTATTGACCATCTGGTGTTCTTTAGTCGCTTTTATTGTATTTTATCATTTCATTTATTATTATTCTTTTACTTTATCAGAATGGTATGTATGTAAACACATCAAACAAATCAAACACAAAAATGATAAATGGTCCTAAAAAGTCACATTTTTACTCCTGACTGCCTTTGGAAATGAATAGGAATAGAAAAAAATACTACACTTTAGTGAAGTTATATTGAATGGAAAAAATAGGTCATAATTATTGCATAAATATTACATAAAACAATAAAAATCCCCCAAAATTCTGAATATTAAAGAAGAAATATGACACTTTTATATCAATCATTATTATTATTGTTTTTTTTACTTTATCGGAATGGTAAGAAACTTGCTCAGTAAACAAAAAATGGATGTGATTGGAAAAAGCTAAATGATCCCAAAGTCTAATTTTACTCCTGACTTCCAAAGAAAATAAATAGGAATAGGAAGAATACTGTACTATAGTACTATAGTGTAGTATAAAGTTTTATTGAATGGAAAAAAATCATAATTAATGCCTAAATATTACATAAAATAGTTAAATTCCCTAAAAATGTGAAATATTAAAGGAAAAGTACAGTTTTTATTTTATTATTTCAATAATTGTTATATTTTTTTTTACTTTATTGGTGTGGTATGAAACTTGCTCTGTAAACATAAAAATCACACAAAAATGTATGCAAATCAAAAGTCAAATTTTTACTCCTGACCACAATAGGAAATTTAAAGGAATAGAAAAAAATACTATATTATAGTAAAGTTATATTGAACAAAAAACAATGTATCATAATTATTGCATAAATAATACAGTCAAAACATAAAATTCCCTAAAAATCTGAAGTATTAAAGGAAACATCATAGAACAACAACATATTACATTGATTTCACTTACAGAAATAAGTAAAATTTCCAGTGTTTAGTCACCTCACGGAATATTAAGGTGGCCCCTAAACAAGGAGCACCAGAGGGTTAAACGGTTAAATCAAGAAGAAAAAATTATTGGGTTTCATTGTGACTAAAATTTAAAATTATCATTCGCTAAATGACATCCAGTATGAGACACATTTCTGGTGTCAATGAATCTGTGTTGAATATGTTGTGGGAAATAAAGATAAAAAAGATTGCAAACACTGCTTAAAAGATGAAATGACATTACCAGCATCCTCACTCCTCATGCTGGTGACCAGTCAAAAGGTTTATCTTTGCCTATGTGCGATAAAACACACAAAACAATATCTTGGAGGATTTTGAAATTATTCTTTCAAAACATTGTAACGGTCTCATTCTGAAAGAAATTGGATGTTGTGTGATCCAAGCAAAGTCTCTGCCTCGCCTGCCAAACAATCTTTTAGATGTTCTTTCACTAACCACACCCCCCTCCTTATCTCACTCACCTGATGCTGATGAACATCCTCATGAGGTTTGCACCTGATCTTCCTGCTTGATCCTAGTCTGACTACAAATACGCAGAATTCCATTCATGTTTCTGTCTGTGTTGGCATTTGAGAGTCTTTGACTGGGCGTCAGCTCAGATCAGCTGCTTCAGAGATGTCAATCGGCAGATCAAGGCAAGAAAGATTGCACTTATATTGCGTTAGGTCGGGTTGTATTCATTAACTGCTTTCTGTGAGAGCATATGTGCTGAAAAAGGCAATGTGCATGTTCATGAGAGACACAATGAAAAGTAAATCGTACAGTAATGCATTACTGGGTTGTAGTTAATAGCCATTTTTCTAAAATAACAACAAGTACAAAGCCTAATAGTTATTTTCTTTGGATGCGCGGATATGGACATTTTGCCATATAATAATAACTGATAATAGCCAGCACAGATATGGCCAATGGTCATCCTTTGCACTTTTCTATTTCTTGGGAATTCCTATTCCGAAAATAGCTTTATTTAACTAATATACCAATTTCATAATATTATTTATAAAATAAAATGACCAGTATAAAACTAATAAATGCATTATAATCACATACAGTATTGCCTCATCTACATTTATGCATGGTCTCCTGTTTAATTGGTATATTGTAATATTGAAGTATGTTCCTGTGACGCAAATCTTTTAAATCACCACAAAATAGATTCAGATTGTAATGTGTTCGCTGACTCACTCATGACCATTTTTTTACACTTTAAGTACCCGTTTTTTCAACAAAGCCAAGTTATTATTATTTCCTCTTTTGTCTAAGGTTTTTACCAAGGACAACAATAGCCTAAATGAATAATGTGTTTGTCACATAATGCCCTTAGTTCACCACCCCATAAAAGTTTTAAATTAGTTTTTTTTCCAAACTTGTATGATGTTATTTTCCTTACATCCACATTCCATAGAGACCACAGGCTTGTTGTAATAAAAAGTTGTAATAAAATAAAATGGACAAAAAGCAGTAGTTTAAATAGGGTCAGCAGTGACTTCAAGATTAAATGGTAACTGCACCATGGAATTTATTTATACAGTAGTATTACATTAGATCATGTTCGATTAGTACTGGTGCAAAGTTGAAGATCATCATTACATAGATTTAATTTTAGTCTGTACAACACAAGGTTAATGTTTAATAAGAATTAGAATATTATATATGATAAATATTATCATATGTATAATATAATAATTAGGATATGAAGAATAATTTGGTTATATTATCTTTGAAGCTTGACAGCCCACAGATCTTTTTGTATGAAAAACAGCTATATAAACATCCTTTAATTTATGTTACATAAAAAAGAAAAGAATACAGGTTTGGAACAACATCAGGGCAAATAAATAATAACAGAAATGTTGGTTGAATTGATATATTCAGAATGATAAAACACAAATGCAAGCTTCCCATTACTGCTTTTAAACCCCATGGGCATCTCCTGTGTTAACCCCAAATGTTTCTTTGCGATAAGCAAGTCAAAATTTTTCCTGCGGTAATGAACATTATGCCACAACTTGTTTATATTAATTTGTACTGATCCCAAAACATTTCTTTAAATGCCCTGCTCAAGGACACAGTGGTCATGGTCGAGGTATTATTCTTTCTGTAGCCAGAGCTTTTATCACTCGTATACTCTATTAAAGTGAAAAACGACCTAGCGTGTGACAGGTTACAATCCAGAGTCTCAGCACAGGCCTTATTTGACTGGATTGTTTTGAACTTGACTTTTTGGGGCTCATGGAAAGAGAATATGTTGTGTTGTGTTTAACATGAATTTATATTTAGAGGTTCCTTTAAGTCTGACCATCTGCTCTCAGCAGTGTGTTTAAGCTGAGGATCAACTCCTTTGCATTGTTTGTATTTGGCAAATGTTTTACCCATTTACGTATAAAGAAGCATGTGTTTCTGTAAAACTTTGTTTCTGTATATTGTGTAAAACACAGTCAGTGTTATTATGGCTCTTTATCAGGATATCAGGATCATCCATTTACAGTATGTGTATGCACTTTTTGTAACACTTTTCAAGTGCAAAATGCTGATAAAAATTGGCGTCCTCTCGTGAATAATAACTTCACGAAGTACTGCAACTTAACACATGCTTTAATCGAATTGTAAGAAATATTGCCTATGATACGAGCAATTCAATTCAAAGACATACAATAGTCTGGTAAAGAACACTGTGACTCACTTGTCGTCTGTGAAAAATTTACCACTAAAAGTTTGTCTTTTTTGCTTTATAAATGTGAAATATTTGCCACAGCAATATTAAGCCATCACAGAAAGTATGCTTTGGTCCAGTTTTACAGAGAGACACAGAGTTATCAAAGTATGATGCTATTTTTTATGCTAACATGCGTGGCAAACACAACAAAATAATGAAATTGTCAAGGTAGTTAAAATATAGTTTTAAATAATGTCTATAGCAAAACATAATTTCATCACCGGTAGGAAATATTTATGACCTTTAGGTTTTGTTTTTTGTTCAGGTAATGCAAAAAAGTACATTTTAACCCTTGTGTCTCACTGTCTGTATGTGTCTGAAAAAGGAGCAGCCAGAGATGTTTTCTTGGTTTCATGAGGGTTGTTTATTTGATGCTAAAACAGGTCTGAAACACTGAAGAAATAGTGAACAGTCCTCCTGTCATAAGCCTTACATTATGCTGCACCAAGTAATAATACAATGTGTTCTCCGTTTTCTCACTCCTCACCCTAATCTTCTGTCTCTGTGTGGAGCGGACACAAATGTCTGGTAAAGCAGCTATTTTCTACTTGTTTCTCGGAAGGGTCAGTGAGGAATTTGTACGGCACTAGTTTACCCTGAGGTGGTCAGGTGAATTTGTGTTTCAGTGACGTAGTTTGTGATTTCAATCCTTTTTCGAATCAAAGTCTGTTTTTCCTCACATAACCTCTACAAAAATTACGACTCAAATTACAGGTTGTTTTTTATAGAGATATTCTGGGAGATGTTCAAGTCCTCATGATATCTCTGGGTGACATAAATAGATGCTCAGATTCTGAGATGAAAGATGTGCTATTGTTTTTTGTGAGATTATTGGCCCAATGACGTGGTCTGGATACAATATAATTACATTTTTGACACTGGAGTATTTATCAGAGTTGTTTGTTTTACTATATTTATAATGTAAATATAATAGTTTAATATACTATTCGTCATCATTTACTCACCCTTTTTTACAATTAATTGTCCTTTTAAACCTTATTCTTCTAGAAAACACGAAAGGAGATATTTTGAAGAATGTTGGTAAACAAGCTGTTGGTCCCCATTCACCTCTATTATATGGACACAAAACTAATGCAAGTCAATGGGGACCAACCGTTTTCTGTTGCCAACATTATTCAAAATATCTTCTTTTGTGTTCTGCAAAAGAAAGAAAGCCATACAGATTTGAAGTTACATGAGGGTGAGTTTATGATGACGGAATTTTTATTTTGGGGTGAATTATCCGTTATAAACTGTTGTATTGTTATTTTTATATGTTTATATTGTTATTTTGCCTAGCCAACAGTATAAAGACACTGAGTAAAATGAGACTTTTGAAGCATGACAAACAGATATTTACTGACTGACTAGATAAGGATGACTATTATCAAAGTAACATCGTTGAACTTGAGGGCCGTTGAGGCTGAGAGGATTTGGAGTGGGGATTGTCATAGACAAAATATAGTTTTCATAGTAGCAGTCAATTCACCATACTAAAAGAGGGCCAGTGGTTCCTCTTCTCTCTTTGTTGTCTCATTGATTCATTTTTTCTCCCTGTGTGTGTGTTTGTGTGTCGTCGCTATACCCTATCAACAGAGAGGCTGGCGAGGAAAACTGGGACGCAGAGAGTTGCCAAACGCTCCCATCGCCGGTAGTCTCCCACACCAAATGTCTGTGCAGCAAGCTGTCCACCTTCGCAGTTTTAGCGCAGAAAGCTAAAGAACCGGTGAGTGAAATCTTTACCTTTATGACATCACACCACACCTCATTCCTTAGCAGGAAGAGGGGCGGGGCTTGGTGCTCTGAGACCCCTTCGAGAGCTGAGAACATACGCCGCCACACATGAATGTTGTTGTAGAATGCTGTAAAGTGTTTGGTTGTTCTCTGTGCGAGCTGAGAAGGTCAGCGTGCTTTCTGTTCCACAGATGCCAGACTAAATGGAAACCGATGTGCGCTTTGGTAATGATTTCTAAAAGGTAGTGGAAGTAGATGGTGAGTCACTACGCTGTTGTCGTGACATTTGAGGATGCTCGGGATGCCGCCCTCCTCCTAGTGTGCATTGCATAAAACACATTTCAACAGATGGTTGACCAGGTGTTAATATATCATGATATGCATAATGTGACAGGCTTTGTCTTTCCTGGACTTACTCCCAGGTATAATTTGAATTTCAATGGACATGATTTTTTGGTTTAGTTGTTCTACCATTATGAATATCAATCTCAAAAGGAGTCTTTTTTATGTGAAGCATCCATGGAGGTGTTTAGTTTTTTAAGAAATTACAATATTAAATTTGGCTTGTATTGTAAGGATATGAATGTGACCCTCGCTGGTGTGATGATGTGGGATTTGAGTCATACCACCTACTATTGAAAACATTCATTGTAACTTGAGCGTTACTTATTTTAACAGCTTTCATCTCCATAGAATAGAGTTTATCCAAGATGCTTACAGAACTCTATGTGGTCACACATTTGGATTTATACTCCTCGCATAAATCCAGCATAATGTGTGGACCACCACACTACTCCTTTAATCAGCATTTCTAGATATATTGTGGACATCAATCTGAAAGACTGACAGCATGACAAGACACATGAAAACTGTGATAAAATTCAAGGTCAAGCTTTTTTCAAATACATGTACAAATATTACTTTTAAATTGCTTAGGGCTGAATATGAACTAGTTTTGTTTGCTGTATTTGAGGTCTAAAATATACGGAGCATCTTTTCTGTTATTTTGACCTGTTTCTCAAGTTTTATTTTCCGCAAATAAATGCAAATAGAAACAACATTTTTATTCACAAAATGAAACACAAATAATAATTTTACCTAAACACATACCTCTAAATAGGAAATTCAGAAAAACTGAAAATAATTTTAATTTTTCGTTTCTTATTTTTTTGTGGCTGTACATTTTTAAATGTATGAAAATGAAGAGCTGTCAATGGCCCTTGCATCTTTGCATTGCTTTTGCAATGGTGACTGTGTAAACTTGATCGTTTTAATATTAAGAGCAGCAAGACCTTAAGCTTGTTTTATCTTATATATAATCTATCAGTTTATTTTATAATCAAGTTTATAGCTCAATGCAAATCTGTGTCAATGCTGAACAGTACTAGACACCATTCACCGCATCTGTGATGTGGCTTTTAGCTATGCGGGTTAATGAGCCTACGGCAGCTTGTTACATTGAACCAGTGCCCTCTCTTTTTACTTAATGGAAGTGAGAGACCACTACAGGCCCACCAGCTGAACGCTCTGTACTTACAGGGTTTCATGCATCTCTCTCTAGAAACCTGTCCATCTCTCTATACATATTTATCTCTCGCTCTCTTGACTTCTTTCCCCTCCCCTCACCATCATACCCAATGGAAGGATACTGACCCACTTTAGTTTAGACGTGTGTTTTTTCCTCTAAAAGCGTCCCATTAAAGTGATTGATATGCATGGCAGGCAGAGAGAATGCTGGGAGATGGAGAATAGCCCTGAGGAACAAGCAATGTGGGGCGAAGAGCGTTGAGATGGCGGCCAGTCACAATACACAGGAGCTGGACCACGTGCTGCTGGTTGCCGTCATTACAGACATCGGCTAAAGAAAGCATGCCTGTCAAACACACACGCACAGAGAGAGAGAGAGAGAGAGAGAGAGAGAGAGAGAGAGAGAGAGGTGATGCCCATCTGACACAGTACTGCACAGTCAGACACATTGAGCGGTGGCCATTAGGAGAAAAGTTGCATGCAATATCTTAAAACCGCAGAGCTAAAAGGAATACTAAAAATAAAACCTATGTAAGGTAGATGAGAGAACATTTAAAATCCCCCAAAAAATGAAAAACAGTTATAGGAGTTGACTGCTTCCCAGCATACTCTGATCGGCTGTCTGTATTGTGAACCGGTCTGTATCAAAAGTAGTAAAACATTTACTCATTTAGCAGATGCTTTTGTCCAAAGCAATTGAAAACCTGCTGATTTTTCATTCGACTGTCACTTTTACTGTTGAATAATGCAAACAGCTTTTTGGAGGTTTTCATTGTTTTGTTGAGTAATGAACAGTTGCACTTTGCATTGCAACAAAACTGAATTACTTTTTTGTCAGAAGGCCTGCGTGGTTATTTTATCTATGATTAAATAATACAAAAACATTTTGATTATAGAAAATGACTTTTGGAATTTTCAAACTTTATGAATAAATAAAAAACAGATTCTTTACTGGGGACATATTAAAGTCTTGGTTCGCCCGAGATTGAAACTTCTGTCATCATTTACTCGCCCGCATGTCATTCCAAACCCGTATTATGATGTTTTTCCCTCTGTGGGACACAAAAAGAGATAGATGGGGAATAAGATGATGCACATCGTAAGACAGATAACTTGCACCCTATATTACAAGTCTTCTGTACAAAAGCTTGGTGTTAAGAAAATATAAAAATAATTCAATAATAATTCATTGATTCATGTGAGTATCATTGAGGCCATATGTTTGTATATGAGGAAGTCAACAAGATTTAAAAGTCCAGTATGTAATTTTTTGGAGAATCTATTGACAGAAATGCAATATAACATACATAGCTAATGTTTTCAGAGGTGAATAAAGACCTCAATAAAGTGTTATTACCTTAGAATGTGCTATTTCTATCTATACTGTATATACCACGGGTCCCCTTACATGGGATTCGACGTTGTTTCTACAGTAGCCCTAAACTGCTCTACAGAGCGCGTTTTATGAATACGTTATATCCTTCGCCAAAGAAGCGAAAACGTGACAATATCTTAGCCGTTGGTTGCAACTCGCTCCCTCACCACTAGATGCCACAATATTTCATACACTGGACCTTTAAGAAGTTATGAAGTAGGATAGTCTGTCAAGTCAGTTGAAAAACCGATTCAAAGAAATCTGCTAGTGGCAGAAAAACATCTCATGCATTGCTGGTTAATTTCTTTCTGCTCCCTAGATAGTGCTGTGTAGACCGAGAATGGCTATATTCTGCTTGTAATTCATGAATTCTCTTCATCTTTTTCATTATAACTGAATGTGCTTCTGCACTCAATCACACCTATGGGGAAGTACCATAAAAAGAGCATTAAGACCTGCTCGCTGTACCTTTTATTATCCCACAGCTGAATTAACATGAAACATCTTTCCGTCCATGTTAAGTGAAGGTTTCTTAGTTTTTTTGTGTTTGATGCGCTCTCTTAACCAACATATGCCCGCTGCTTTCCAAATGACCATTAAGGCCTACAATAAAGTTTTTTATCACAACCAACCATTGCCACAACCAACAAGTGCCCTACAGCAGGCGTAAGAGATTGCTGTAACCCGTCTTGTGTCTTATCTTGTTTGAGAAACAAATCTCAAAACTGTTTGAAAAGGAAAAGAAGGAATTGGATCTCAGCTTTTTGGTTAATTTAAATGAAATGGCAAAATTGCTTTCTTTTCTTGTCTCGCTCAAGGGCAAAGCGCAGTTAGTAGGTCATCTTAGTGTGAATTGAACCAGGTTTAAAATGACAAGAGGGTGAGTGAATGAGGATTTTTGGTTGAATTATCCCTTTAACATATTGTATCTGTGTCACCCAGACCTGCACTATAACCAAAGCTTTGGGGCAGTGTTCCCTTATCGACCCATATCAACTTTTCTCCTGCACCGTGACATCAGTGCCTGGGGTAACTTTTGCTTGATGGCCTGGTGACATTTGGAACTGCAAGGTTCAACATTGTTAGCAACAATCTCCACCCATTAAGGCTGAAGTATACTTCCCTTTTTACACATACGTGAGGGACAGCGTACAGTACACGTGACGCAAATTTCATCATCAGAAGAGTTCGCGCACTGTACGTGCACCACCAGATTTTTTGTAAAGTACGCCAGGTTTCGCATGCGCATTCCATTTCTTGCAAAAATTAGTTTAACCAACAGGTGGCAACCGTGTCCTGTAAGCATGGATTCAAGGTAGTAGTAGAAAACCTGACCCCTGTAGGCCCGGAGAGGTATTGCTATATGTCGTAATGCGTATGCATCAAATCCTGTGTGTACACATACTGTACAAGTCGAAAGCATTATACTCTGCAAGGCTGTGCGTTCGGCTATACACGCTCACGCACACGTAAAAAAGAAGTAAGCCTGAGGCTTTAGCCTGGCTATGCGCATAGGTCATGACATCATAAGCATTTTTATGTTCTTCATCAGCCCCGTATGGTAAATAAGATATATGAACCGTTGCATTTTCATAGCTCTGTCAAAAAATCTAAAGCCAGCACATAAGCTGTGTTCCAAAATGTATAGTGAGCTGCCTACCTAGTCATCAGGCACACATCCGAAACAAAAACTCTTTTAGACTGTAGGTACAATACTTATTTATACCAAGACATCTCTATTTGGTAAAAGATAGGGCTGTATAAATGTAAATATCCTTTTCATGTATGACAATCCCAGAATGCATTGCATCCAAAACACTCGATGTGGACTAGGTGGAGAAAAGTGTTAATAGAAGTGTATTTAATTCGGTTCTGAAGCATATAATATGATATAAAATTGTTCTGTCTAATATAAATCTGTCTATATCCATGTTTGCAGGAAACACCTCGACCAAGTTTCTGGTAAAAAACATTTTAAACATTTTTATTTCAGTTAGGATTCTCTCTTGCCCAGTATAGGATTGTAGTAGCGTCATTGGTCCAAATAGGGTATGAAAACCATGGCTGGTCCACCAATTAAACCATTACACCAGTCTAGACATACAATATGTTTTCTTGGTTTTGAGACGGCTAATTCGCTTTCTCGCTGTTTTGAGTCTATGCACTTCTGATGTAGAACTCCTAAGAAAGGCCCTCTGTGGTCCAACAACACTGACAGATATCCAGCAGTCTAAACACATTCATCCCGCGTTACTCAGCCCGCTGCCCTCCCAAGACTCCGCTATCTTCTCAGTATTACAGATCAAGTGTGCAGCTCTTGGGCTTTGTTGCTGAGGAGTGTCAGCAGTGATGGAAACTGCATTTCAATCATAATCTTAGCAACTTGTTCAAAGGTTGTTTTGGTGTTTTGCTGAGGGACTGTAGTGTGAGTGAATTGTGAATTAGTGTGAGCAAGGACATGCTGTCTGGACATCATGTGTGATGTTGGGTTTTAGCCTCCGATTGGTAGAATGTGAATCACAAGAAATGTAACAGTTCATTAGCTGTTTAAGATTTGGTATTTTAAATTTGTTGAGAAAGAATTATGCAATTTTACTATTGTTATTATTGTTTATCCAAATGTAATTATTTAAAAAATATATGAAACATTGAGTAAATAATATATATGCAAATTGAATAATATATTCTTTAATATAATCATATTTATTTAAAATATTTTATATTTGTCTTTAATCAAGTGGTTTAGGTACTTCTCTATTTCTATTTGAACAGATTTTTAATTGGTTCAGAGTATTGGTTCCCAACCCACCATAGGGCCCTACATGAAAAAGGGAAAGAGGGAAAAAACTGTGGTTGACAGAAAAACAGAGTGAGATAGACGGATGGATTAACCCCCAGGTTTAATGGAGAGGAGAGAGAGGGCGGAATGTGGCATAAGCTTCTGTCATTACAGGCCATCTTTAGAAGAGCTGCTATAACCCACTGATCCCGTTTATCCCCTTGCTGTCTTTTCCAGAGACCAAAACACTGCTATTTACTAAGGTCAAAGGTCCTTTTTATTTAAGGTAGAACTTTTATTTTACACCGTTGTCAGGTTCTGGTAGTTTAAAGAAATACTTTACCCAAAAAGTCATCATTTATTCAACATGTTTTTGGAACATTTTCTTGTTTAAAATATAAAATATGTTATTTATATGTCCCTTGTTTTGTGCAGCGAAAGTAAAATGGTAATTAGACATGTAGAGGAAGTTACGATTTTTAGAAAATAGTCATTAAAATGTTAGTTCTGCTTCAGAAGAAAGCACAATCATACTCTATCTACTACCTTTTCAATGCTTTTATCGTGCCTTTATAGATCTTGTAAGGGTCTCGTTCCTATCCACCTTCATTGTATGAAACCGTTCAGTGAGAATGAAGAGAGAAAAGAAAAGAAGAAAGTCTTACAGATTAGGAACGACGGGAGGGCAAACATGTCAGTTTTGGGTGAACACATGGTTAACATGCAAGCTTTATAGCACTCATAAGTTCAGTGCAGTGATGAATGATGGGAGTTGTAAGCTTTGAGAATATAGTGTCTTTTTTAGGCCGTAACGATTTGTAGACTGTCAGTTTATCCATGCAGCCTAACAACATTCAACTGATTTATCATCACACGGTATTAAACAAGAAGCACTCGAGCGTGGACAAACACACACATGACAGAGCGTGCCAAGAGCCGCTGCTATAACCATCTTTAGAGAAGAAAACACGCACACACATTTTGAAGCAGTGCTCCTACCTGGCTTGCATACTAAGATACCCCGCTGTCTGGTTGGTTGAAGGACGAAGGCTTTTTTCGTAGTATCTGGGAATCTATATTGGTTCTAATCTGCCTCAGGCTTGTTGACCGATCTTGCTATCCCTGTATACAGGCAAACAGAACCACAGATAAATGCGTATATAGCGGAGATAAACATCATATCGACAGGTCATCCATTCCACATGAATGAGTGCCAAATGTTACTGTCTTCATCCTGTATCTCATTTCTGTCTGCTGTGGTTGGCTCGTTTTTGTCTTTCTATTTTTTGTAAGCATTGGGATCGTGAAAATAAAGGGATATTTGAAGAAGGTGTTTTGTTGAAATATGTGGAACAGGTCTATAGTAAGGATGTGAAAAACTGTGTATTTACACAATTGACTAAATACTGGATTAGTGGTCAGTCTTAAGGAATCACAGTTTAATTTGCTATTCGTACACGTTGCCTGTTTAGGAAATTAGAGATGGGCAATTCCATGCCAGTGTTTTTTTCCAAAGGTTTTCACCATACTGATAGGTCAAAAGAAATTGATACAGTTTTGAAACAATTTGAGGATGAGTCATTCATGACATCATTTTCATTCATGTTTGGGTGAACTACCCCTTTAAAGTTGATAAAGCCTTTGTTCTGTTTTTAAGCATATTATTCCAAAATTGAGTAAATTAATTGTCATATCAATAACAAAATTGTCCATACGATCCATATTCCTCATCAATGGGCACGTGAAAATTAAAATCTAATAACTATTTAATGTTCTATAAAGAGCCATACGTTCTCCATTTGTTGGGGATTATTGCTTCTGGTTTGCACATTTTAATTCACAGAAAATCCTACAAAGTACTGTCTCTAAAAATCGTCCCTTTTGTCACATCCATAACATATACATTGTTTATCTTTAATAAAAAACTTGTGCATAGACTGACATTTTTCTGATGTCTGGGCTCTATCATCGGGCTTCAGTAAACTATAAACAGATGATTCAATATATTGTAAGAAAATAGATTCTCTGAGAATTTATATTTTACCTTTTTAATAAAAATCACTTTCATAACGCTAGAATTGTCCAGATGTACATTTTATTAAATATTCACTCTTTAGACTGTAACCTACTTCTTTGTATTAAATTGCAATCGGTCTTCTCTCTTGCATTAGCCTATTCATGAAATTCTGATAACCTCTGTCAGATTTTTTGGGGGTGTTTTGATGGCTTTTTAGGCGATGTAAAACAAGATTGAACTCTTACGCACATTTTTCAAAGAGATTTTCCGATATCCACTTGAATGGAGATTCTTATTTACAACTGAAAGAGAAGGCACGTACTAAGCGAAAATAAAACCTGCCTTATCTGTTTATGTTGGCTTTGAGAATATTTTATGCTAGTATAATGCTCTAAAACCAGAATGTCTGATTCCACCTGCAACTGACTATCAACACCAAGTAGAAAGTCAATGTTCATGGTTGTGATCAGAATCAAGCGTATTGCCTATATATTAGCATTTTTAAGACAAGAGGCCTGTGGTTGTCCCACAGGAGAACACCCTGAGCTTATCAAAATATGTTATTGGGTCCTACTGTATTATGTTGTTGCTTTATATTTCCTAAGCAAATGTAGTGGAAAATGTTACATTAAATATGATACGTAATTACATCTGGATTCTAATCTTCAGTCTTTTGATTACAAACCCGTATCTTCATCAATTAGACCACACGCCCCAAGAGATATGAACACAATGAAGCAAAGAAAGTTCTGCGAGCTAAAACTAGAAGACACGTTGTAGCGGTAAATGCAAATAAGTGCACAGTGTCTCAATCTGTCCTGTGACATCAACACAATTGCTAAAGAGCTAGCCGTGTTTCTCATTAGTGTTGGGTCTAGTTGAAGTCCCAACTGAGGTGATTTCTCACAATGTAATAAGCATAGCTTTTCTCCTGGGCGATACACATACCGGCTCATTTTCGTTTACAAGCCCGTCCCTGCTTACATGTTCATTTAATTCCCAATTACAGCATCCGTCGGACTGTTTTTTCCTCAGACAAATCTCCGTATAATCTTATTTTAACCACTCGTCAGCATTACTGATACCCAAGCAGGCTTAAGCTGCGGCCTAGAGAGATTCCTTGTAGGTTTGGAGCTTGATGATTGATCAGCACACTGTTTTGGGTTCCCATCATGCACTGCTGCGTTGACAAACAGCTCCGCCACTCTCTCACGGCCACTTCAAAGATAACAAGTGTCCAGGGAACTTGAGGTACAGCGATGGCGTGTGCTAAAATGGCATCGAATCTCTCCTGGCGCGGGCGTATATTTGGCGAATGGGCTGGAGCGCTGCAGCGTCTAAACAGCGGATCGAGGCTTCGTCTCGACGGTCTCGGACTTAGTTATGAACTCGGTTGTGTTGGAGTTGCTACGCCTCTGAGAGTTTCAACCATTTGATTAATGCCGAGTCTAACTAAGTTCGTCTTGTTTTCCCACCGCTTTGTTCTGCGCCGGGTGTTACTTATTGTCATAATGAGTTATTGCAGAGCGGAGAAGTGAGGAGGAGAGCAGAGATGAGGGATAAATGCTGGCCGTGCAGCGCACCAGGACGGAGAAGTAGGTTAAAGTGCCTGAGCTGAAAATAGACATGACTCCTATTTGCTTAGGAGCTTCACTCCGCCCTAGGGTGGGCTGGGATAGGCGGCCCATAATTCCCTCAGTAATATGCGTGCCGTCCCAGGCTCTCCGAGCCAATGGGAAATGAGCGGAGTTTGTGGCGCATGCTTATTTAGGACAGGGCTTATGGTGCGGACACTCAGGTCTGTGGGCCTGTGAATGAGAACAGGTTCTACCGAACCAGGCCCTGTTCTCCGCGGACGTGGCACACATGATTACATAACCCCTCCGTGGTAGACAATTGTTATTAAATCTCCTCTGATATATTCGCAGATTGAAATTAAGGGTTTGACTGCTGAAGTATGCTGAAATGCCTTATTAGAACATAAGTAACATGGAGCTTACTTCGAGTTAACTGTGTGATGGGTTAAACATTTTTGAATTTTGTTGAATACAAATGTTTGTGCTGTAGATTCAGTGTGCATGAGTAGAACAGAGATGCATTCTTTCGAAGCTTAGTGCCTTTAGTGCATGATCTGACTGAAGAAGCATGTATCTACACCGGATGCAGTCAGTGTGTGGCGACGTGACAAAACTAGATCTCTGACATTGTAATCTATTGAGCAGACTACTCCGCAAGCGCCCTGTGTGCCTTAAGGAAATTCACGTCGTATTTTTACATTTGACATGCTATACAGCTATTCCAACCAGAGTTATCTTTTACATCAAAGCTAGCTTTTGATGTTTCTGGTCTCTAGGCGTCTAATTGCAGTCTTATAAATCATTTTGTGTGCATACGTGTGTATAAATCATTTTGTGTGCATAGAACATGTGTGCAAAGATTTTATGTTGTATAATGTTTAGCAACTTGTTTTGCTACAGTATTCCAAGATAGCCAGACAAAGTCTGTTTATTTATTTATTTTCAATAGAAATATATTTTCTGAAATTTCCGAATATGTTGAAGAAAAGAAAAAAGGCTTAGTGATGCAGTCACAGATTTCTAACATCAATCTGATTGGTCCATGTTTAGTAAACATACTACACTAAGGGCTGTTCAACGATTAATTGTGATCGATAGCGATTAATCACATCTAGAATAAAAGTTTTTTGTTTACATAATATATGTCTGTGTGGATTTATTTAGTATTCATAAACACGACACAGTATACAGGAAATATTTACATGTTGATATAATATTTATAATAATATATTTATAATGTTCTTTTTTAAATTATATATAAATATTTATCTAATTTCTTAAATATATTATTGTATGCGTAATTGTTTATAAATATAAAATTAGTATGCACAGTACAAAGACTTTTATAAACATTAACTATTATAAACACAAACCTCTATTTTGGATGCGATTAATCCTATTAATCATTAAAAAATTTAAAATAATACATTTTGTATAAATTTAAGTAAAAGTAAAATTACGTTTTTCATGTTATATTACACCCAACTTGTAAATTTGCAGTCTTTTTTTGTAATTTGACATTTTAAATACATTAAAAATATATGAAAATTGTGTAAAATTAAACATTAAAATTCTGTATTCTTTACAGTGTATATAGACTTCAATTTTAGCCGTCTTCCTTTTTTATGCATTCAGAACTTTTACAGCTGCTACAGCTCTTTCTCTCTCTCTCTCCCTTTATTTTCACAGAGGCAGACTATAATATGTATGTATGCTGTGTGCATCCAAAAACCCCTGTGTTTTTCAGTCCCATATTATTTTCTACCCCCACGTCCCCTCTGCCAGTGGCATTTCAGTAAAAGAAACAAAACCTATAGTCATTTTTCAGGCTGCTGGCATAATGCATTGGTCAGAATCGCCAAACCCAAGCAGGCACAGGCATAATGTTGGCAATTAATATGCCAAGGACAATAGGCTAAGCAAAAGATGAGAGTGAGAGTTTGGCAGCACCTCTCCTAGTGCCACCTGTTATAGCCGCACCTGCCAGCTTGAGTAAAAACACTGCCGCCATTAGGCCTGCATAGCTCCGCAGGCTCTGTGCTGTTTATATAGCCTCGTTTTCCCTAGTCTACCTTCCCTTTGTAAGCAAACACGCTCATAAGCTCAGAGAGAACAGATGCGCGCACATGGGAACACGCATTATACACTGATGGTAGTCCAGCGCTGCAGCCCACACACAAAGCCAAGGGATTCTTTGTTCTCAAAGGGCGTTTAGTTAGAATTGCTTTGTGTTAAAGCCGACCAGTCCACACCAGGATGCCAATTGAGCTGTAAGTGTATGAATGAAGACTTCCGTTTCAGGCCAATTCACAGCCCATTTTAAACAACAGCGGAAAGCTTTACAAACTCAAAGCTTTAGCCATTTCACAGTTTTCCAAAGAGTAAAAGATATTTATTTGAGTCTTAGCCTTTGCTTTAGAAACCCACCGTGTCATGTGTTTGCCCGTAGGCAGTAGATCTGATTTGTGCGACTCCTTACGGAAAATCAAAAGGCTTGTCTTTTTTAAGAGGAAGTTCTACATTAAGAGTTACAGTATTAACTTTGATAATAGAAACAGACCAGTGGAGTGTGATGCTGCCTGTGAGTGACAGTGTGTTGCATTTAGATGAATGTTTCAACAGTTGTTGTTTAAGTGTCTAAAAAGTATAAGACCACCTGTGAAAATAAAAATGTTGTCATCAATTTCTCACCCTCAAGTTGTTTCAAATATGTATAATTTTTTTTGTTCTGATGAACACAGAGAAAGATATTTGGAAGAATGCCAAACAGTTCTTGGCCACCATTGACTACCACAGTATGAATAATTCCAATGGGAGTCAAAAGTTCCCCAGAACCGTTTGCCTTTCAACATTCTTCAAAATATCTTATTGACAGAACAAAGACATTTGCAAAGCAATTTTTCCTATCGTAGTCAATGGTGGCCAAGAATAAGCATTCTTCCAAATATCTTTCTCCTGTTTATCAGAACAAAAAATGTATACAGATTTGGAACAACTCAAGGGTGAGTAAATGATGACAGATTTTTTTTTTTGGGTGAACTGTCCCTTTAAGAAAGATTCTGCATTTTTCTAGGTCACTTCTAAAATAAGCTACATTTTCTTGACCATGTTAAATCTTATGTAAAACGTCATTTTTTCCTTTCATTGACGTACATTGCTCATTGGATCATTTTCAAGTCATGTTGGGATTACATGGATCAGCAGGTTTTGCACAAACTTGTGAGGCTCATGCCAGCTCCGGTGCTTGATGTCACTGAAGCAAAAAGAGAGCACACCGATGATCAATTATATTGTAATGTAACTTTTTACTTAAATTAAATGCTGATGATCAAATGAATCATGTAGAAAATTTAGAGAAAAGAAAAACGTTTGCTAGTGGTCTCTGGATTTAAAATGCAACGGTAGGGTAACTACCAGACCTAGTTACATTCATTGTTTATTTTAGGGTGTTTTTATTTAATACCTGTACAAAACTGTAAATCATGACTATAGAAAAGTTACAGAACATCTTGATCGTTATTGAACAGGAATACAACCCTTATACATGTAGTTGAGATATAAGTTATAGTTAATTTACCCTTGTGACAACTAGCCCCTATCTCCCCTAAACCCTCTCTCCTGTGAGGTTTAAAAGCACAAATCTAAACTGCTTCTGCATATAAACGATGCCAAGTGTCAAGATGGACAAACTAACAAGGGTTAAATCCTTTAGCTGGACATCTGGGACTTCTGCAACACGACCTGGCTAAATCTAATACAACTGAGCATCATGACATCACACAGATCACCCTTCAGTTAAAATTAAATGCCTTTGGTCTCATGATAAATATCTCGTTCCGCCGAGAGAATTTTCAGGTGACGTCCTGAACGCAATTTATATTCTAACCCCATCGAGAAGCGGCGCTCTGTGACCTATGCACCAGTATTAAGAGCTTTAAAAGTACCCACCCTGATGCTGTGTGCCTGATTGCGGGGGCTTTTATCATGCCAACCTGCAGACGGTTCTTCAGAAATATTACCAGCATGTCTCCCGCCCACGAAGAATACTCGTGATTACTGCTACACTACTATCAAAGATGGCTGCTGGTCAGACATCAGTCATTGTTTCTATTGCATGGAAAGAATACAAAATGAAGGAAAAGATAAAGTGCTGCATCAAGCACCCTGTTGTTGTC